>CM021109.1:161543053-161660356 GCA_007115665.2 Sequoiadendron giganteum
CAAAATAGGCACCAAGTGGAATGAAGGCAGCAGGCTTAGGTGGAATTTCGCCTTCGGATTTGGTTTCCTAAAGTGTTAAGGGACAAAAGGGAATTTATGTTAGGGGTGCAAATTCATGTTGATACAAAGCTAAATCTTACGTATCAAAAAAAATAAAAAAATTCAACAACCATAACACTAAATCCATTAGCTTTAAATCTAATCCAAATTTTATAACAACAATCGCTTGTGGATCATAAAAATATGGTTATTATATAGGAAGCTAAATTTTATTGCCTTCTTATTTTCCCAATAGTTGATTTCCTTATGAGTGATACAAGGCTATAAAGGAAATGATTACAGGTATAATAAGCATGCCAAGACCATTCTAAATCCACCCAATCTTTTGCAACTTTATAATTTATATAATTTTTTCTTCAACTTCATAAGACTCCTATAATGAATGATAAATCAATTTATCATTAAACATAATTTATTCAAATTGGTTGGTAGCAAAAGAACAAAATAGATGCATAAATAAATTACCAATAAAACACAATTCTTAACTTTAGGTGGATTTATACAAGGGAATAATGGTTGAGAGACATGGATAATATATGGCATGGAGCTCATTTAGTTTCCAAAAAAATAAAATAATTAGTTTAGCCTTGAAAAGAGATCCTAAACCCCTAAGAAGTTATAGATAAGTCTTCAAAGCCACTAAAGGGCATGATAATTTAGTATGGAAATTAAGTTCAACCAATAATCCAATAAACCCTTAATCAAGTCAAAATTTCCACTTACAAACTCTAAATAGCCATGAATGAGGAGCAATAAGTAAATAAGGATGATTTTATAGGAATGGTATTCAATAAATTAATTGAAACAAGTATTCCTAGCATAGATAGTACCATGTGAAGATAGAAGAAAAGAGAAGGAACCTAAAATGATGTCCACACTCAACCTAACACTTGGGAAAATATTCCAATTGACCAACAATAGCTTGAATCTATCTTCTTCTATGTCTCTCTTCCTCAATATTACATCACAACTCTCTCAACCTTTGATGCAGGAGCATCCGGGTCCACGGGCGATCCTGCATTGCCCAAAAATATTTTTACTTTAATTTTTCAATTTTGGATTATTTTGGTGGTTTCACGCATCTCTTAGCATCAAAAAGTCTCTTGTGCATTTTCAGGCAAAACAAACCTTCCAATCAAAAATTACATCAAAAGTCACTTTCCAACATCCAACTGCACACTTCCAAAGCATCAACTTGATCAAATCATTTTGGCATGATAGTATAGATTTTGTGGCAATTAAATCATTGGGTTTTTTTATCTTGTGCTTCATCTTTCCAGTGCATAAAAAAAGTTGGGGCATTTAAATTTGAAAATGGAAAAAAAATTATATGGGAGCTCAAAAAGGTGTTTAATCACACTAATTTTCACTTTGTTGGAGGCATCTTTTCATAGCAAAAATTGAAGAAAAATGAAAAAAGAAAAGAAAATAAAAAAAATTAAAGAGATTACAAGGAGGAAGGAGAGAAGTCATGAAGGGAGAAGAGAGTGTGGAAGATTAAGGGGCAATAGTCCAATCTTGAAGGTTGTTAAAAACAATAAAAAATAGTCATTTTAGATCAACAAAAGAGGCCTACAAATGGGGCAGAGTTGAAGTTAGAGAGGAGAGAATGGTAGAAAAATAAAGAGAGATAGTGAGTAGCCATGAGTGAATGCTAATTGTGCATATTTTGATTTGTAAGGTAGAAGCTTTGTATCTAGCTTGAAAAAAAATGAATAAAATCAACATGTGTTTGTTTGCATATTTTGCACTCTATGTGTATTTGTAAGTTTGTGTTGTGTAGTAGAGAGTCTCTTCATCAAATGGTATCAGAGCTAGTGGTCTTGAGCATGTGGACAAAGTGTCGAATGTGAGGCAGTCTACACCAGGACCTGTAGGTGAAGAGTGAAGCGGTGAGTGTTGCTTGGGGAGTTCAAAAAGATTGTTGCAGGTGTGCAAAGAGTCCTAAAAAATTGAGAGGTGAATACATTGGTGTGGTTGTAGATTAAGAGTGCATGGGAAGTGTTTGATGAAATGCCAAAGAAGAAGAGTATGAGTTTGGCCTTGGGTAAGGCTTTAAAATTCTCTTTTATTGAGAGGAGAGAAATAATTTTAGAGGAAGAGAGTTGGGCTATTTGGAATAAGTGTGCAAAAGTATGAAGGAGGTTAGACATGTCTTGGATGAAAGTATTATGAAAGGAAAGAGGAAAGAAAAAAAATGGGAAAAATTGAGTCATAAATTTTTCTTAATTTTATTTTATGTGTAAGAAAAAAGGATGAAAATGAAGATGAAGAGAAAGAAGAAGGTAAGAAAATTGCATCACAAGTATGTCTTGTTAAAGGCATAGTAGACATGGGTGTAGTAGAGGTAGAGGATGAAAAGAAGGATGCACAAATAGTTGAGTATCATTTGAAGGATGAGAAGGTAGAAGAATGAAATAACGAGATCATAGTTGAGCATGAAGAGCATAAAGTTGCAAAAAATGGTGTGGAAGAATATTTTATAGTAGTAGGATAAGAAGAGGTAACATTTAAATTTTCTAAATTTTATGATAAATATTTTTATGTCAATGAAAAATATGAGAAAATAGAAAAGTGTGGTGAGGTGAAAGTAGAAGAAGAGATGGATGAAAAGATAGTGGTGGAGGTGAAAGAGTGTGAAGAGGAAGTGCGGATATAATTATTTTATTTTCATGAGTTTTCTAGTGCTAATTTATATGCAAGGAAAGATTTGTATGATGTTGTAGAGTATAGTGTAGATGCATGTTGGTGGAGCTGGCTAGAATATGGTGGGTTGGATCCCACAAGATTAGAGAAGAGTGAGAGTTGAAAATGGTGGAGGAGATCGGCTTACGGTGGAGCAGATTCCATGTTGAGAAAGAGGAGTGTAGAGTAGATTTGTTGGAGGAGGATGAAGGTTGTTCTAGCTAGATGCTGGAAAAGAAGAAAGAAAAAATTAGTAGGGTACCTATGAAAGCATTGGAGTATGCTACAAATAGTTTACTATTCGAAAGGGTGTTTCAAACACTCAACTCCATTTTGCAAGCCATTCTCACAAAATTTTTACCCAGTGTGTCTGACGCATGAGCATCTAGGTCCACAGGCGATCCCGCATCACCCAAAAATATTTTTAGTTTAATTTTTCAATTTTGGATTATTTTGGTGGTTTCAAGAATCTCTCAGCATCAAGAAGTATCTTGTGTGTTTTCAAGAAAAATAGAGCTTCCAAGAAAAAAATACATCAAAAGTCACTATCCAGCATCCAACTACACACTTCCAAAGCATCAACTTGATCAAATCATTTTGGCATGATAGTATAGATTTTGTGGCAATTAAATCATTGGGTTTTATTAATTTATGCTTCATCTTTCCATTGCATAATTTTTTTTTGGGGAATTTGAATTTGAAAATGGAAAACAAATATCTGGGAGCCCAAAAAGGTGTTTAATCACACTAATTTTCACTTTGTTGGATGCATCTTTTCATTGCAGAAATTGAAGAAAAATGAAAAAAGAAAAGATTTTTTTTTTTTTAAAGAGATTAGGAGGAAGAAGAGAAGTCATGAAAGGAAAAGAGAGTGTGGAAGATTAAGGTGCAACATTCCAATCTTGAAGGCTGTTAAAAGCAATTAAAATTAGTCATTTTAGATCAACAAAAGAGGCTTGCAAATGAGACAGTGTTGAAGTTAGAGAGGAGAGAATGGTAGAAGAAGAAAGAGAGATAGTGAGCAGCCATAAGTGAATAGTGATTGTAAAAAATTTGACTTGTAAGGTAGAAGCTTTGTATCTAGTTTGAATTTTTTTAAATAAAATCAGCATGCATTTGTTTGCATATTTTGCACTCTATGTGTATTTGTAAGTTTGTGTTGTGTAGTAGAGAATCTCTTCATCAACCTCCTTTCCAAACTCTTCCTATAACTTATACTCTTTCAAATGAGCTCCCAAAATATTGATTTAAAGGGAGTTGTGAGTTTTTTCTCCATTATGCATCATTTGTTTTGCTAGCTACTACATTTGGACAAGTGTTGTTAGACAAAATAAAGCATACAATTTATCTTAATTCAATTATTTATGCATGTATCATTCCTTTTAGTGTTCCATGTCTAGATATTTCTTGATGCTTAAGATATTCAAATAATTATTGAATGTTGATTTAATGTTCAATCGGATGTCTTCAATACCAAGAAACACTTATTTTTCATACAACCATATACCAAGTAAGCTCTAAATTTCTAGTGGAAAAGGGTAAGAGATGAAAATTTTGAATTTTAAATTTTTTGATTCTAAGTCAGATCCATATTATATAAGATTGTTCTCACACATTACAAGATTAAGCCAAGAAGAGAAATCATATATCTTGAGATTAGGAATTTATATACATGGAAGTGTGGGCTAATGATGAGGTGAGTGTATAAGAATAGGTGTAGATGGGGGTCACAATAAAGTCAAACTATGGAAGTGTGAGAGAGAGTAAATGAGGATTCAATAGGGATTGAGGAAGAATTCAAACTTAAGACAAAGGTGTGCCACATGTTATTATGTAATTGTCTTAATATATTCTCTCAAAATGGATCCAAAACTAAATGGGAATTTGCATGGGTATGCAAATTTTACCATTATAGTGTGTCTCCACTTTGAGGCTCATATGAATTCTAAATGAACATGTCTTTCAAAGTATATATGATCCCTCAAAAATATGTATGAAATATTTGCAATTATATATAAAAGGAGATTGGGAATTATTTAATGTAATTGACCCATTTGATCTTTTTGTGTGTTTATCCTATTCTTGGCATAAATTACAAGCTTTCCTTAACTATCTAGGAAAAAGAAAAAATAGTGGTAAAGTTAGGAAATTATGTGCTAACATTGTGTCTCATGTGGTAGTAGTAGGATGGTATGTCATTGAAAATTATGTTATATTACATGGTAAATATGCATTTGTTCATGGTTAAGTGTCTGTATGTGGCATGAGTCACTACCTAAAATATTAACATAGGAATGCTAGTGACGACTATTCCAATTGCAATTGACTACATATAAAATATGTAATAAATTAATGAAAAGAGGAAAATAGTACATGAAAAGTAAATGTAAGTAATTTGTAAACAAGTACATAAATAATGTAGATTTTCATGTATAGGATTGTGTGAAAAATATGTAGATAAATATCAATTGATAATTGTAAGGTCCATAGATGTTTCACCTTTATTAGGTTTACATATATTTGTATCAAATTATATTGGTGATCTTTTGTAGATCTATTTTTAATTATATTTAACATCAATGTATTATTATATGATTATGGGACATATGATATTATTTTATGACTTGATTTATCATCATATTTTTAGATTCACCATTTTCATTATGAATATGAAATATTAATAGTAAATTTAGTCACATTAATTTCGATGATGTAGAACTAGTTAATTATTAATGAGTAAATGTAGTTAAATCATACCTTGTGTATCATATCGATTGTTATAATTATTAAATGATCATGAATATAATTTATCATTTCTACAAGATGTATAATGTCTTCCATGAGTATGTTTTTTGTTGGTTACTATTCTATTTTCAGGCTAACTTGTGCTCATATATATATATATTCACATGATTATGTGAATTCTTTATTCATCTCAATCAATTTCCCAAGTAATTTGATATGAGTTGTGTTATATATGTATAATATCTAAATCATATTTGATTTAAGATCCCCTTGTGTAAAATCAATAAAATGTGATATAGACAATTGATATTTTATTTGAACATGAATCTAGGTGTATTTCATATGTATTGAATTAGAGTTTATGATTTTCTAAAATATTTTAAATCACTTAGATAGTGAAGGGGTTAGATTTGAAAAAAAAAGTAATTTTAGATGCTTTGCAAAAAAAAAATATTATTTTATTTTGTGTATGTATATATATATAATTATGTTTATATATAACATCACTAATGCTTAAGTATCTTTTAAGTCAATATATTTGTTAAAATCTATTAATTTATATTCATCTCCCGATATGTTTTACCTTTAATCATGGTTGAGAACCTTGTATGTTTTTCATTAACCTTGTATATTTTTCATTAGCTTATTAGTGAGGATTGAGGATGATTTAAGTGTTGTATTTTAATTCTTTGAGAAGATGAAATTTAGGGTCACTGAAGTTGAGATGAATTATTATTTCCATACATCATTTTTGGTGGTGAAAGAGAGCTTGGAGAGTATTTTTAAAACAATAATAGTGTGTTCTTAAGATTTTGAAGGACTTACACTTGTAAAGTATTCATAGACTTGGATTAATAGAATTTTTGGAGTGTTCTTCTAAAGAATAGAGATAGATTCAAACCCTTACATTCAAACTTATGAAATTAAGGTATTTCATTTTGAATATTTTATTTCCTTGAAATGATGAGAGATCTAATCATTTTGAATGTTTAAAATTTTGTTTGTATATTATTTCATTTTCTTGTTGAAGAAAGTGAAAATCCTTCATTAATGGAAGTTATGTGCATTTTATTAACTTTGGAAATAAACTTATAAATTAAAATTTGAATAGAAAATTATTGAAAGGATTTAATTTATTCATATTTATATAATAGAATGGGAAGGAAAAATATTATTCATGTGTTTTTCTCAATTCTTGTATGCCCCCTTATCTCTTTGTAAGATAAATTTGGGAATTGGTTGTCTTAGTATGTGTAGGAATTGGAAGGGTAAGAGGCATGGAGTGTATTACAATTTCTAAAGAAGAACCCTTCCAAGTTATATGAGGAATAAGGAAGAAATTTGATCTTTGTGAAATCTTTGAATAAGGACCCTTATATTTGTTTCACTATAATCTCTAATGAAGGACCCTTGCATTTATTTAAATATGATCTCAAAAGAAGGACTCTTGTATATGAATGATACTCAATTAATGGTGCCACTACATGAGACTCATTAGGTCTTCCTAACTATTCATCTTGTACTTGGAGAGCCAAGGTGGATGACACTCCATGTATTATTCTACTTATATCTTTTGTGTTGATTGAATCTTGTGATATTCTAATTGTGTTAAGAAAAACATGTTTTTATGTGTATTTACATGTTGCCAAACTTGAGTGTTTTAATTTTTTTTTTTACAATCCATGTGTCTATTATCCTATCAAGGTGGGGTGGAATTAATATTTACACACAATTTGAAAGCAAATTTTTCCACCATTGGTTTAAAAAGAATGGATTCATGAGATATCACTAAGAGCTTGGAGTGTTCTTAATTTACCTTATTTACCTTATTGCATTGATATATTTAATTAATTATTTGAGTGGGAGTATTTGACCCATATGAATTTCATACAAAAATTGGAAAACTTATTCATGTTATCCATTTTATATGAAAATGGACTTTGAACTAGATAAATTCATTTTAATAGGAAATCTAATTTTTTAGGTAAAATGAAAATATTCTTTGGAAATTTTTAATACTTTATGCAAATAGTTGAGAAGTTACTTAATTTAATAGAATTATAGATACATTTTTATAATTTACTTATCAAAATTTATTTAAAATATTTCATTTTAAATATTTATCTTAAGTGTTTATAGAATTATAGTTGTCATGCATGTGCTGGAGCATGAAGGATAAAATTGCCACTATTCATAGTCTTGTTGTAGGTAAAACATTTCCCAATTATCTTGATATTTTTTTAGAATTTTAGTCGATTCAATAATTTTTTTTTAAGTCATTCACTACTTCCACTAGAGATTATTCTCAATTTCCACAAGGTGATCTACCCAGTCAAATGCATATTTGTAAGTCGTCGTTCATCATTTTTCACAAAGTGATATTTTAGGTCAACAAAATATCTATAAGTTTAAAGACCTTTTTCCTAGGGTGAACTATCATGTGGTAAGAGGTGAATGCTTTCTTTAAGGGGCACATATTCATAAGAAAATGAAATTTTCACTTTTGGGGATTTTTTTCCCTAAGGTCTATTGTATTTGTTTTACAGTATGTTATTATTTTTTTTAGAAAGAACATAACCGTGCGTTACTAGTAAGCTAGTGGGAATTATCTATTATTACTTAACTTTAATATTGAGATTTTTTAAAGAATGATAGATATTATTATTATTCATTTATATTTATTGTTGTATTTAATTGAAAATAATTAAAGTTCATTGTTTCATTCATTTAGTTTTTCTTTATTATTAAACTAAATAATTGGTTAATGAATCATCTTTTAATTATCTTTGATTTAAATGTTGGGAAATGTGTCTTAATCTTGCATGTTAATAGTCATATTTATTAATTATCTATATTTATTTTATTATTATTAGTCTTATATAAGAAATTGAGAATCTCAATTTATGTGTCATTATTATTTGTGTTGGATATTTTGGGAAGTGTGTAAGAAGTTGTAAAAGCATCTAATGTTATTGTGATTTGTAAGAGAATTTTAATGCATGACAAGATGAGAGTTAATTATGATAGATTCTATGATGCATAAGAGTGTGATTATAGGAGAGTTACATATAAATAGCATAAAGATAATCTCAAAAAAGTTACTATTTGGAGAACATGATAAACTGGGATGCCCAAGTTGGGATGGTCAACTATTAAAATTATGACAAATTTATAATAGTAAAATAATATTTATTTTTGGTGTAACATCAAAAAAATTATACCCTTTCAGTTTCATATTATGTTTTGGATCTACTTTGTTGTCTATCCGTTATCATGTTTTTGGACTCATTCAGGCCTTGCCTTGGCCTTTTTGTACCCATGGTGTCAAGCCCTTACCTCTTTTGGCCCCTTTTGCAAAAATTAATGCTTCAATTGTGCTAACCTTTTGATTTTATAGCGTTTGGATTTTTTGAAATCTAAAATGGTTTGGACACTAACACAACATGTTGAAGTAGAAAACCAAGAACAATAACTTGTAACACCAATAACCTTCCACACACAATGAGAGAAGCAACAAAAAAAGATGTTATTCCACCAATCAAGAATACAAGCAACTTAAGAACTAGGTGTAAATAGGTCCTAAAGATAAAACAATTAGGGAATAACCATTTTCATACCAACACCCCCCTTAAGTGAAACTTAGGGATGAATAAACCAATAAAAATATGCTAAAATGGGTATCAATAGTAAGCCATGATGAAGTACCTATGTACAAACAATCTCTCACAAATGGAGAGAAGGATGAAAACTCTATGGAAAAAAATCCTCTTGAGAAGAGAGAAAAATGCAAAGAAAACATGAAAAGTGAAGGAAGGAGGACTCAAGAAGGCCCCCCTAAGGAAAAATTCCTTCACCCCAAGCATCAATCACAACTGAAGACAACGAGGGGATGTCAAAGGTTTAGTGAAGATGTTTGCAACTTGCTCCTTAGTAGGCAAGTACTCTAAGTTAAGCACACCATCTTGAAAGAGTTTCCTAATGAAGTGCATGTGTATCTTGATATTTTTATTATATTGATTCTCCATTGGTTTACATGTGATATGAATGACACTTTGGTTATGATACCAAAGAGTAGTGACATGATTCAGGATGAAACTCAAACTCAATAATCAACTAATGAAGCTAACTTAACTATCCAAAATTGCACCTTGATACT
This sequence comes from Sequoiadendron giganteum, assembly GCA_007115665.2. NCBI lineage: Eukaryota > Viridiplantae > Streptophyta > Pinopsida > Cupressales > Cupressaceae > Sequoiadendron > Sequoiadendron giganteum. The sequence continues at coordinate 161,552,700 of CM021109.1, forward strand.
CAATCTCTCTTGATGATAATTCTATAGTTGTCTACTTATTGCATAAAAATGTAATTGGATTTGAAAGGTGGAAAATTGTTGTTTCTTATTGTCCTAGGACATAGAACAACAATCTTCTTCACTTCTCATTCAAGGAAACCCTAGAGATCTCAATCTAAGAATGAAGTAGAGGAAATAGATCTTGTAATAGGGTGTCCCAGGGTCTAATTAGAAACTAAAAGGGGTTCACCACCAAGCCAGGGCTTGGAAAGACAAGAAATGTAAATGACATGCAAAGTACCATGCAAAACCTAACTATATGACATAGAATATGAAACTGAAATGTAGGATAACAAACTAAGAATGAACAAAGGTGCACTTGGAAGAGAGTTGAGGTCAAAAAAAGCTTCAAAACCCTAAAATCTTGTTGTTTGATGCCTATTAGGACTCATATGCCAATCTGGGCGATGTAGTCCCAGACTAGGGTTTTTGGGTGGAAACAAGAATTTGACAATGGTGAGTCTGAATCTCTTGAAATCTAGAAAATATGCTATATTGGGACTCATATGCCACAAGTGGCATATCAGTGCCACTCTACTTCATTTTCAGATTTGAAACCCTGATTTGCAACATGTAAGTGACTTTTAGTGAAGATGACAACCTTGTGATAACTTGATAACTTTCTTCAATCTTGCAACCTAACATTTAAAGGATCTTCAAACCTCAAGATACCTAGATCTGCAATTACACATGTAGAGAGAGAGAGAAACTTGTTGATTTGTTAGTAAATGGGGGTTTACATTGGTCAAACCCCTTTTAGGTAATTAAACCAAATGATGAGATAATGAAATAAGGACATGAAACATGAAACATGAAACATGAAACATGGAACATGAAACATGAATAATAATACGTTGAATGATGTCTTGTAAATCAACAATCTAATATGAAGTGGCCATGAAGGATGTAGATCTAGATCTTAAAATAAGTGTAGAATAATGCTTAATCTTGAATCTTGAATGCAACATCACAACACTAGCTCAACAACATGCTTGATGCTTGATATGATAATGGATCTTGAATTGCTGTGACAAATGATGAATATTTTTTCCCTTGAATGCCTTAGAAATGATCTTGAATGCTTTCTTGACACTCTTATGAAGTCTTGGAATATTTAACTCTCGAGTGCTAGGCTTGATATCATGAATGCTTAGTGAAATTTAATGATTTGAGACCTTGTTTGTATAGGAAATACATCTAATGTACCGTGTATTAGATCCCAAAGGCTGACATACATAAAATTTGAATTTAAAACTCTAATTTCTCGCTCAAAACCCTGAAAAGGGGCCAAATGGGACTCATGCACCACTTGTGGCATATAGGTCCCATTTGGATGGGACTCATGTGCCCAAGGTGGCATATGGGTCCCACCAGACCTTTTTACATGGAGAAAATATTGGGGAGTTGAGAAATTAAGTTTATTTGATGTCTATGTTAGGATTTCAGTTGAAATATGCCCCGAGATGCATAATATAGGGCCTTAGGGCCTATTAATGATGATATGGAGGTCATAAATACAAGAGGGCCCAAAACTTAATGTGAAGGTGTAAATAAATACACTTTACAACATTTAATTAAGGAAAAATTAGGTGTATTTAGTTTAAAAAGGCCTTAAATCTAATGTGAATGTAGAAAAAAAATTACAACACTTAGATCAAGGCAACATTAGGTCCATTTTTGTGTTAATAATTCCGAAATTAAGTGTGAAAATGTAAATGACGAAATTTTTCTACACTACAAGATTAGTATCAAGAAAAAATAAAAATCCAAAAGTAGACTTTTGATCATAAACATCACCAACCCAATCTAATTTAGTAAAGTCCACAATTTGAGAAGATCATTATGTGTAATGAATGTCAACTTGTGTTACCTAAATATACTTCAAGTTCTATTTGGTTGTCTTCCAATGACTCTCATGAGGCTTCTGAGAGAAATGAGAGGTAATTACAATTGTATATGAAATATCAGGATGATTGTGTCAAGCACAAGTTTCCAACTAACTACCTATACAAGGTAGCATCAACTATAGGATTAGTACAATTGGTAGATAGTACAATACCTAACTAAAAAGGTGTGGGGAAAGCTTGAAATCAACCATGACAAATATCTAGAGAAACTATAGAGCATAATTCTACTAAAAAATGAAGAATCCCCTTAGAAGTATGATGAACCTATAGTCCAAGAAAGTGATGCAAAATTCCAAGATCAATCATATAAAAATTCTTCATCAATTTTCTTTGAGTACTCTAGATCATAGAAGTGGAACTCTCTATGAGAGTCAAATCATCCACATGTATAACACAAGAATTAGAAGATCCTCCCCAAGTCTCTGATTATAAATGGTAGGATCAAAATGACAACATGTGTAACTATAAGAAAGAAATAAGTTATCCATATTCTCATACCAAGCCCAAGGGGCATATTTGAGACCATACAATTAATGATGAAGCATGCAAACAAGTGAAGAGTCTTGCAAAAAACCAACAAGTTGCTCCATGTAGATATCATGAAGATCCCCATGTAGGAAAATACACTTCATACCCACTTGATACACTAACCATCCCTAAGATGCAACTAGAGAGAATATAAGATGAATGGAATTAATCTTGGTGAAAAGAGAAAAGGTCTCAAAATATTCAACTCCCTCAACCTATGAAACCCCTTAGCAACAATACATGCCTTATACTTGTCAATAAAACCATATGTTGAATATTTTGCATGATATTCCCACTTACATTGAACCAAATTTCTTCCCTTAGGAAGAGGAACATGATCCAAAGTATGATTCATACTCAAATAGGAATGCTCCTTAACCATAACACTATCCCACTCAAGAAAACCTAAAGCATCTAAAAAATTTTGAGGATCAACTAAAATGACATGACTCAGAATAATAATTCCTAAAGTTTGTGAACAAGTGTAATAAGCATTTGTGGTATCACCAACAAGGGGTCTAGCCTCCCCAAGAGTAATACAAGAACAATGTGGAAAATTTTGCGGAGCTAGAGGAGGTGGATTAGGACTGTCATCTGAATCACCCTCAAGAAGCAATGTATCCTCAAGTGATGAATAAGGTTGATTAGGAAGTGATGAAGAAGCAAAGGATGGAGTATCCATTTATATAAAGGATTGATAAAACTTGACATCACAATAATATTAGACCTCCCATGTGCCAAGATCAAATAAAATGTATGCTTTCACCTCCTCACAATACCCAACAAAAATCAAAGGTTGACTATTATTCTCTATTTCTTAACAAAACAATCTATAATGAACTCCCTAACCTCACTAAAAAACACTCTAAAGAAGGAAATATTAGGCTTAACATGGGATCAAGCCTCCTTATGAGTATTATGCATGACCTTGTGAGGCATATGGTTTTGAATATAGTTATCACAATTTACAACTTTAGCCCAAAAGTTTGGAGCCATGGACTTGGACTGTCATACAATTAGGCATCTCTCATAGTCTCGTTCTTCCTCTTGACTACATTTTGATAAGGAGTGTAAGGAACTAAGTGTTGAATGATGAGTATCATGTTCACTACAAAAATCATAAAATTAATGGTTCACATACCACCCCCCATTATATGTGCATATCCATTGAAGGGAAATGTTAGAGTAATTGGGTATTTACTTTATTAATTAAACAATATTTGTTTAGTTACTTAAAGTTCCTTTTTACCTCTTTTCACTTAAGCTAACATTAGGTGCATAATAATTAATTACTTTATTAATTATTGTTGTGCAAGCCTAGGGTTTTCCTTTTTAGGGTTTTCATCTATATGTAGTTGAAAACTATCTTTTGTATCATTAATTCATTTTACATTTTCAGGTGAATACATTGCTCCACATTCTTGAGCATTTCCTTTGTTGCTTCTCTTTGCTTCTCCTTGTAACAGGTTATTTGCTTGCAAAGATCTTTTGGGCTTCTGTGGTGTTGTATCTTCTCAACTCCAACAGGAAATACCTAAGTAATTCTCCACAAACACTTTGAAAATCTTGAAACTAGTGAAAACCTCACTCTTGTACTTAAATTACACCCATGTGCTTAAAGAGAAGTCATTAATAAAGGTGGGCACATACTTGGCCCTTAAAATTGAATGAATTATAAATTACATATGATCATTATGGACCAACTCTATGGGTGTTGTAGCATGTGTGAGATTACCCTTAGGAAATCCATCTTGATGATGTTTTCCAAGAACACATCCTTGAAAAACTCCATTAGTGCAATAAATCATAGGAGTAGGAGTTGAATGTTAGATCAACACCCAAGACCACCTAAAAAACAATGAAAACATTCCACAAGAGAGTATACAAGAAATGAGAGCTTGCTTGATATTAAGATATATATAAAATGTGATGATGAGGTATGTTACAAAAGTGTACAATGTCCTTGCTTATATAGATAAGGTGTGATGAAATACCTAATGAAAAACATTAAATTACTTATGCCATTATAAATGACCTAGGACACTAGAATTAAATGATGTTAAAAATATAAGATTTGATAAGATCTTATCTAGAAAAATAAGACTTCTAGAAATATACCTAGGACCTAAGTGGACTTAACATGTAAATAAGACCCAGTAATTAATTAGTTAGGTAAATTACCTATTTATACCAACACTTCCCCTTAAGCACAAATTAGGGAAAATAAATTATTATACAAATTATGCAAAGATGCAAGGATGGGTCCCATCTATGAGGTCATGTTAGGTACCCATGTGCAAATACAATCTCTCATAAATGGAGAAAAGGAGAAAATCTAGTGTGACAAAAATCCTCTCCAAAAGAGAAAATCTATATAAACAAGGATGATGCATGGAGGACTCAATGATATCCCCAAGGACTACATCTATCATGAATATACAATCAATGATCCCTCCATAAGGGGTAAAGGGAGAGACTGAATAAGGGTTAAAGGGAGAGACTATGTATCCCCCCCACAATGTATAATCTCCTACAAAAATGATAAGATTCTGAAGATAAAACATGATCCAATATTGAAAAACAACTTGTGTCCCTTTAGAAATAAATAAAACCAAGTACATATAAAGGAATGCTTCCCATTGTGGATATGAATTGAAATAAATAAAAATAAACACGTATGATGATGTCTCTAAAATATTCTCATGTGTCTCCTTGTCCACTAAAGATGAAGGTGCCATAATCAAATCAAGTACATGCCCAATCAAAGAAGAATGTGACAAACCAAGACTATGTGGAAATTGATGTTGAAAAATATACAAAGAAAAATATGGTTTGACAATATTAGTACAATGACTGACATCAAAGAGGAGAGATAACCCCTCAAATGTGTCTTCCAAATATGAGATGTGAGATTCCACAAATAAAGATGCAATGTCTGATATAGAGGAATCCTAATCAAGAAGACAATGAGACACTTATTGAAATGAATCACTAGAAGTTCTCAATGAATCCCTAATAGAAAATGAATGGTCTTCTTGAATAGGAATGATGGGAGCCTCAATAAATAATTCTACACAAGGAATCAATGAAGGTGAAGGTACAAAAATTATCTCCAGAGGAGAAGAAGGAGCATCTAAAGAAACCTTATCATCCTCATCTGGAGATTCAAATTAGTACTCCAAATAATCAAACTCCCTAATAGTAACATAGTCATAGGGTATCCTATTTGAAATATGAAAAGGCACAAGAAAATATGAAAAAAGATCATTTGGGAATGGTTGAGTATCAAGATCTCTGTATATCTCCCAGATTTTTACTTCAAAGAGCATGAGGGCACTCAAAATGAACAATAGTATTAAAAATGTTATCATCAACATGCATAACAATAACTCCTAAGACATGACCCCTTTTTCAATTTCAAGAAAATTTCTTACTATCAGTACCAAGAGGGGGAACAAGACCATACAAATGTGGCAACATATGAAGCCAACAAAGATGTTTTATGATGTCATCTCTCCATTGTTTATAGTTGAACCCATTTTCAAGATGATCGGAGAAGCATGAAATGAAAACCCCATAATGAACTATGAGAAATATCCATAATTACAAATATTGAAACCTTCAACACCAATTAGAAACCCTCAAACATGATGTATACAACAAATGAAGCCTTCGCAGAAAGACAAAACCTCTTTAGGAGTCAAGATGTCCAAGTAATCAACCAGAATACAAATATGTCAAAATATGAATAAATGACACCTAGGGTTGAAACTAGAAAAAGTGCATGTGTACAATTTGATAGGTCATTAATATCTTTTTGATGCCACAAAAATCACAATAAATGGAGATCCAAGAAAAAAGTTATGATCTCGAAGGTCCAAATGAGATATTTAACTTCAAGCAACAATAAAACATTCTAGGAGTAAAATCTGATAATAATACCTATACCACTAAAAAGTGCTCAGAACCAGCTTTCCAACGATATCTTGTTCACTAAAATCTGATGTATCGAGTCTAAATTTATGATGATTTTAAAAAACCATCCAAATAAGGCTTGAGGGGCCAAAATTAAGCCCCCTAAGGCTAGTGGGTGATTGCCCCATGTGACCAGAAGTCGATGTATGGGCTAAGAATTGGTATTATGGCCATTTAACTATCAAATTTATAGTCCTCCATGACTGTCATTTGGTCGTCAAATTTAAGATAGATTCTTGAAAATTTAAAAAAAATGATCAATTTTCTTTCTTAAAAATATGAAGTATTTTATATGAAAATGAGGGTTTTGGGAACTTTTAGATTCAATGGAAGGGTCTATTTTGACCCAAAATGCTCCAAAATAAACCTACAATATAAAGCCACAAAAAGGAAACCCCAAATCTGGTGTTTTTTTCAATTTTTATTCTCTAGATCATCATATGGTATAAGAGAAGAGAATACTCAACCTTACTAAAATCCACCAAGATCTCTCATCTGTAAATATCTCTACCCTCAAATCTGAGAAGGAATTTGCATAGCTATAGGTCTAATACCATGTAGGAGTTGAAGATTAGCTCTAAACCCAAGACCACTTGCAAAAATAATGGAAACCTTCCACAAGAGAGTATACAAGAAATGATCTTTCTTGATATTAAGATTTATCAAATATGATGATGATGTATGTTACACAAGTGTTCAATGACCTTGTTTATATAGACAAGGTGTGATGAACTACCTAATACAAAATATTAAATGACTTATATCATTGTTAAATGACCTAGGACACTATAATTAAATGAAAGTTAAAAATACAAGATTGGATAAGATCTTATCTAGACAACTAAGAATTCTAGAAATTTGCCTAGTACCTAAGTGGACTTAACATGTAAATATGACCCACTAATTAACTAGTTCAATAAATTATCAATTTACACCAACACTAGGAAGACAAATCATCAAGTCTTGTGTGCTCAACTACTAAATATATTTGTAGTTCAAGTTCCCAAACCATTCATTCCAAAGCCTAATCAATATTGAATCTGCATGAGAAATAAGTGATGAACCTAATGGATCAAATACATCAAAACTATAAAAATGGGTCTCATGATCTACTTAACATGTAAATATGACCCACTAATTAACTAGTTCGGTAAATTATCGATTTACACCAACACTAAGAAGACCAATCATCAAGTCTTGTGTGCTCTACTACTAAATATATTTGTAGTTCTAGTTCCCAAATCATTCATTCCAAAGCCTAATCAATATTGAATCTGCATGAGAAATAAGTGATGAACCTAATGGATCAAATACATCAAAACTATAAAAATGGGTCTCACGATCTACTATCCCTATAGAAATAAATTTCTTAGGATAATGTAACTATCAAATAGTCGCATCATGTGGAGTGAACTCAATTGTCTTTCCATCCCCAAAATGACAAATATGATATATGGAAAGAAGATTTGTAAAAATATTAGGAACAAGAAGAACATCCTTAATGTAGCCATCCTACAATTGAATTAAGCCTATCCCAAAAACTATAATCTATGAAGAGTTACCGATTGTAATCTAAGAAGTAATACTATAGAAAAGATAATCAAGGAGATCATGTGAATTGGTCATTTGATGTGAAGCACCTAAGTCAATAATTTAGTTGTGTGAAGATGAATGTAAAGCTCTTAAAGAAATATATTTCCCTTTCTGATGGAAGATGAATTAGAAATTGAAATATTATGTTGCCTGATGGCTTCCTCTAATGCCTTAAACCTCTTAAAATAATGAGACTCATCATGTACCTAGATTTTCCACAAAAAGAATAAATATCTCCTTTCTTCTTCTTGGAATTGGAGGAATATTATCTAGAGTTAGAATGAGTGGAATTCTATTTTTCTTCTACTTTAGTTTGGAGGGATAATCACCACCTAAATGAGATTTTGTCTTAGCATTCTTCTTATTATTTTCTCCACTCTTGGAAGATTGAGGCATCAATTCTTGGCTCTTACAACTAGGAAGTGTGACCATATAAATTAATTTGGATTTCTCCCTACTAAGATACTCATAAAAAAACTCAAAGCTAGGCATATTAAAGTCTTTTCCCAAGGCATAAATAGTAGAATAGAAAGTATATGAAAACACATAAAGTGGACTCTTTAACTTTGAAAAAAGAAAGAAGATACATTCTTTATCAAATTTATCATGCCCACATATTTTAAATTTTGACAAAAGAAATTTGAACTTTGTAAGGTAATATTGAATAGTAGGAATATAATCTAGAGAGAGTGATGCCAAATTTTCATCTAGTTGCAAGATTCAATCATTGATTGTACCATACAATCCATCAAGTATGTCCCAAACATTCTTAGGCTTTTTGTGTTACACAATATGAAACAACAAATTATTAGATACATGCAATGTTATGAGCCCCATGAATCATCTAACTTATTTCCATGATATTTTTTTCAAAATCCTTAGTGAATTTAGGTTATTTTTTTGTCTCATTTTTGGCTTCCATGTGTGATAATTGTGAGTAATGAGAAGCTCAATAGTCCTTAGTTCCACCATGATTAGAAAAATAACACCAAGAAAACAAAGACAAAATGAAACTTAAATTGTGCCTTACACGCCCTTAATGTATTAAATTTATTTTTCAACCCCTAGAAAATTACAATGAACATTTTTTGCAATTTGTACAATTGACAATATTAATCAACCATTAAATGCAAGGTGATTTTTATAGTTTTTTAAGAAATATTCTTGTCAAAATAGAAAACAAAGGTTACAAATAAATTCCTTACAATTTTCTATAAAAAAATATTGAATTTTGATTTTGGATGCAAAAGTTATGCTAATTGTAAAAAAAGAATGCAATATGTACCTTCAAGCTAGTAAAATTGAAAAAAAAAGAAGAAAATTATGGAAAAATAACCTACACCATTGCAAAGTTCATTGAACCAAATTTACAATGATTACTAGTTTGTAAAATTATGAAAGTTTGTCACAAAGTTGTGCTCCATCGAAAAGCAATTATCCTCCTAGGCAAAAAATTGAGGCCTAGTGGCTCATGGGCAATCCCACCAAGCTTAGCAAAGTTGAGTGGTAGGGATGCTAGGGAAGAGAACTAGTGGAGCACCAATGGAGGGCGGGAAAAGTGTTGGAAAAATTTGTGAGTTGGTAAGCTCAACCTATAGCTAGTGGAGTGGCTTCTTAAAAGGTGCTTAAGTGCTTTAAGAACTTAGCATTGGGAATGGGGTGCTAGTGCAAACACAAAAGACACTAAGCAACTACAATCGTTAGGAATAGGTCCTAGTAACCTAACAAATGTTGTTAAAGAAATGTGTACAATGGATTTGAGTAGTGTAGGGGTTTGTGGATCATTGTATAAACCACTCCTTTTTAATTATTTTTAATTTTTCAAACTATAAAAAAAAAAAAACCTACCAAAGAAATTCTTCACATAAATTTTTGATGCCAATACAATATGGATGATTTTAGCGACTGTGTAGGTGGTCATACAATGGGGTAAGGGGCCAAAAATGCACTAAAATTGACTTTCTTCGAATCACATTGTTTACTATTGATCCATATAGATGTAGCTCATTTGGACTTAACCATGGGGTTAGATCTGATCTAGGATGCTCATAGAATAACTTGGTGACAAAAAATATATAAGATTGGGTAGGGGATTTCCATATTCAAATCTTTGATACCATGTTGAATTAGACAACCAAGATCAACAATGTACAACACCAAATGACCTTACACGAATAAGAAATAAGCAACAACAAAATATTCTCTTCTACCAATCAAGAATACAATATTCATAAGATACTTGAAAGATACATAATATACAAGAGAAGACTTATGTATAAAGGAAAGGCGAGACCAAGGAAGGCATATGATCAAGAAAAAATTCATAATAATATGCGAAGAGATAAAAAGAGATAAGTATCCTAGGTGTACTCTAGAAGATACCTAGGTAAACTTAAGAACTAGGTGAGAATAGGTCCTAGAAGGAAACCAACTAGGGAATAACCCTTTTTACGTGATAACACAATACATGAACATCCTATGAAAATTTATCATTTAGTATAAATTTTAGAGTGTTTAACCACCTACTACTTGCCCATCTTGGGGGTAACAACTTTGGAGTGAATCTAAATAATTCTCTAGCCCATAAACTCACCCATATATCCCTCCATTCTTCCCATTTTGAAAATATATTATATTTTATCGATCTACAACACTCTTACTAGAAATTTATTAAAATCTTGAGTATTATGAACTCCATGCAAGAACCATCTATGTTTCAACAATATTCTTGAAGGTTTTGCAACAATATTCAATGATCTTGTCTCCCTTGGCTTCTTCAATCTTGTGAGGTGACATTATTTTATTTATTTTTCTCATTTCCTCCTATTTATTTCTTTCATTATTGTATAATCATTTTATCTCTTGCATTTGACACTTTGGGATCTCCATTTCCTTTCAACCACTCTCATTTATACATACTAGCTTGCACTCCATGTAGTTTCATTCATAGATTTGTCATTAATTTTCTAGACATATTAAGGATAAAATCACATACTATTTTTTTTGTTTCTACATCTTGGCGACTTGTGGAGGTCTAAATACCAAAACAATGGCTTGACCATTCATTGAAAGATCCTAAACAACCCCAACATTTTTTCTACTCTTCAATATATGTTTCCATTTGGATATCTTCATCAAATAGGGTTTACATTCTCTTTCATTTGTATTTTCATTTTATTTTTATTAAATATATGGATTAATCTAGTTTCATTTGTTTTTGTATCATACTTGGACTAGATTGTGTGTTTCCTTTTCATCCTCTATATAGTTGGGCATAATATTCATCGATAGAAGAAATTTTTACAACATGCAAAATTATAACAATTGTATTGATGCTTGAGCATCATGCAAGAATCCTAATAAGTGAGCTCCAATGTTTGGCTCTAAGCTCTTTATTTTTGGCTACTTATGATTCCAAAATTAGTTTATCAATTGTGTAAGTTTTAGTTTAATATAAATTAACATTTTATTTCCAAAATCACTTAATCTAATATGAAAAGTTAAAAGGTTTCACTTATTCTACATTCCATTATGGTGAGTCTACCACTCTTTAATACCTTTAAAATAAAAACATTTTCTTTCTTCCAAAGATAAAATAAAAAAAATCATTCCTTCACAATTAACATCTCATCTCCTTTCTTACATCACTTTTTAGTTTTTTTTTTTTATATTAAATATATTTCATTCCATGCATGCAATAGTGACTTAGCTCTTCCTATGTCACTATTCTATTGATCTCTCTATAGAAACTCTTACCACTTCTAATGAAATTTTAGGGGATGATGAAATCATTGATCATTTTCTCAACATTACTTTATGTGCTCTTCATGCTAATAGTCTTCCCTTCAGTGATGAAGAATTATTGGATGAAGACTATTTTTTCGAGCATTAAATCCTCTGTATATAGATGTTAAACATACCTTTTCAATTTATTCTCCTACATCATTTATTCTAGGTAATGAAAAAATATCCCAATTAATGAATCCTTTATGAATTGACATACCCACATACTAGGATTATTATTGATAAGTGTATTAACATTCTTTTTCTTTTGGTTCTTCCTAAAAGTATCATGTATGGGGTACCTAATTCTCCTCCGCATTCTCTTCCTATAATCATTATCTGGGTGTCCCATATATTCCATGTCATTCTAATTGTTTCACTTATATTGGTAAATCTATAAAGTATAATGTGTCTATTTCTACTAACTACCAATTGGTAGCCCACACATATAACACTTATTGAAACAAATTTTTTACTCCTATTCATATTTCTTTTCCTCTATCTTTTATTATTCTACCACCTCCTCATCTTTCTATGAACATCACCAAAGAGTACAATCTTATTGAACAACTATAGGCTACTCAAGCTAAGATCTCCCTTTGGGAGTTGAAACAAACTTCACCTTCTTATCATAGTTACCTTCAGTAAGCATTGTGAAAGATATCCATTTCATCTTTCATGAAGCCCACCAATAAATCTCCTATTATTTCCCCTTTTTTTATTTTTTATTTTTCATTACTAGCATAGTATTTTCTTGAATGCTAGTTGTTACTTTTGATTTGGTCCATTTACTTTCCTCGTGATTCTATTGGCTGCCCTCTTCAATAGAGGTGCTCTAAATTTAGTATTTCAATTTATATTTAACTAAATATAAATTCATACAATTCTTTATTGAGTGATTTTTTTAGTTCACCATATCCATCCTATCAGGTCCATGAATATCTATTTTACCTTTGAGAGTGTATTGAGCATCAAGATGAAATTCTTAATTTAGAATAATGTAATTTGTAGGTACAATATACATACATAATAAACTTAATAAATCTCCTAATACCATTGAATTGTTAATAACCACTAATTCAAGTTATGAATCTTTATCATCTTCTTCTCATATAACACTTGGGATAAAAAAAAGTTTATGAAATATGAAAACAAACAAACCTCAAATGGGTTTTTCCTTAATAATATTTAATTCTCCCTTATGTTTATCTGACCATACCAAAACTTCACCTATTAACTAATAATCTCCCCAAAGTTCTTTCACCAATCTATAATAACTATGGAGTTAAAATGTGTTTCTATTTCAATTGTAAAGTTTTTGTTCTATCTCATAGTTGTGTACCATCAAACCTGGGGGGATTGGTCTTAGTCAACTCATGGGATTGTAAGTCTTTGAATTATTCTCTTTGCCTTTAAATTTTTTTCTCTATTATTTTTTCTAATCATTATATTTAATTGGTTGACATTTCTCTATTCACTTTCATGTCAAAAAAGTCATCCTAATATAATTTTTTTTTTCTTGAGTTGGACAAGGGAACTTGACTCTATAGGGTTTGTGTCTTTTTTGCTATTTTTGGCTCTTCTTATGATAGACTACACCCTTAGCACATGAAACTATTAACCTTTCATGTTAATTGTAGATTTTTTTTAGTTAGTCCTTTTAATGGCCGAGAAAACAATTTCAACCCAATAGTTCATGCTTGTGTTAATAGTTTGGCATCTCTAAACAATGACACCTCAAAAAAGTGGCCTTGGAAATCTGTTTTATTTTTATTTCATTAGGTACACTCTCTAATTCCATGCTGGATGTGGTTTTACTCATCCATGAGTTTGATAATGCATGTAAGTGGCTAAAGAATTTCACTTTGATAAGGTATTTTTTTGGAAGAATTTCTCCAAAGCATACTTTGGGACTGGGTCAACAAACATTTTGCCTCAAATGGGGTCCAATATGACATTATCTAGAACCTCATTAACTTGGGTTCTTTCTTTTTAATTTTGTTGAGGCCAACCATGCTAAGGATATTCTCAAGCATGGTCCACAGTATGTTTGTGCATCACTATTAGTCTTTTAGTCCTAGACATGAGACTTTTCCATCTCAAATGAGAAAATTCTTCATACACCAATTTGGATTGAGCTCTCGAGTTTATCCCATGCTTGCTATAACATTTTAACTAGACCATTAAATCACTTCCCTTGTGAAGGTCATTTGTGTTGAGCCTAATATATTCTACTAGGATCATCCATATAAATGTATCTATGTTGAGATCGACTTGTATAAGGATTTTCAAGAATCTATGGACATTCAAGTTGGACATCCTCATCACATCCATCATGTGATTCACTTCAATATGCCTAACAATTATTTTTGGTTCTAGTCCACTAAGGAAAAGAATAAGGAAATCCTTTTGGTGACCCTCAAGTCAAATCACCTGCCTAGTTGGCTAAGGTTCCCCCATATGTTGATGTTCCCTCCTTGAAAATTGAGGAAAAAGGGGCAATGGTTTCACATTGCAAAATAAATAATGATAACACTAGTGGTTCCCAAAAAAATTCCAAGCCACTATGGATCAAATAAATACCAAAATGCACCCTACAAATGTTTCAAAACATTCTGAGAAGGGGAAAGAGGTTGTCCTACCTACTAGTGAGCCCTCCTCTCTGACAAGATTTTTTGGATGCCTAGATCAACATCGGCTTTATCTTCTCAACTAGAAGTTCTTGTTCACTCTGCCCCATCTCCTAAACATCTACATCATTATTGCAACTTTCTTGGGTAGTTGGAGGAGGGAAATTATGCTATAAGGAAGTGAAGAATGTCAATTCCTAAAATCTAGTTGGGTAATTTCACCTCATAATTTTTTTTGCAAAATCATAATTCATCTCTTCAGGAATCAAATAGTTATTAAGTGCCTCTTAATTCTCACCAATGAATTTCCTCCCTTGGAATTTTTTGAGGTCTTACCAGCCTCCCCAAGAAATATTCAGTATGAGATTCATCAAAAGTATTTGGCTTTAGATGTTCTCTATTTACAAGAAGTGAAGATTACTTATTTTTTCTTTCAACAATTTGTCTTGTCATTTAGCAGTTAGCTCCATGTTTTCTAGCAATCATGACATTGATCATGGATGGATAATAACATTTATCTCTTAGGTTGCTTTAACATGTTTTCAACCATGGTTATGACCCCACTAATCGTATGATTTGGATCCTCTTAAATTTTGACAATCATTCTTTTGATATTATAAATATTTATGCTTTCAATGATGTTGAGAGATCTCTTTTGTGGTGATGGATTGTTGATTTTAATTGTTTTCCACCACTTGGGTTATGTGTGAAGAATTTAATACAGTGGATATGGTGTATGATAGAGACAAGAACCTACCCATATGTTGGAAAATTAGTGAATAAGAGGAAAGGTATTCCAAGCACAATAAGTTGGGCATTTTTCATCCAAATTTGGGCCATTGCCACAATCATTGCCATTGGTATATTTGGAATAATTTATAGGATGGTTTTGATAGTCTTTAAATGCCTCAAACATGTGATGATTTCTACACAATCCTTTTTTTTATTTTACTAGCTATTTTTGACTCCTAATGGAGCCTTACTAGATGTCACCTTGTTACACCACACTCCCATCAAGTTCAAAATTTAATGGTAAGTGGGAATACCTCAAATTTTAGAACTCATTTTTTTAAAAATAATTTATTTTTGAGTTAACAACCATTATTTGTCCATAATAGAAAATTGTGGAACCTTGAAGCCTATCCCACTCAACCAATTGGTAAGATTGCTTGGTGGGATAGAGTTATAAGGAATACGTCACAATTCCTTCACACCTATGGACACTAACTAGTATTTTTTTGGTGACATGCATATGATTCCACAACCTTAAAGCTTCGTAAGGATACTAAACTCTTGATGTTGACCCCTTTTCCCTTGCTTTGTATGTTGAGGTGGCTAAGCTTTGTCATTAGAAGGAAATTCTTGATAACCAATTGGCGATAGGCACTCATATCAAAGCCATATTGCAATGGCTTAAGGTTGGGAATAGAGATTTTAAATATTTCTTTCAACCTCTTAGAGCTCGCCACACTTCACATGGAATCAAGCAAATCAAGGATGTGCATAATATCCCCAGAGATTTTTTAGATATTCTCTAAGATTTTATCAAACATTATGAAAAAAATTTCACTACCCAATAAAACTCCCCTGAATTAAACCAGGCCCTTTAGGAGTGCCACTAAGTTGTTCCTTGTCAGATCTCCTCCTCACAACAAGAATTTTGTGATCAATCTCTTCATTGCTGACATCAAGGAGGATGTTCATACCATGGACAATGATAAAGCTACTAGTTGTGATGGCTTCCCTTGTGAATTTTATATGGCTATTTTGGATTGTATTGGCAAGGACCTACATAAAGTCTATCTTGAATATTTCTAATCCAATTTGTTAGGGAAAGTAATTAATAAAGAAAATATTAAATTAATTCCTAAGTTTGGAGGCCTATCACCTTCCTCAATGTTTATTACAAAATAATTACCAAAGATTTGGCTCTGAAAGTGTACCATCTCCTTCCTAAAATTATGAGGCTTGAGCAAACTAGATTTATTAAATTCAAGTATATATTAGATAATATTATTTTAGTCTAGGAAGTGAGCTAGGCACTCTCGTTAGAAGGATCTATTCATGAAAATTATTTTTTCTAAGGCCCATGATTGTATTGAATGGCCCTTTATTTTGGACATGCTTCAAGCTTTAGGATTTGGGCCTCACTTCATTCAATATGTTACTATGCTCTTTACAAATGTCTCAAATTGTATTACTATTAATGGTTAGCAATTTAGTGCCTTTGGGATTTTCAAGTACATTCATGCGGGTTCTCCCTTGGCTCCAACTCTTTATGTTCTTGTTGTTGAAGGATTCTGGTTACCTTCTGGCTCATTTTGTGTCCCAAGGTTTGGTTAACTTGGTATAGATTTACCTAATCCTTAGCTTATCTTGTTAATAGCCACTTTGCAAATGATTCTTTCCTCAAACTCTTAGAAGAGGAGAAAAATATCCAGTACACCCTGTAGTGTCAAAAAAAGGGGCCTTTGGCTTTTTCATTCTCATTTGGGTCCTCCTTGCAAATTTTGGCTTAATGTTGCCTTGATTTAATGTTGTAATGTGGATAACACATTCACATTAGGTCTTGGGACCTTGTGAGCTAATGCATTTTAATGGTACCTTGCAAAGATGTTGTAAAGTGTTGTAACACACTTTCACATTTTTCTAAGGTTTTATCAATTAATTAAGCATAACAAACATAATTTTAATCATAATTTATCTTAACCTTGCCTTATTTGGTGTGTTGTAAAGTGTTGTAACACTCTTTCACATTCCTCTAGGCTTGTCATCAATAATTGAGCTTTCTTATGCTTTAATTGGCCCCATTTTACATCCACAAGCCTTATTTATGTGTATTTTTGAGGATAATCTTGTCACCATTTTCATCGTTTCAAACCCTTAAGTGACTAGATTTTTTTATAAAGCTTCTAGCTTTTCCATTTAGCAGCATACAACTCAATGTTATAAATAATTCTTCCCCCAAACACCTTCCTGGCTCAACTCCAACAATTGGAAATGGATTGGTCACGAAGAAGTTTTCAAATTCATGGGTATCCCCTTCACCTTCTAGACTTCATAGGTATCCTTATGACAAGTTTTCCTTACCAAAATAAAAAATAAATTGACCTATTGGATCACCTAAACCATTTCCTTGGCTAGGAAATTTTAGGTTTGTTCCAAGATTCTTGCGACTACTCATGCTTATTATTCCTCATTTTGAGCTCCTTTTAAGGCCTCTTACATGAAATTGGACAAGATTATACATGATTGTCTTTGTGCTTCTTTATAAAATTATAAGACATTGCATAAGGAAGCTTGGGAGTTTTACTACCTCCCCTGAGATTATGGGGGTTTGAAGCTTTTATCCACCTAATGCTAGGGTTTCGATTTTTGCACAAAGTGAATCATCCATGCCCTTCAAGGTGATGAAGCTTGAAAAATCCTTGTGTAGTATTGCATTGCCTCTAGCCATAATTCTAGATGGCCTTCTTGGAAGGGGATTGAGCTACAAACCCTTGTCACCATAAGGAATGCAGTGTAGATCCAAGGGAATTTGATAAAAACATATTTGGAGAGTTTGGGAATCTATGAAGACTTGACTTCTTTAGAATGGTTTTGGTTTCCACAATGGGTTTTCCATCAACCAATAGATTATTTGGCGGTCCTCCATTCTGCAAGATCACGATCACCTATTAGCAAGGTTTCCTTGGGCAATGTCCCTTGTGTAGTGGCTAGAGTTCCTCCTAGAGCCACTCGCCTACTCACGTGCATCATCATGGAAGGAGTCTTTTTGCTTAAGATGCCCAAGATACTAATTCTCAAGCTTATCCCCTAGTTGCAAGAAGGGACCATGGTCAGTAGGGTTGGTTGTGGCTTGCTCTTCAATGCTCCACCTCTCTATCATATATGAGAGGAACCTCGAGGTCTAGTTGTTTTGATTTCAACAAGTTACATTGGACGACTCTTGTTGTTTTGCTAGCTTGTGTTATAAAAGAAGAAGAAAAAGAAAAAACTAAAAATGATGATGGGAGGGACCCTCCCATGGACATCTTGAACCTCACTAATGTATGAGGAAAGCCAGGTGATTGGGATCCTCCTCCTACCCCCTCTACTACTACTTTAGCTCCCTAACGACATTGTATTTGTTTACATGTTTTTATGCTCCAGGGTGTAGTCTTGGATGGACTCTAGAGGTGTGACTTCTCTCCACCCACCCATTTTTTATTTGAAAATATATATAATATTATTTTATGAATGATAATATAAACACTTATTCATAAAAAAAAAATCATCCTCCAAATATTATTACATTAAAAAAATTAGATTATATCTTTATTATATAATACATTTACATTAATACCATAATTTTCTTTATCAGCACAAACATTACACCTCATATCTCTGTGCAAATGTTACATTGTGTTCTTCTGGAATTGGTTTTGTGCTACTGGATACAAATTGGACGGTTTGAAACTTTGGGCGCACTAATTCCTCTGGCAGGACACACTAGAGTTGTCCGTTGGAATTTTGTATCCAATTATCAAAGCAAGGACAAAGCTAGTCCTATGATCCCACTATTCCGACCTCCATCTTCAGCAAGACTCTTTTTTCAGGAAAAACACAGAACTTATCTGAGTAAAGATAAACGCCAGTTGTCATGGCTGAATCCAGTCGTTACACATAGATGAATAGATAGACAACTAAATAAAATGCAAAATAGTTTTCAACTTCAACACGCTAAGAAATTTTCGATGTCAGCAGACAAAAAGAGAAAGATTTGCCTTATCAATTCATTGTTTGTTGTGATCAAAGCCTCCAATTTCTTCCTTCTACACAATTCTCAAGTGTGAATGTGGCCGCTCCTTTCTTGAAAAGGAGGCGCACTCCACTTTGCAACAGTGCACTTGTGACTACTAAATCATATATACATATATTGGTTGCTTTATTGCAAGGGCTCCATCTCCACTTTCATGGTGTTATGTCATAAATGGAAGACAAAAAAGAATTGATGTTGTCAAGATTGTGGAGAACAGCATTCATAATTGCAGCCATGTATGTGGATGCACAGAATGCGCAGCTGGTGCCTGCCGTGTTCATCTTTGGAGACTCTCTGGTGGACGTGGGCAACAACAACCACATACTATTATCCCTCATAAAAGCAAATTTCCCTCATAATGGTGTGGATTATCCTGGTGGGAAAGCAACCGGCAGATTCAGCAATGGTCTGAACTCTGCAGATTTCTTAGGCAAGTTCAAAATTTAGGATCTTGTGTTGTTACTACAATGCTTTTAACTTTTAGGTTTTGTGTAAAGCTTGGACATTTGAATGCAGGACAGAAGCTTGGTTTTGGTGGGAGCCCACCTTCATATCTTTCCCTTCAAGGTCAAGCGAACATCAACAGCAGTATTGTGAAAGGAGTCAATTTTGCTTCTGGAGGAGCCGGAATTCTCGATGAAAATAGTGTAAGCCCTTTAACTGAAAGCTGCTGATTTCATTTGTTGATTGAGGTATGATGACCCACATGTAAATGTTAAAATTCCAGGAATTTTATGATGACCCAAATCTAAAAGTTAAAAATTCAGGATTTTTATGACCATCCAAATGTAAAATGTTAAAATTTCAGGAAATTTATGATGACGCAGATGTAGAATGTTAAAATTTCAGGGGGGGAGTCTTTCGATGAACAAGCAAGTGGAATACTATGCAACAGTGTACGGAAATCTAGCAGCCCAACTGGGCACCGCGGAAGCTGAAAAACTGGTGGCTAAGTCTCTGTTTGTGGTGGTCATTGGAAGTGATGACCTGTTCAGCTATTTTAAATCAAATTCTAAACTGCAAGCCAAGTATACTCCTCAGCAGTACATAGATCTTCTCATTTCCACCTGTAAGGCTCAATTGGAGGTAATTTGTAATCAAATCATGAAATGTTTGAAAATTATCTAGAACGTTGGATTTTATGATTGCATTTTGTGTTGCAGTTGCAAATGTGGGTAGAAATAGAACAATTTATATGCTACTAAGAAAAAGGAGATGTCCCTCCAGGTATTAGATCGGATGATTGAACTATTGAAAAACATGGACAATGATTGTAGGTTCGAGCCCCAATTTAAACGCTGTGCCTGAAATAGAGAGCTTTCAAGGCACAGCCACAGAATTATAATTCCAGTTCACCCTTCATGCTCCCAAAGAGGGCTGCAGTACGCGGGGCAGGGGAAAAAAGAAAGAAAAGGGAGATGGTTATAGTCAAGAAAAGCTTTAGGTTTAAGCATTGGTTGTGACTTCATTTTAGTTATTTGGACAAAGCTTCATATTTTGATGTGGTCATATTGCTAACAATTTGCAGAGGATATATAATCTGGGAGCACGAAAGATCGTTAGCGTGGGAGTTGGAACCGTTGGTTGCTGCCCATCCCAACGCAGTCAGAAGAATAAAACAGGGGATTGTGTTGAGGAGGAGAACGATCTGGCTCGAAACTTCAACGATGCCTTAAAATCCCTCCTCTCTTCACAACTAACACCAAATCTGCAAGGCCTCACCTATGCTTTTTGTAACACATATGGAGTGACGTCCAGCTTCTTTCAGAATCCCTCTGTATACGGTACATCATTTCTAGATTTCTCACAGTGAAGGCCCACATTACATAAATATAAAAAATATTAATAGTAGCTAATGACTTGTGTGTGTGCAGGTTTCAAAGATGTGGTGAACGCGTGCTGCGGGGCAGGAAAGCTGAATGGTCGTGTGGCTTGTCTACCAGTAGTGAAATACTGTTCAAACCGTGGAGAATACTTATTCTGGGATCTCTACCATCCCACCCAAATGGTGTCTCAGATGCTGGTGGACGTTTTCTATGAAGGATCTGCCGATCAAGTCTCTCCCATCAACGTTAAGCAGCTCATATCCACCTCAATTTAATCCTCCTGAAGGAGAGTTAACTGTCTGATTATACAGACCACTTTTCTATTTTTGACTGAAAAGCTTCTATATTTGACTAGATGTTGTCCACCCTGCTTTTATTTGTTGATTTTAAAATTTGCTTTTCTGCATATTGACAAAGCGTTGGATGTGTGTTGCAGCTTGCATCACAGAAATAGGCTATAAGATTAGGAGTCATGTCATAAAGTTTATCCTCTGTTGCACTGGTGGGACCCTTGCATACACTTCAATTTTTTTCAATGAATAATGGTTATATTCCTTTTTATATATAAAGGATTACTAGTATACTATTCATTAAAAAAGTAGGTGATAGAAGGGACACTCTTAAAGTTTAAGTGGGTCCAAGTCAAACAATAAGACAAATCAATAAAACAAAGATTAATGAGTTCACACTTAAATATCAAGAACCGACAAACCATGTAACAATTATATTTCCATTTTTTTATGGATACAAAGCTTGTTTGTTAATTTGCTATGGTATCCACATGTTATGGTTGATTCTTATAATAAAATAAACAAATTAAATGTATTAAGGAAGTGTTATGAGATTAGTTCTTAAAGAATCACCTTTTTCATAACGTTGCAAAGGATTTTTATAAAATGGGTTATTTAAGTTAATTTATCATATGTTATTAATAATTAATAGAGAGGGAAAAACAATGATGTAATAAATGAATAGTCTAAAAAAAAATTGATGTTAAATAGAATTTAATTATTTAGATATGATGAATAGATACTTTTATTATGCTCATTGTTTAGGAATTGTGGCAAATTTGAGATTCTATGTAGATCAAAGCTATGTTGTGTATGACCATACCTATGTTTTGCAAAAAAATTAAGGTGGAAGGTTGATCTTGAGAAGGCACAAGGAAGATTTTTATTCAAGTACTAGTGGCTAACAAAGTGAAATGAATTGTTGTAGAAGATATAGTTATCTAAGTTGTTGTTAAATCAACATGAAGTTTCTAGACCTTTTTTATTCATCCCTTAATGTCAACTCATCAAAAATCCATAGACAAAGCTAAAATTTTCTCAACCTTATCTTATTCTATTTTTAGGTGATGCAAGATTACTTGTGGACCAAAACGATCTTGCATCATTAAAATCCACAATGGATCCTCAATAATGAAGGGTTTTGTGCAAAGATTGAATGTGAAGGTTTTAGAATAAGATGTCCAAAGTTAGGTGCATTGTTTCCTAATTATGAAGGAATATATTTCTATGGTGTCTATATAAATGCATTCACCATGAATAAATGTCATATTATGGGAGTCAAATTCCAGGGGTGATGTATGGATGTTGAACTCGTTGCGGTCTACTACCAACTTATGGATATTTAATCCTTCTATGAAGATATGAATATTGCTCTATGCAATCTTCTAGTTACCCACTCCAAAGGAACCACCAAAGCTTCTAGTGCTCTCTCTCTTTCTCAGTTGGTGGGTTTTTTTCTCTTGCACTCAATTTAGAGCAAGGAGGTAATTGAAGGGGGTTAACTTTTGTAATTAGTTGATTATGGCTCACCAAATTTGAAGGGAAAGAATAGCTAGGTGGCATCAATTCCTCAATTGAGTTTAGCTCCTAATGGTTGTGGTGGATTAGGCAACAAAGTTATTTATTTCATGCCTTAGGCTATTTCTTATAAAACTTATTTTGAATTGTTCATTTCTTCTACACTTACCTTTTATATATATATTTTTTAAACTAAACTTCAACACTATCTTTGGTAGTATTTTTTGTTAATAAACTTTAAAACCCTTCTATAATTCAAATCATACATGTGTGTGTTTATATATATATAAACCTACATAAGTTCTAGAGGCTAGAAGAAGAAGTAAGGTGACAAAAATGAAGAGAATGAGGAGCCCTTGATGCTCAAATTGTAAGTCTTATAAGAAGAACATGAAAGAATACAAACATTACCAATGTTTTAGTTATTCAATAAATATAGAGCCTCCCTCTTAATCCTTTTACTAATTTGGTTGAGTCTGTCTAAATTTTTTACTAACTATTTTTTTTATTGTAATTAAATTATATTGATATTATAATCAAATCTTACATATATTCCTACTTACTATTTACTAGGTTATGTTTTTAAATTTGATTAGAGATTATAAACCTTTTCAAAACCTCTTTTGTCTTATCCAAAAAATTATCTCCACAAATTAAAAATTAAAATATTAAAAACAACTATTTTTGAAATTTTCCTATGATTCGTTATCCAAAAGGAAGATGCAACTTCCAAATTATGTTTTTTTTATATGATATTTTTATTACAACTACCATCCCATCCATACTAATTAACATTCATGCATGTCTTTAAAGAGAATTTTTTCAACAAATATTTTAGGGCACCATGCCTAATGTTATTGTTTAGCAGTCTAAATTAGAGGAAATTAATAATCAAAATCATCAAGTATAACACTAATATTCTAATTGAAAAGATTATATATTCAAATTAATAACTGAAACATATAATTATTTCTTAAAGCATGGGTGGTATAGATTCACAAATTTTAAAGTTAGAATGGTCAAACTAGGAGTAAAATAAATACATGTATTTTTAAAAGGGAAATGGTCACACAATGAGTATGTGGTCCCAGGAGGTAAAAAACTAATAAATAACTAGATGAACATAAATAAATAGAAACCAATACAATTAAAGTATAAGGAAAACACTAATATTGGAAGGGGTTCTTGCCCATCAAGATTTTTCCACCCACCACTTAGAAAATCTCTACCATTATTCATAAGATCCCAATCAATCATGATCAAGATTATCATCATATCAAAGACCCTCTTGAGCCTAATTTTAGACAAACCTTGCCAAAGAAATAACAACTTAAAAAATTTCTCTAATGAAAAAGAGATATTTTGTTTTTTAAATTTGAAACCAATTACTATATACTTAACTAATGGTTTGCGAAAAATAATTTATTCCTTAAAACATTGTTATTATTTTATTTATTGTAATTTAGTTCATTTTATTTTTTTAAATCTTACCATGTAAACTATAATTTATTTTACTATCACATGATACATTCTAATGAAGTTTATGGGTACATGAGCAAAGGCTAATTTCTATAGTATACATACCTATAGGCATGCCTAAGACATTAATGTTGAACACACATAATACTAAGAGGGGGGGGGGTGTGAATCAGTATTCTATTAAACCACTTGATCATAATCCATTCAATTAACAAAATATATCTAACTGCAACAATGAATGAAAACATGAAATAATCACAATATCACATGACACATGAACACGGGGATTTTTATGTGGAAAAAACAAAAGGGAAAAACCACGGTGAGGATTAGTTCACAATATATTATAACTGGTTATAAGATATTATAGAGGCTCACTACCAAGTCACACTGTCTAATAAGGCTCATAGCCAAAGATAGATACAAAACATAAATGGCCACACAATCAAGATGTGAACTAATAAAAAATGCACCTTCCTTGTGTTGAATTTAGTTCCTTTGAAGCTCTGAATACAAAATATTGCTCTACTTATAATCACTCAATATTCATAATTTTGTTAATATTCGGATCACACACATACAAATTTGCATGTTCACATCATATCACATATTATCACACATATCATGTCGCTCCTAAATTCAAAAATGTCTTACATATATACCCAATACATTCACATACATCAATTAGGTCAACCTAATTAGATGTGGCCCAATAATTAAATCAAAATTATCTTGTCGACTCCATACTTGAATTAAAAAAATTCTTCGTGCTCAACCAAATGTGAAACACTCAATTTAGGTCAGCATGGATCTAAAATAGATCCTATTAACATTTTCAATACATATTTAATCTCTACAACATATATCAAGCATTAGGTCGGCAAAGAATTGGACCTAATCACAAAATAAGCCAACTGATCAAACACCAACAATCCATCTGATCACATATAATCACTCACCATCTAGAATATATAGTGTGTTAACACCTATAAATGATCTCCCAAAATTGTAAAGTTTGAATCCAATCACCAAAAAAATGCGGACCAAATTACACATACTTATTTACACTGTATAAAGCGAAAACTGAATATTGAACTACTGGTGCTTATAAATTTCAAACTGCTCATCCACAATAGCTGAAATCTTGATCATAGATGCATGAAGTAGTCAAGAATAACATTTTATCATATCATCAACAAATCTTATTATATGAGCAATTGTGGACCAAAATATTGGATTAAGATATTTTCATTCTGTTCACCAGATTAGAGAAAATATCAACAATCAATGGTGGCATCAATGACAACACATTAAGGGGTTTCTTCTTCATTATTTCAACAATCTCCCCCTTTTTGATTGATGTCAATGAGTGCCAAAAATGAATCTCCAAAAAAATCATAATATACACCATCTCTACACCATTTCCACCTTCATTTAACTCATCACTTCTCACTTTTCCTAACTTCTC
Organism: Sequoiadendron giganteum; assembly: GCA_007115665.2. NCBI lineage: Eukaryota > Viridiplantae > Streptophyta > Pinopsida > Cupressales > Cupressaceae > Sequoiadendron > Sequoiadendron giganteum. The sequence goes on from CM021109.1 coordinate 161,578,537, forward strand.
CCCATTGACATCAAGGGAAAAGGGTGTGTCGGTAACAAACATGTAAGCTCTAAAATTTATACATATGTACAAGTGAACAATCTGATTGAAATTTACTGACTCCCCCTCTGGGAGTTATCCCAAAAGTGGTCCATCTATATGTACAATAAAAAATTGAAAAGCAACTAAAAACATTAAAAGAATAAACATGAGAAAAATGTTTAACCAAAGGAGGAGACACCTTCAAGCTCCTTAAGAATTGCTTTCCAAGCAGAGTTTCCTTCATTCCAAGTCTTTTCAGCTACTACAAGTGATTTATACAATGACTCTAGCTCTACAATATTCTCCTCTCCCTCTTTTGGAGTACTTGGATTTGGATTTATCTTTGTTAGTTTCTCTGCATCAGCTAGGGAACTTAACACCGGTATGTGCTTGGTCTTCACCAAGTCCCCAAGTCATCCAAATCTTCTTATAATGTCTTCTTTTTGCCTTTATAGAGTGAAAAAATTGTTTTGTAGATTTGAAATGGAAGCCCAAGAGGTATGATTTTTGTCCTTAGCTGGGTCAAAAGTACAAAGGCATTAGATATTTGTGACTCAATAGAGTCCATTAAGTCCTTCATGCCTTAAGTGGCATCTGGCCACCTCATACAGTACAAAAAAAAAGTTTTTGCCTCATCTTCACATTCTTGCACTTCCTTCAAACATTTTCCCACTTTCTCATGTGCATATGCACATCTATCTTGTAGCTCTAGTAGTCTCTTTTCTGTAAACCTTGATTCAACATATTTTTCAATCTGCTCCTTCAGATCAGAGGCATAATCCTTAAGTGAATCTACTAAAAACTTTAGATTTTCAACAAGAGTTAGTTATCAATTGTTGTACCGGGAGTAGTATCCTGTAGAGACTTGATAGCTTCATTGATCAATTTTGTCCCCTTATGATGTGTCTCTATTATCTCTTTTCTATCGAAGGAATGAAAGACATCTCTAAGCTCCAAATTTTGAATTGGTGAGATCTTTACAAGATCCACATTGCCTTGGTAGATTGGGAGTTGTAACAAGTGGGGTGGAATAGCCGGTTGGAACCTAATTTGTTTGGATAAAAGACCATTAAGTGAATTATCGGAGGAATTCTCTAGATGGATTTGGTCGCTCCATGGTCTTTTTTGACTCTTCTTGATTCTTCTCAACCTCAAACTCTTCTTTATTCTCTTCTTCACAAGAGGGATTTTCCTTTTGCTTGTCTTTTTCTTCATCCTCCTTCTTATCCTCATCATATTTCTTATTGTTTTCTTCCCTTTCTCCTTGTCCTTCTTCTCCATCCTCATTTTTATTATCTTCTTTTCCATTTCTTATATCTTTTTTTCTTTTTTCGGAGTGATATTCAACACCATCATCATCATTCTTCTCTTTTTCCTTCTCTACACTCTAGTTTTCATCAACATTGGTGGACTTGTCAGTATCTCCCAGAGCAACGGATGTCTCTAGGGAAACATGTGTTCCTTCTAATGATGGTGGTGAGGACACCACATTCTCTATATTGAATAATGTAATTTCTTTTGTAGTACAATCATCTACTTCTTCCAAAACTTCTTTAAAAATAGGTAAATTTGTAATCATAAGAATATTTTCCTCTACATCAATGACCTTTTCTTCAACATGCTCCTTTTCCTAAGCAGTACCATATGATGAAGCATTTATCATCCCAAAATTTTCTGTTATATCTCTGACGATTCTAACTGTTTCTTGTTTTAACTTGTCTACTCGCTCTTTTTCTCTTCCCATAAGAATGGTGACTCTTTACTTTACTCTGAATTCTTTAGTATATACCTCCATCAAGGTAGCCTTGTCATCCTCAGTTAAGGAGGATCCGATTTCCTCCAAGGCATCAATTTTTATATTATCTTCAACTTCAATTTCTTCATGCCTTCTTTCCACCAATGCATCCCACACAACACCAGGGACCTTCTTCTTGATATTACTCATATGTACCTCTAAAATATTAATATACTGAATGATAGCTTCAATGATTATTTTCTTATCTTCTTCATCCACTTCATTATATAGTTTTGTAGTACCTTCTAACAAATCATCACGTTCTAAAATATTACTAACCAAAGCATCTAATTTCATTAGAGTTCGAGCTCTTATCGGAGGAGTTTTTGTCTTCTTTTTCTTTTCAGGCTTCAAAGAGAGTTCCTATGATTTACTATCCTTCTTCTTTTCAAGATTATTTTGGATATGTACAATGAAAGGCTCTTTTTCTCTTTCTCTTTCTTCTTCTTCTTCTTTAGAAGTGTCTGCAATGTCAACTTTTGGCTTCTTTGCATTGGTGGTAGCCTCTTGTGAGGCACCTTCACCGCTTGTGGTAGCACTTCTTCTTCTTTTCCTTGTTAGTTGTTCTTCATGTTCCAGCCCAAGCTCAATTTCTTCTTCGACCACGGTACTTAAATTATTTTCCCTAAATGTCTTTTTCTTCTTTCTTCTTCTAGAGGTAGTAGGGGATGCTACCGGAGGCACATTATTCCTCTTGCTAGTCCTTGTGCTAGGTCTAGAGGGTGTAGTGACTTCTTCAGTTACGGAGGCACTAGGCTTCACCTTCTTTCCTTTACCACTAGTAGTAGCAACTCTAGAGGACTTAGGTAATGTAGAGGCAGGGGTGGAAGTTTTTCTTCCCGATCTTCTTGGTCCTGAGGGATCACCAGTTGTACTACCTTTTTTCGTAGCTATTTCTATTAACTTTTGTACTTCTTTTGTAAGTCCATATTTTACAAAGTATTCATTTAATTGTTTTGTTGCCCTTTTATTTCTTGTAGGTGTTGATAGTTCCATGTGGAATTTTGATGATCTCTCTTTATATTTCCGATGTCTTTATAGAAAAGGGTCCTTAGGACTCTTGAGCAACAATTCAACATATCCTTCAACCTATTTCTAAGAAACTTCATACCCAGGGGGCTCAATCCACACCGTTCTAGGTTCAATAGCCTCAATTATACATTCATCAGTTAAAACAAGGAAAGTAATTTCCTTTGCATATTTCTCTACAAGGTTGTCAAGAATTATCTCCCTTTCATGCATATTATTTTGAAACACTACAAAGAATGCAATAAAAGCATCTTGAACTTTAAAGTCGCCTAAGCTGTGCATATAATAAAAAAATTGATGTCACACAAGCCTACTTCTATCCCATACAATACCCTTTCTTCCAGGAATTTCTTGCAAAAAGTAAAATAACAAACACATTACCAAGGTTCCAAACTTAAAAGAATATTTCATTTCTTTTTGTCTTCTTCAGATTCTCAAGAAGTTGCTGCTAGAGCAACTCACATAAATCAAAGTCTCTCCCATTCACTACCATTTCATGTGCAACATAGATAACAGTTGTAGAAATTGAATTCTCCTTGTTTATGAAGTAAATATTGTGTCCTATCACCATAGAGGCATATCTGACAATAGGATTTATGATAGGTTTTTTTTCCAAAGCCCTCTTATCATAAGTGGCATTGGTAAGATTCATAACAATCTCATTCTTCACCGATTTAAGAATAGGTACATGTCTTTATCACACAACCCTATAACTACCTTAATGACCTCCTTGATTATTAGTCTAGGCATGTTAGTCCATAAGATCTTGTCATGCAACACATTTAGTGCTTGCCTTACATGCTTAGCATCCACATCACCACTGTAATTAGGAAACTCGTTCCGTATATCAAGCTTTTTCTTAACTAGGTTAATGTATTCAAGTTTCACCACTAAATCATCTCTAGTCAACTCATCAGACCATAAATCTTTAATTTTCTAATGATCATACTCTTCCAAATTCCCATGTATGTATGCCATAGTGTCCTCAATAGGTAAAACCCTATATGGAATTTTTGAAAAAGCATCGACGGGGTCATTATCAAATACTTTCATTGAATACCTTTTTAATTTTGCTCTAGGCCTTTTAGAAATGTTAACAACGGTCGATGTATCCATTTTAACTTCAATTCACACTCAAATGCTTATGAAACAAACTCTATTTCAAACCCACAAAGCATAGTAAGCCATAAATACCTTTTATGTGCACAATAGGATCTAGGGTTTGGATATTCTGTACCAAATTAGCCTTCAAATATCCTTCAATTTTCTTTTCTTTCTTTGAATGCATAAATGTGATTAAAATCGACTTAGAAACTCACTTTATAGCTTTCCAATTTGCCCTAATTTCATATTAAATGATTCGATTTCCAAAAAGCTGATAAACCCTTCACTGATACATTGTAAACCCTAAAATGCTTTGCATTTGTTTAGATTTTCATATTTTTCTAGAATCGTTTCCAAAAGCTTAAGCATTTCATTTTCTACCATATATCTTCCTGTCACTCCTTGACACCTCATATTTCCAAGGGGTTGCTAGATTTCTCTATTATTGCTCTCCCGAAGCCCATGCCTAGGTTTAAATTTCAAGGTAATTATCTACACCAGGAGGTACAAATGAATTTGATTCATCTTTATTCTCAGGTTCCTCTCTCTTTCTCCAAATTTTCTCCATTTCCTTCTTTACCTTTATAGGATCAATTTTCTTCACAGGTTCATTCCTCTATTTAGATTATTTTACTTTCCATTTTTTTGCAAAATCTTGAAATGTGTCCAGGTTTGTTGCGACTGTAGCATACTACACTTTTATAGCCAAAATAACCTCCATTCAATATTAAATGAACTAGTTAGCCTTATGTCCAAATACATTGCATGTATAACAATAACCATTGAAAGATTGAACCATTCTACCAGTAGTATATATGTTCATCATCTGACTTCTGCACTCAATAGCACTATGTCCAAATTTCTTGCATGCAAAACATTGTCCGAAGAAGGATCCATCATTCTAATTCATTCTACTCCTACATTCTATTACCTATGTCCAAATTTATTGTATGAAAAAAAAATACCATTAAAAGATGGGTACCTTTTAGCATTTGGTTGTCTGATAGGGGGTCTTCCAACATTTCTTCTTTGATTTTTGAATTGTTTTCCATTTCCTTGAGACTTCTCTTGATTGTCAGCCTTGTTAGGGGTCTGATTTTCCTTTGAGCTTTCTCATTCCTCAATCCCAATCCTCCTTTATCTTTATATGGTTTATGTCTTGCAATTAGTTCATCTAGTATTACAATACTTGTTTTGAATTTTTCCTCATGAACTCTTTCTTTTTCCAAATCTGATCTCAAAGTTACCACTTCTTGTTCAAGTCTTGTGCATTCACCAGTCTTGCTTTATACCATTGCATTGAGACATTCCCCAATTCTTTTCTTTTCCTCCACTTTAACTTTTATTCTGGTGATGTCTTCATTTTGTTTCTTCAATTGTTCATTGACTTCTCTAGGTCTTTCTTTGAATTTCTTGATTTGTTCTCTCAATTTTTTGATACATTCATTTGCTTCCTCTAGTTTTTCCTTCAAATTTTTGTTTTCACCTTCAACTCTGTCAAGATATTCAAGAGCAACTTGGAGTTCTTATTTATCCATCATACAATCAATTTCAATAGTAAGATCTAAATTTTTTTTATCAACCATGTGTTCAATCTTCAAGATCTTCCTCAAGTTGTTAGGCTTCTAAAAAGAAACTAGGCTCTGATACCAATTGTTGAAAACCAAGAATATTGAGAGGGGGGTGAATTAGTATTCTATTAAACCACTTGATCATAATCCATATAGTTAACAAAACATATCTAACTGCAACAATGAATGAAAACATGAAATAATGACATGATCACATGACACATGAACACCAAAAATTTTATGTGAAAAATCCAAAAGAGAAAAACCATGGTGAGGATTATCTCACAATATATTATAATCAATTATAAGATATTACAAAGGCTCACTTCTAGGACACATTGTCCAATAAGGCTCAAAACCAAAGATAGATACCAAATAGAAATGGCCACACAACCATGATGTGAACTAATACAAAATGCACCTTCCTTGTGCTGAATTGATTTCCTTTGAAGCTTTGAATTCAAAATACTGCTCTACTTTAGAGTTGCTCAATATTCACAACAATTCTGCTAATATTCGGATCAAAGACACAAAAATTCACATGTTCGCATCATATCACATATTATCTCATATATCATGTTGCTCCTACATTCAAAAATTTCTTACATATATACCCAGTACATCCTCATACATCAATTAGGTAGGCCTAATTAGATGTAGCCCAATAATTAAATCAAAATTGCCTTGTCATGGATCTAAAATAGATCCTATTAACATTTGCAATACATATTTAATCTCCACAACAAATATCAAGCATTAGGTTAGCCAAGAATTATATTTAATCACAAAATAAGCCAACTAATCAAACACCAATGATTCATCTAATCATATAATCACTCACCATCTAGAATATATAGTATACTGACACTTGTAAACGATCTCCCAAAATTGCAAAGTCTAAATCCAATCATCGATGAAACGTGGATCATATTACACATACTCATTTACACTGTATAAAGCCAAAACTGAATGCCAAACTACTCACTTATAACTTAACTTTCAAATTGTTCATCCAAAATAGCTTTAATCTTGATCATATATACACAAAGTAGTCGAGAATAACATGTTATCATATCATCAACAAATCTTATTATATGAGAAATTACAGACCAAAATACTGGATTAAGATATCTTCATTTTGTTCACCGGATTAGAGAAAATATCAATAGTCAATGTTGGCATCAATGACAACACATTAAGGGGTTGCTTCTTCATTATTTCAAAAATTTATTTACAAGCATCAAGTTTCCATAGTCCATGATAATCAAGTGTCAATGTTTGGATTGAAATTGTGTTAATTATTTTCATCAACGTTTCAGATCATACTCCATGATCCATCATTAGGATGATCTACACGCAATAAAGAGAGAGAGAGTGTGATCTGAAACGTTGATGAAAAAAATTAACATAGTTTCGATCCAGAAATTGGAACTTAATTTATTTACATATTTGTACATGCCTCACATGCATGGGCATACCAAAAACTACTTGTCACAATTTTTCAATAAATAGTCAATACTCTCATGAATACTTAGAATATTTTTGAACTATGTTGAAAAACCCACTATATTTTTCAATGAACTTGTTGAAAAACATAGTGTATGTAAACAACCATAATTGAAACTTGTAACCTATATTTTATTAGTGCACACATCAACCAACTATGTTGTATGGACATTGATGCTTCCAACTATAATGACACTTTTATGAGACTCACTATTACATAATAAGTAGGTCCCATTGATGATAATGCATTATGTATGATATGTCTAGTATGGAGCACTCATTTAATGATGAAATACTATGTATTATGCATGTTATATAGTATGAAGCTTAACTTTCACTTATAACATATATATAAAATCCAATAGTCAAAAGTCAAAGACATGGATGAGAATTAGTTTGATCTTTTCAAGAACACATAGATATATATGATATGCCATCCCTAAATATTATTGAATTTGGTGAATCAAGTCATAGCTTTTGTCTTTCACTCCAAAGAAAAGCCTAAATTTGAAAATTAGAAAATTTGGGCTTTTTTTTTCATTTTCATTTAACTTTACCAATTTCTTTAATATTATTATCTTTTTTTTCCCTTCTAATCTTGACTGCCACAAACAAAATTTCTCCTTGACAAGTTCTGTTGCCAAGTACTAGCGAAGAACATCGAGTTGCATAGAAAAGATCCATGCAGGCCGGAGAGCCTTAATATTAATATCTTATTAAGTAGTTGATATACTATTATTAAATGAATTATTATGTACTAATTAGGTTTATGTATATAAAATAACATTTATATAGTAAATATATCTCAATAAGAAGGTGCTAACTAAATTTAATTTGTTAATTTATTAGTTTAAAAATCCGTCATGTTTTAGTTAATTTATGATTTTAAAATTAGATGTAAGGCCTAATTGTTATATGATTTAATTTATTTGAATACGATGTAAAAGAGCTTATTGACTTCAAATAGAGTATGGATAGAATAGAACATAATGCATAAGGATTTAGAGAGGTTAAAAATATTTATAAAGATTTTTTATTTGTGATATCAAATGAGATAAGAAAAATATGAATATACAAGATAGAAGGAGATGTGAGTTGTATTATAATTCCTAGGGTTCTTCTTTAACATCATGATTTATGTTTTTATATTTTATTAATTATTTTAAAAAATAAATTTAATTATTAATTTCTTAGAAAAACTTACCACTATTAATATGTTTGATATTTTTTTTCTTTTCTTGTCAATTTTTGATTAAATTATGTACCTTTTTTCTTTTAACACTGTTCTAAAAATATATTCAAATTAATTTAGGATTAAAAGCTATCAGATTTAAGAGGACTTCTAAGTACTTAAAATTATTTCTATGCAATGAGTGTTTCTCAGATCTCCCTTCTAGAGAAATTGTAGGCTCTACAACTTGAAAGGAGACTATGTATACACTCATTCTATCATATTCTAGAACACTTGTTCTATCATATTCTAGAATTTTTGGACGATATGTTCTACATGCAAAATGTTTGAAGTGACAAAAGGTTCTATGTGCCTATCTATCATCTAGTTGGAATTTGAGATGTTTGCGGTAATGACTAGTAGTGTGTGGAATTTAATTATTGTGTGTGGTGTCAAGATAAGACCTGATTAAGGTCCATGTGGTAGTGCATGACATCATATTCTTTTAGCGGCAACAAAATTTGTTTTTGGACCAATGTGTTACACGTTTCGTGTAATTTGAATTTAGGTCCACCTTATGTCATCCTAGCTATTTATGGATCCTTGGTTGACATAGAAATGAGTTAATGTAATGCCATGTATATATTTCTCAAATGTTCATATGCATTATGTGTAGGATGTTAAGTAGAATTACACTGGTGTGAAGAAAATTTGGTCGTAGGTGTAAATTGAAGAGAAGGTGGTGAATATAAAAGGAAGAGTTACATTTTAGTGTGTGTGCTAGTATCTGAAGATCCTATTGTAAAGGTGAAAAATTGGGGTGTTCTTTTCCACTAGGGTTTTAATACCTAGGGTCACAATCTTCCACACTTTACATTCAAGAACAAATCCTTGATATTTCAATGCAAAGGAGATTGAAATCCGACAGAGGGAATGCTCTAGGGGGATTGAATGATAAGAAATGAGGGGTTCACCACCAAGTGTAAACTTGGGAAAATATGTTTGAAAACATAATGTAGTATGCAAAATGACCTAGAAATGCAAACAAACATCAATAGAAAACTGTGAAACTGGAAATGTTCACATGTGAAACTTGAGAAGGAAGAATGGAGGCCTGGAATCTTAAAAATCCACTGTTAAAGCCATCTGAGACTCATACGCCAAGCTGAGAGAATTAGTCCATTTTTGGGTAAACTGTTTCAGAATAGGTTTTAGACAAATGGGTACTCAGATCTGCAAAAATATTTGACAGATAGGTATAGGGGGGCTCATTTTCAAATAGGGGTGAATCAATCCACTTTTGGATTTCTAGAAATTGAAAGTTTGATCCTGTAGCTCTCTGTCTGTTTTTCTGTTCCTGATTCAGATCCGTGTCTGAAACTATAAAATTCAGCACGTAGGTTTTCTCCAAGCTCCTCCAAGGCTTGTTCACAATCTTGAAACCTTTGACTTACTTTGACACAAATTTTCCAATCTTTCTTCTTGATAAATCTGCAACCTAGACCTGCAAATCACATACAAAGAGAGGGAAAAATGGTTGTGGGGTTAGAGAATAGAGGTTTGCCTTGGTCAAACCCCTTGTTGGTAATTAAACCTTGAAATGAAAGCAAATATAAAGTAGAATGATGAATTAACAAAAGGTAATGTTGCAACTCACCAAACCCTAGCAATAAAGTGCTACAATTATGCTTGAAATGGCTGCAACGGATGTGGTTTTTGATTCTTGCTTGAAGGAGATAGATCTTGAATGCAAATCTTGCTTGGATCATGAAATCTACATCACAATTGTAAGCACAATGACAAACATGAAGAATATGATATTTGACATGATGATTGATGCTTGAAGAATGCTCTTGAAAGCTTGATAATATGCCCTTGAAAACCTTGAATGCTCTTGCTCAAATGCTCTTTTAAACTCAATTTTCCATTAGGATGTTCTAAAAAACTCTTCGGTCAAAATGAGTGAAATAACCTTGTATTTATACTCAATTATGCAAGAATTCCCGAAATTACAACGCTACATGCTGACATTGGATTTTGGAGAATAAAATCCTACCAAAGGTTTAAATTAAATTTGTTTTTTGAATTAAAGGGGTCTCATTCGCCACCTTGGGTGAATGGGTCCCACCTAAGGGGATTCATTCAAAAAAAATGGTGAATGAGTCCAACCTTAGGAATTTGAGGTGGGTTTTCGAGGTTTTGATGTTTTATATGCCTTTTGTCGGGATTATCCTAAAAAATACACATAAATAAGGCTTGTGGATGCAAAAAGGGTCCAATTAAAGGATAAGAGAGCTCAATTATTAATGACAAGCCTAAAGGAATGTGAAAGTGTATTACAAAACTTTACAACACACCAAATAAGGCAAGGTTAAGATAAATTATGATTGAAAGAATGCTAATTATGCTTAGAAATCCTAGAAAAGTGTGGAAGTGTGTTACAACACTTTACAACACCTTTACAAGGGATCATTAAAATAAATTAGTTCACAAGGGTCCAAGACCTAATGTGAATGTGTTATCCACATAACAACACTAAATCAAGGCCACACTAAGCTAAAATCTGCACAAAGGAGCTAAACAAGCGTGAAAAAGCCTAAGGACCCTTTTTTTGATGTTACATTTAACCCCCACTTTAGTGAGAGGATGAACCTGCTTCAAAATCACACTAAAGTATACAAACATGCATCAAGGGGGGTTCCAATGTACCAATGCTAGCAAGATGAGACAACAATGATCAAGAGGGATGATCAAGCCCGCAAGATCAAGATCTCATGAAAAACCAACATAAACACAAAGGAACACACATGAAAGTGATATAAAGAACAACAAAAAGGCCAATCATACACTACCAAAGAATAAAAAGGAATGAAGGAGAAAGCCAAAACAATATTTGACCTTTTTTCAAATGCGATGTGGATTAGATCTAGGTTGCTTGTCTGAGAAAAATGCATACTCGCTCTGAGGCAATGAAAATCATGGCTGTCTGTCAGGTGAGAAGTCCTAAAAGGGTGAGAAACATACACTCATGGATGGTATGTACTCTTACACACACAAGTGGCTATGGGGAAAGTCATATTGCTGATTGGGCTTCCTGCTCAACCATACCAAAGTTATACCTCTTGAAAACTTTAATAAGGTGCCGCACAAAAATGACTTGGTTTTTGAGCTTCATGAGACAAGAAAACCTTCATATGCTTGGAGCTCATGAAAAAATAGGATGGCTCCATAGACATGCAAGCTAGCCATATCAAAGGTGGGAAACTAGCCAAATGGACAAGAGCAAGTGCCAAACTAGGATAAGCACCAGGTTCAACACTCTTTATAAAAGATTTGTCATTTAAGCTCATGGAAGAGGAAAACAAGGTGTTCAATTCATTATGCACCTCTTCATCAATTTTGGCATCCTCGTCATCATCATCTAAGTTGATCATAATAGGAGGTCAAAGGATAATATCCATAGAAGAGTTTAGTTCTTGTTGTGGAGTGTGCATGGAAATTTCTTGTTGCAACTGGGGAGGAAGAGTGTCATGCATTGCTTCAATCAAGTTTGGATCTTGATTTTCTTTTAAGTCATCATGTAACTTGTGAGCAAGGGAACGATGCCTATGTCTATGCTCCTTAGCACCTTTGTTTAGTTTAGTTTAGTTTTAAAGATGCATAGGATCGGGTTGATCAACCACACATTTCTTTTCTTCCCTAAGGGGAGGAATGAAAGGAACCACGAGGGGTTGTTCAACTGCTTTCTCTTTGACTTTGTAAACTTGTTTTATTCTTGGAGGTGTGGTGGGGTTGGTTTCATTGTTTCTTGGTCACTTGTAAGAGGTAGGTAAGGTTTTAGGTTTAGGTTGTTCTTGTTTGTTTTGGTCTTGTTTAGGTTCAAGGATGGTAGGCTCAGAGGTGGATGGGGACATGTTGTGAAGAGATAGCTCTATTATCTTCTTTTCCTTGAAATTTTGATAAGACAAGAAAAATAAGTCTTCTCTTGGCTTGATAGGTTCCATGGGCTTGAGCCAAAAGACATCTAGGGAAAAGTTTCCTTTAGATGAAAAGGGGTTAAAGCCACTATGGTGAACAATGAATATCTCATTGTTAAAGAGGAACTTTAAGCATTTATGCACAATTGAAGGGAAAAATTTCATGGAGCGAAGCCATGGGTGGCCTAGCTTCACACAAAATTGGTCTGATTGTGGGATGATGCAGAATGTAACATCTAATACTTTTGGTCCTATTTGTAATGGTAGGGTGATCGATCCAATCATAGGGCACACAAAACCATTATTTGTCTTGATCCATGCTTTTAGTTTGTCATTGTCATCTTGATAGAGCTTATGCAAAAGTAAGAATTCCTCAGTGATCACATGCTCTCCACATGCGAGATCTATTAATATCCCATCAGTGGGATTATCATAGATACGACCGACTATGTAAAGAGGACCATCAGGAAAATGTTTAAGTATATCCTTAGAGGAGAAATCAATATTAAGAGGACTCTTAGTTCGGCGCTTACGAGGGATGAAATCTATCACCCCTATCATTTCATCTATAGGATAGACATTAATAACATTATTTGAAATAGAATTAGTGTGTTCACCATCTGTATCAACATTCATCACATCATTCTTAGGCATGTCGCTAGCTTTGAAAAATTAAATATTATGTTTTGACATGGGATTTATAAAAATTTGCAAGTTTTGGTTTGAAGGGGCAATGGACTTATTGCCTTGATCACTAGTACCCGCAACAGATAGACAGTCAAAATCAATGATGTCTTGCACAAGATGTTTAAGACACTTACAATATTTTGTGTCATGTCTATTTTGTCAATGATAGTGGCAATAAGCATTTGATTTAAATCTTGGAGGCAAAGGTGTATTAGGGTGAAGTGTTCTGACAGGAGGTAAGGAAACCATTTTTTGGTTTAGAAGTTGGGACATGGTATTATGGAGGGTGTTAGGTAGGGGAGTGAATTGTTTCTTTGGATCTATAGCTAAAGGGCATTGTGGCTTTGACAACAACTTGGTTATGGACATTTTGAGTTTTTTGTTGAGGAGGGTTGAATTGAAGGAACCCTTTATTTTATTTTTTCTAAAGGGTTGGGAATTATTTTGGTGCACATGCTTAGATCTCTCAATTCGGCTAGAAGTGGTCTTTGTATCGTGACTAGAAAATTTTTTTTGGTAATCACAAAGGGTAGTGCACAAGTGCATGAAGGATGTGAATTTCATCATTTTCAACTTGTCTTGGATTTTGTTTTGCAAGTTTTCAATAAAAATATTTTGAAGGTGAGGGTTGAGGATCTCAACATCGACTTGGAAATAAAGCGATTGATATCGGGAGATAAAGTCAATTATCTTTTCATCCTCTTTTTGTTTACATCTCATCAAGTCGGCCAAGGTTAGCTTAGGAGTCATATGCACTTGGAAATTATTTATAAATGCCTCAACAAGTTCATCAAATGAAAAAATTGAGTTATTCAGTAAAGAAGAGAACCACTCCAAGGCAGTGTCTTTTAAGGTCTGAGGAAAGAGCTTTGCCAAAAGTTTATCATCAAGGACAAAGTCATTGCATAGGGCAGTGTAGGCATTAACATGGTTAGAAGGATCTCCCTTCCCTCCATATTTCTCAAATCTAGGCATCTCTACACCTTGTGGCATCGATGTTTGTAATATCTCCAAGGATAATGGAATTCTTTTGACATAATATGTGGGTGGGCCATTTTGATTTTGGTTGATGGTGGAAACTTGTTTTTGAAGAGATGACATGGTTTGGAAAAGTTGATGTATGAGAGGGTCATTGCTTGTGTTAGGAGATGGAAATGAAAGTCGTGATGGAGGGTATGTGTTTGTGGGACAAGTGAATGGAGTGGTTATAGGTGGTAAGGTAGTAGGAGCTATAACATGTGATGCCACATAGGAACTAGGGATGCTAGCTAGAATACCCAATGAAGGAATCACATTACTAACTTGTTGCACTATTGTGACTTGAGGAGGGGTGTATGTAGGGATTGAGGGTATTGTTGTTGGATGAGGAATTTGCATTCCTCCTTGGCTTGAAGCATTGTTTGAAGGCAAAGGGCAACTAGTGGTTGAGGGAAGATGCTTGCCAAAGATTTGCACTATATTTTTCACAAGGGCAAGGCCATATTCAGTTTGAAGCACATGGTGAATGTTTTTAATTGTAGGAATTGAAGTGGTTTAAATGTTTTCAAGGCTAATTTGATGTTGTAAGTTCACTAGGTCCTCATGAATGTGGATTATGTTTTCTTGTAGAATTGTATCATTATTTTGTTCAACTTGCATGCTACTTGAAGGCAAAGAGTTACTAAGGGTGTTGCCGATGCCTAGTGTACTAGTGTCAATACTAGGAGTGGAAGCTCTAGATAACCCAAGATCCACAATGATTGTTCTATCGCGGGATGACATGAGTCTCAAACTTCTTCTCACTATGGTATTAGCAATAGGACACCAAACACTCATGCAAAAGCTACTAAATGAGAGATGAGTGAAAATGAAATGTAAACTAATAAGAATAAAATGCTTATTTTTGGAAAGTAAAATTGAAATGCAAAAGCAACAAAGAAAAACTCAGAAAATGAACTATAAATGATAGAAAATGCAATGAAAAATACACAAAGGGACTGATTCACCCAAGGTGGCGAATGAGTCCAGGTATTGATTGTTTTGAAAAAAATTCAGAATTTTTGAATTGAATTTTATGATTTTTAGGTTTTTTGATACAAATATAAGATGCAAATGCAGATTTTTACTGATTTTCAATGAAATTAAGTGAAATGATGCAAGCTAAATGAGCTTTTCACTAATACAAAAATTGAAACCCTATAATGCAAATTAGCCAATACAAAACCTAATGCATTGTTAATGCAAGCTAAATCTAGGATGTAAATGCACTCAAAATCAAAATGATGATGCTCTAAATGCAAGTTCACCAAAATGCAAAGGTGAAAAATTGGGGTGTGATTTTCCACTAGGTTTTTAGGACCTAGGGCCACAATCTTCCACACTTTACATTCAAGAACAAAACCTTTAGATTTCAATGTGAAGGTGAAAAATTGGGGTGTACTTTTCCACTAGGTTTTTAGGACCTAGGGCCACAATCTTCCACACTTTACATTCAAGAACAAAATCTTGAGATTTCAATGCAAAGGAAATTGAAATATGACAAAGGGAATGTTCTAAGGCGATTGAATGATAAGAAATGAGGGGTTCATCACCAAGTGTAAACTTGGAAAAGAAAATGTTTGAAAACACAATGTAGTATTCAAAATGATATAGAAATGCAAACAAACATCAATAGAAAACTATGAAACTGGAAATGTGCACCTAGGAAACTGGATAAGGAAGAATGGAGGCCTGGAATCTTTAAAAATCCACTGTTAAAGCCAATTGGGACTCATACGCCAAGCTAGGCGAATTAGTCTAGTTTCGGGTAAACTATGCTGGGATAGGTTTGGAACAAATGGGTACTCAGATCCACAAAAATATTTGATACATAGGTACAGTGGGACTCATTCACCAATAGTGGTGAATCAGTCCACTTCTGGATTTTTGGAAATTCAAAGTTGGATCATGTAGCTCTTAGTCTACTTTTTTGTTCCTGATTCAGATCCGGGTCTGAAACTACAAAATTCAACCTGTAGGTCTTCTCCAAGCTCCTCCAAGGCTTGTTCACAATCTTGACACCTTTGAATTACTTTGACAACTTGATGATAACTTTTCCAATCTTTCTCCTTGATAAATATGTAATGTAGACCTACAAATCACATATAAAGAGAGGGGAAAATAGTTGTGGGGTTAGAGAATAGGGGTTTTCCTTGGTCAAACCCCTTGTTGGTAATTAAACCTTGAAATGAAAGAAAATGTAAAGGAGAATAATGAATGAAAAAAAGGTAATGTTGCAACTCACCAAACCCTAGCAATAAAGTGCTGCAATTATGCTTGAAATGACTACAATGAATGTGGTTCTTGATTCTTGCTTGAAGAAGATATATATTGAATGCAAAGCTTGCTTGGATCATGAACTTTACATCATAATTGTAAGCACAATGAAAAAATGAAGAATATGATCTTTGAAATGATGATTGATGCTTGAAGAATGCTCTTGAAAGCTTGATAATCTGCCCTTGAAAACCTTGAATGCTATTTCTCAAATTCTCTTGTGAACTCAATTTTCCATTAGGATGTTCTCACAAAATTCTTAGGTCAAAATGAGTGAAAGAACCTTATATTTATACTCAATTTTGCAAGAGTTCTCAAAATTACAACACTAAAAGCTGACATTGGATCTTGGAGAATAAAATGCCGCTAAAGATTTAAATTAAATTTGATTTTTGAGTTAAAGGGGACCCATTCGCCACCTTAGGTGAATGTGTCCCACCTAAGGGGACTCATTCACCTAGAATGGTGAATGAGCCCCACCTTGGAAATTTGAGGTGGGTTTTGAGGGTTTTGATGTTTTAAATTCCTTTTGTCAGGATTATCCTCAAAAATACACACAAATAAGGCTTGTGGATGCAAAAAGGGGCCAATTAAAGCATAGGAGAGCCCAATTATTAATGACAAGCCTAGAGGAATGTGAAAGTGTGTTACAACACTTTACAACACATGAAATAAGGCAAGGTTAAGATAAATTGTGATTGAAATAATGTTAACTATGCTTAGAAATCCAAGAAAAGTGTGAAAGTGTGTTACAACACTTTACAACACCTTTACAAGGCATCATTAAAATACATTAGTTTACAAGGGCCCAAGACCTAATGTGAATGTGTTATCCACATTATAATACTAAATCAAGACAACACTAAGCCAAAATCCGCAAGAAGGAGCTAAACAAGCACAAAAAATCCTAAGGACACTTTTTTCGAAGGTACACCTATGTAGTGAGGAAGAGTGTTAGTTGTAACTTTAGCACGTGTTTGAGCTACGTAGAAGATCTGCATGCATTATCCTTGTACTTTGGTAGGATTGGTGTTCTACCTATTGTAGTGTTTCAATTGGGGATTGGTGTCTCTAGTGAGTTGGTGCCTACAAACACAATATAGGATTAGTGTCTGTGGTAGGTTGGTGCCTACTTCAAAATGTAAAATTCAATTATATGTTTTTGCTTTATGAGGCTAGATTTGGACAATAGATCCAACTAGCTATTCTCACCAGGGTTTTTCCCATCTTGGGTTTCCACGTATATCTAGTGTTCTCTTGTGTGTATGTGTGCTCTTGGTGTTGCTTAGTACTAACTTGAAGATTCATGTTTCATGTTTTGTTACTTATGTTAGGGTTAGCTATGAAGAATCATATATTCTGATAATTGTGGTTGAGTTAATAATTTTGAATTATTTAGATCTACTAATTCATCCCCCCTCTCAACTTAGATTATGTGCCCTTCAGTGTAAATAACACAAAAATAAAGAATGAGAGATAATATTACTAGTCTACTAGTTTAAGTTAAACTATTGTAATTTTCAAAAAATAAAATTATATGGTTGTGACCTATATAGGCTTTGATACCAAATGTTACCTTCCTATTTTCCAATGTTTGATATGCAACAATTTAAATATAACATTCAATTTTCAAATTCAGTAGTTTAAAATTTCATTGAAATATATAGTGATTAAAAATTCATTTCATTCCATTACACATTATATACATGAGGAATAAGATTTAAAATTGTGAAGCAACAAATTTATTTTTCAGATAATTTCATTTTCCTAAAGGAGTAAATACTTATATTTTATTGGAATATGCAGAGAATCAAAATGATTGCTTGGAGAAGATTTTGAATTCAGCGTCTTCTATATATGAGTAATCTAGGAGGAACGAGTAGATGCTTCCTAAGCATCAACACAACATGCTCTACGGTAAAATTATCAACATGCACAATAGGCTTGGGCAGGGTAATCCCGTGTGTACTCTGTACCTCGAGTTGGACACATTCTGTGTGCCCCCTTCTCCAAGCTCACATCTTGCTAACCTAAAATCTCATGCTCTATAATCTTTCCAATAAATTATTTATCTTTTTTCCCCCTTCTCCCCAATAATCAAAATTTTCGCTATTTATAAAATAATGAAATGGTGGTTTCATCTATCACATACCTTTTTAAAAATAATATTACATTTCTTTTAAATCATTAATAATCTCGTGAATCTCACTCCGATAATTACTCTATTATATTTTAATATCTTTATTTTAACTTGTTTGAAAATAATTCCCTTTTATTAGTTTTACATCCTTTTATGGGGAAAAAATCTCATAACAATTAATACATGCTTTAGATATCTTTGGGTGTGTATTTTCCCACAAGGGTTTCTCCACATATATCTTGTGTTATAGTTTCTATCTTTGTTATGATTATTTTTATTTATATCTAAGATTGTATACTATTCAAGTATTTGGATTATTTCATTTTAAAACATAATTTCACTTGTTAGTTATATCCTATTTTCTACACAAGAAAGTATTATAAAATGAATACACAAACTATAGGGTTATATATTTTTTTAAGTGAAAAAACAAAAAAATTATTGCTAAACATTTAAATTGTTCAAACTTCTTGCAACCCTGCACCTCCCATGAATCCACTAATTTTATACCCATAACACTTTCATAGCCAAAATAGCTTCCCCAATCTCTTCCCTAATCACACACAACCTTGTTAAGGGTGTAGCCTAGGTATAATTTGACCCCAACCAGGGATTAATACCAAATCCAACTCCATTAGAACCTTATATATAATATCAAGAACCATTAGATTCTTAGGTTTACTTCCTTAACTCACAGGGTTCCTCTATGCATCATTAACCCCCACTTAATATTTGGTGATGACTACATAGCATCAAAAAAAGTAACCCTTTTTCATGCTTAGTTTGGGAATGAATAATTAATAATAAAATAGACTTAATTGTGCATTATTTAGGGTGTTGTAAAGTGTTTTCTTATACTTTTGCACTAATCTAGGGATTTATTAATTAATTAAGGATTATTTGGCCCCTTAAATTCAAATCTAAGCCTTATTAATTGCATTTTCCGAAGGATAAATCCTGCCAATCATTAATAATGTTGCATAAGACTTAATTTGGTAAGGTTTGAGTCTTAGGATAGTGACCTGGGACCCAATCACCACCTAGAAAATGGGTCCCCACTATGTCCTAGGACCCCCTTTTTACATATTATTTCACCTCATTGAAACTTAGTCCTAGAAAACTATGTTAGGACCCATTCACCCAAGGTGGCGAATGGGTCCTCCTTCCCTAGGACCCCCCTTTTTGAACTTATTCTTGATGGCATTTTAGTGATTTTGAATTCTAGATCTGATGTCAACTTGAGTTATTTGATGAACCATAAATAAAAATGGGAATATAAGGAGGGATGGTCCTTTCCTATTCTATCAAGGTCATTCAAATATGTCCTAAGAACCCTAATAGGATTGACTATCAACCTCTCAAGGTGAGTCAATACACAACTAGGAGGACTTATGAGGGGGTGTTCTATTAGATTAAGGGGTTAACCACCACGCAAATGCTTGGAAACAACAATGTTTGAAAACATAGTGTGATATGTAAAACACCAAAAAAAAGAAAAATGAAGCTTCTTAATACTGAAAATGAACAACTCCAAGTTAGGGTATGTGTACCTAGGAATCTTGGAGATGCCAAGAGGATTATGGAAATGTAAACAAACTGCTAAAAAATGCCTTGGAGGACTAAGGCGCCTTTACTCTTGTTTTAGTCCTGCTGTTGTTTTTCAGGGTAAACACAAAATCTTTGAATAACGGAATAGAATCCCAAAAAATCACTAAAAGATTCCACCTGGAGGACTAAGATGACTTTACTCCCATCTTAGTCTCATTCTAAATTTTTGAAAAGTGTGAACATGGTCTTGAGTTCCCAAATCTGCAATTGCTTCTCCTCGGATCTCAAGTTCTAGAACAACTAGATCTGACTTGTAGGTGAGTTTCTGTGAAGATGACAACTTTGACAATGCAACTTTGAAAACTTTGCACTCGAAGTGATCTTCAAGTCTACAACCTAGATCTGCAAACACAAATGGAAAAGATGGAAAAACTTATAAATTGTTAGTGAATGGGGGTTTTCCTTGGTCAAACCCCTTGCTGGTAATTAAACCTTGAAATGAAATATAAATGATGAAGGAAATGTTGAATGAACAACATGCAATGCTACAACTCATCAAACCCTTGTAAATTTTGTAAACTTGTGTGTAATGGCTACAATGTATATGGATCTTGGAATGCTTGCTTAGATAAAAAACTCTACATCACAAATGTTAGCACAAGAACACACATGATGCGAGAACAATCTTTGACATGATTCTTGAAACTTGATGATGGCTCCAATTGCTTGATGAATTTCTCTTGAGTGCTCTTGTGAACACAATTTGAATATAATAATTTCTCTCATAAAAGAATTTGATTGCTTAGGATGAAAATGAATGAATGAACCTTGTATTTATATTTGTCTATGCTTAATATCTTGAAATCATATCACACCAAGCTGACATATGAATTCAAGGAATAAAGGAGGTTAAATCCTGCCAAGATTTGAAATTAAATCCCAAAAATGACTAAAGGAGGACTAAGATTCCCTAGGTGGCATCTTAGTCCCAAGTGATGAAACTTGGTGCAAAAACACCAAAAAGGGACCCAAAACATATGCCTCAAAATTAGGGTCCTAGGACCTCGAGGGGAAAAAGACACCCTCAGTGGCATTTTAGTCCCAACCAGAAATCAGGATAGGCCAATTAGAGTCATTACGGAATCATATATGCTTTAGAGAATGTTAGGATTTAGCAGAAAAATATGTCATTCATAGGGCTTGTGGACATAAAATAGGGCCAATTAAGCCATAAAGAAGGATAAATAAAGCAAGGTGAGCACACACAAGAGTGAAAATGTAAGGGTATGTATTTTACTACACTACATTTATCCCCCACTTTAGTGAGAGGATGAGCTTGCCTCAAACTCACACTAAAGTAGCCATATACACAATCAAGAGGGGTTTAAATGTATAAATGTTAGTAAGATAGGATAACATCAATCAAGAGGGTGGTGAAGCGCCCAGGATTATGATCCCGTGTAAACCAAAATAGGCACAAAGGAATACCCTTGTGGATGATATATGAAGCCAAAATCAAATCACAAACATACACCATGAAAGACAAGAAAAGACGAAAGGAAAGGAACTACAATGGGTCAAGCTTCGACTGGTCGTCCAATGCAGTGGATTGAGTCTAGGCTTGAAGAGGGTTTACAAGTGGAATGTGTTGTCCACTATGTAAACAAAACAAATGCTCATGAAGGCTAGTGGGATCTAGTTGTCCACTAGGTGAGCCCCAAGAGGTCCATATCAATGCCATACTGCCATGACTATGATAGGGAAAAAGAGGAAAAGGCAACGCTCACGGGCTAGTGAAGCTAGGTGTTCACTAGGTGAGCCCCATGGGGTCCATATCAAAGCCATACCTCGATGACTTTAATAATGAAAAAAGGAAAAAAGAAACACAATGAGAAAGAGGGAGGATTTTCAAAGGGATTTTTCTTAATTCATGCAAGGTCTTACTCTTAGTGGACATCGTTCCTAATGTCTCCAAGAGAGGACCAATGAAAGGATAAGCGATTCACCACTTAGGGGATGTAGTGTGTCACACCACCACTAAGGGCAATATAATATACTGAGATAGGTCACAATTTTGAAGGACATTATTCCCAATGTCATGACAAAGAGGGAAACATGTCGTATGAAGAAATAAAATCACATCAAGGAACATGGAAAATAAAATACAAGTGAAATCAAGCTAAAATAATGCCAATATATGCCCCCACTTTAAAGAAATTGCTAACACCATGCTATGAGCAATTACTTTAAAGTAGAAAAACATGGAAGAGAAAATAGAAAAGATGGTTGCCCCCCAGAACACATAAGGGATCTATGGATTCAGGGTCAGTATTTATTTATGCTACAAAGGATATTAGAGAGCTCAAAACTGACATCATTCCCCAAATACACACAAAACTTGAAGAATGCCACAAAGAGATTGAGGACAAAGAAAAACCTTTTGGATCAACATGGAAGAGACATAGGGTGTCTCGACTCCTTGCGTCATCCCCAAAAGAAAGACAAAAAAAATCAAAAAGAAAAGAATTTAAAGATTTTGGGTCAATATGGAAGAGACATAGGGTGTCTCGATGCCTTGTGTCATCCCCAAAAGGAAGAAACAAAACAAAAAGAAAAAAGAGAAAAGCTTACAACATAGGGAAGAATGAAGGTACACAGATGAATGCATAAAGAGAGAAGAACATGAAACAAAACATCAGGGGGAATCACAATACACACATGCAAATGAAAAAAAAAGAAAAAGACTAGTAAGGAACATGCAGATCAACCATCCATTAGGTCATCTGCATCCTAGTCTTGTTCAATGCATGTGGAATGTAGATGACTAGTGAGAGGGATCACATCAAGTGCAATACTAGGAGAAGTACTAGGTTCAACACATGGTGAATCACTCGGTTTAGGAGGACTATCATGGTTGTTTTCGTTTAAGCTCATGGATGATGAAAATAATAAATTCAACTCATTATGAACTTCCTCATCGATTTTAACTATTTCCTCATCATCATCTGAGTTAACCACAATAGGAGGATGAATGATAATATCCATAGAAGGTTTTGGTCCTTGTTGTGTCAGATTTATAGTCTCGAATAAGAGAGGAGGCTCGTTGTTTATTGGTTCTGTTAAGTTTGGATTTTGATTTTTAATTATTATCATTATTAATATTTTGAGCAATAGCATGATGTATATGCCTACGCTCTCTAGCATTGTGATTTCTTTATTTATGATTTTCATTTTGTGTAGGAGCGGGTGAATCAATTGTAGGTTCCTTTTCTTCTTGTGAGGGAAGAAAAGAAGAAACCATGGAAGGTTGTTCGACCACCTTCTCTTTGGATTTGTAAATTTTCTTAAGACTTGTTGGGTTTTCTCTTGGTCTCTTGTAGGAAACAAGTAAGGCTATGTTTATGTGTGGGTCTTGGTTTGTTGGAAGAGCCTTAGGACTATCTTGTTTAGGTGTGGAGGTTTAAGCATGGGTGGAGGTAAGTTTGCAAGAGATAGCCTGGTTATGCATTTTTCTTTGAATTTTTGGTAGGATAGGAAAAGTAAGTCTTCACGCTATCTTATAGGTTCCATGGGTTCAGGCCAGAAATAGTCTAAGGAGAAATTTCCATGGGAAGATGGGGGTCGAAAGCCACTATGGTTCACAATGAATATTTCATTTTTGACTAGAAACTTTAAGCACTTATGGACAATGGATGAGACCACATTCATAGAGTGAAGTAATTTGTACCCTAGCTTCACATGAAATTGGTCCAAATTAGAGATGATAGAGAATGATACATTTGATTTCTTTGGTCCTACTTGTAAAGGGAGTGTGATCGAGCCTATCGTACCATGAGAAAAACCATCATGCATTTTGATCCATGATTTTGGTTTATCATATCTATCTTGAGTGAGTTTGTGCACATATAAGAGTTATTTTGTGATCACATTCTCTCCATAGATAGGATCAATTAAAATTCCAAGAGTGGGCTTATTATTGATTCTACCGGCTATGCAAACAGGACCATCAGGTGCATGTGTAATTGTTTCGTCTAAAGAGAAAGTAATGTCAATGGTTTTCTGTTTACGAGGCTTGGTGTCAATCAATCCTATCATTGTATCAATAGGACTATGTTCATTAGTATCCATAGGATTTTGTTCATCATTATCAATAGGATTTTCTTCTTGATTGCTCATATGTTCATCATCCATATAAACATTCACTACATCAGGCTTAGTTTCGCTAGCCTTAACAAATGAAATATTATGGTTGGGCATGGGATTGGTAAAGATTTATAAGTTTTGGTTGGGAGGAGCTACAGACTTATTACCTTTTTCATTCACACCTCCAATCTGGATATGATTGGAATTAATGAGGTCTTGCACAAGATGTTTAAGACACTTGCAATGTTCTGTGTCATGTCCTTTTTTTTGGTGATAAGAACAATAGGCATTATGTCTAAAGCTTAGAGGTAATGGTTTGCTAGGGTTAAGGGGTTGGACAAGAGGTAAGGTAAGCATGTTTTTGGCTAAGAGTTGGGTCATGATATTGTGAAGGGTGTTGGATAAAGGTGTAAATTGTCTTCACGGATCCCCAAATATATAAGGATTACTCTTCTTTATAGTGGCTATTTGAGTATCAATGGTTTGGGTAGGTGGAGAGGCATAATTTAGTTGAAGAAAACTCTTATGTTGTCGTTTGAAAGGTTGGTAGGTGTTTTGGTTAGAGGTCTTAGGTTTTTCAGGATGAGTAGAGGTAGTTTTTGGTTCACTAGCACTTATAGCATTTTGATAATCTCTAAGGGTAGTGCAAAGGTGCATGAAGGAAAGAAATTTCATGATGGTGAGATTTCCCCTTATCTTGTGGTGTAAGTTTTCTATGAACATCTTTTGGAGATGAGAATCGGGAACCTTCATATTGATTTGGGAATAAAGTAATTGATAACATGAAATAAAGTCAGTGACTTTTTCACCTTCATTTTGCTTGCATCTCATCAAATTATCCAATGTTATTTTGGGAACTATGTGCCCTTGGAAATGATTAATAAAAGCCCCAAAAATTTCATTGAATGAAAGAATTGAGTCATTCAATAATGTGGAAAACTAATCTAAGGCCATGTCTTTGAAGGATTGATGGAAAAGTTCAACCAGAAGTTTGTCCCCAAGAATAAAGTCACTACACAAAGCAGTGAAGGCATTAACATGATTAGTAGGATCTCCCTTTCCTCCATATTTCTCAAATCTAGGGATCTCTATACCTTCTCGCATCGGAGTTCTCAATATCTCCAAGGGTAATGGATTACTCATGGCATAGTATGAAGGTGGACCATTTTGATTTTGATTTATGGTAGAAACTTAGCATTGAAGGGATGAAAAGCTTTGTAAGAGATGGTTGATGATAGGGTCATTGCTTGTGGTGTGGGATGGAGGTGAATATGGTGGTGGTGTGTAGGTGTTGGAAGGAAAAATGAATGGATTTAGTTTTGGTGAAGGTATGAGATTAGATGCCACATAAGTATAAGGAGCACTAGTGGAAATGTGTGAGGTAGGGGGATATTGCTACTTGGTTGCATAGTTATGGTCACTTGAGGAGTTGTGTAGGTGAAAATGGATGCTATGGTTGAAGAGGGAGGATGTGATTTCCTCCTTGCACATTGTTTGAGGTTTGACCACCATTAGTGTTGGAAGGAAGATGTTTTCCAAAGATATGAGCTAGGTTACACACAACTTCAAGTCCTTCATCACTTTCCATCATGCGGTGGATACTATCTATGACATGTATAACAGTGTTGGAAATGTTTTCAGTATTCACACTATCTTGTAAATGGGCTAGGTCTTCATGCATTTTCATTATGTTTTCTTGAGGAATATGATCAACCATTTTTAGATTTCTAGGCATAACGCTTGTAGGTAAGGTAGGTATGGAAAAGAAGGTGTCAAAGGTATGATCCATACCTAGTGAACTAGCACCAATATCAAAAGTAAGAGAGCTTGATAACCTAAGATCCACAACAAGTGTTTTATCATGGGATGCCATGAGTCTCACACTTCATCTAACCATAGTATTAGTAGTAGGACACTAAGTAATATAACTCATACAAGGAATAAACCATGGAAAATGTAATGAAAACAATATCCTTTGCTTGCAATTACACTTGAAATGAAAGAAATTGGAATAACAAACATTTTGAAAACTGAAACAACAAACTGAAAGCAACTCACATAAACACATAACAAGAATTTCAAACCCTAAAACTTGGAAAGTCAAAGTCAACATGGACTAAGACACTAGTAAGGGCTTTTTAGACCCCCTGATGAGATTTGGCAGTTTTAGAGGCTGAAACATGAAGCAAATAACAGGGAGATGATTATGAGTAGAAAAAGCTGAGAGGGACTAAGATGCCAATAAGGGTGTTTTAGTACCAAAAGAGGTTTTTCTGAGAGAAATAGCAAGTTTTGGATTGAAAACAACTTTCTCAAGTTGCCTATACAGGGACCCGATGTTTGGAAACATAGAATGATGCAAGCGAAAGCAAAGAAAAGCAATGCTGAACAAGTAATTGACTGCAAGATATAAAATGCAATTTTTCAATTTTCAATGCAAGAATAATGTTTTTAAATGCAATTAAGGGGATGAACAATGCACTTTTCAATTTTTCAATGAAATGTAATTATACAAGAAAGGAAAACAACAACCTATATGCACTTTCACTAATGAAAAGATAGGAAACCCTAAATGCAATTTCACTAATGCAAGATGCAAGAAATCCTAGATGCAAAATGCAATGAATGAAATCTAAATCTAGGACTCTAAAGAACTTCAAAAAAGAAAAGGAAGAGATCTCAAACAAAGTCGGGCTCACCAAAATCAACCGTAAATAAAAATGGGAATAAGGAGGGATGGTCCTTTCCTATGCTATCCAGGTCATTCAAATATGTCCTAACAACCCTAATAGGATTGGCTATCAAACTCTCAAGGTGAGTCAATACACAAATAGGAGGAGTTAGGAGGGGCTGTTCTATCAGATTAAGGGGTTCACCACCAAACAAATACTTGGAAACAACAATGTTTGAAAACATAGTGTGATATGCAAACACTTAAAACAAGCAAAATGAAGCTTCTTAATACTAAAAATGAACAACTCCAAGTTAGGGTATGTGTACTTGGGAAGCCTGGAAATGCCAAGAGGATTCTAGAAATATAAATAGACTACTAAAAAATGCCTTGGAGGACTAAGACACCTTTACTCTCATCTTAGTCCCACTGCTATTTTTTAGGGTAAACACAAAATCTTCAAAAAAAGGAACATAATCTCAAAAAATCAGTGAAAGATTCCACCTGGAGGACTAAGATTCCTTTACTCCCATCTTAGTCCCAATCTAAGTTTCTGAAAAGTGTGAATATGGTCCTGAGCTCCCAGATCTACAATTGCTTCTCCTTAGATCTTAGGTTCTGTAACAACTAGATCTAACTTGTAGGTGAGTTTTCGTGAAGATGACAACTTTGAAAATGAAACTTTGCAACTTTGAGAACTTTTCAATCCAAGTGATCTTCAAGTATACAACCTAGATCTGCAAACACAAATGGAAAAGATGGAAAATATTGTTGATTTTTAGTGAATGGTGGTTTTCCTTGGTCAAACCCCTTGTTGGTAATTAAACCTTGAAATAAAATAGAAATGATGAAGGAAATGGTGAATGAAAAACATGCAATGCTACAACTCACCAAACCCTTGTAAATTTTGTAAACTTGTGTGCAATGGCTACAATGGATATGGATCTTAAAATTCTTGATATATATGGACTTTAAATGCTTGCTTAGATAAAAAAACCCTACATCACAAATGTTAGAACAACAACACACATGATGCAAGAACAATCTTTGACATGATGCTTGAAACTTGATGATGGCTCCAATTAGTTGATGAATTGCTCTTGAATGCTCTTGTGAACATAATTTGACTATAATGAATGCTCTCACAAAAGACTTTGATTGCTTAGGATGAGAATGAATGAATGAACCTTGTATTTATACTTTTCTAGATGCTTAATATCTCAAAATCATATCAAACCAAGATGACATATAAATTCAAAGAATAGAGGAGGTTAAATCTCGCCAAGATTTGAAATTAAATCCCAAAAATGACTCAAGAAGTACTAAGACACCCTAGGTGGAGTCTTAGTACCAAGTGATAAAACTTGGGGCATAGACACCAAAAAGGGGACCAAAATAGATGCCTCAAAATTAGGGTCCCAAGACCTTGGGGGGACAAATATTCCCTTAGTGGCATCTTAGTCTCAACCAAAAATTAGGGACACACCAATCAGAGTCATTAGGGAATCATATATGCTTTGGAGAATGTCAGGATTTACCAAAAATATATGTCATTCATAGGGCTTGTGGACATCAAATAGGGCCAATTAATCCATAAAGAAGGATAAATAAAGCAAGGTGGGCCCAAACAAGTGTGAAAATGCAAGGGTATGCATTTTACTACACTACATTTGAATCTCGGGATTAAATCTTAAGTTTAGTATAAATATGAAGTTAATTCATATAGTTTCACCTAAATTTTTTTATGTGACTTTATGAGATCAAAAGCAAGAGCAATTACAAATCATTAAAGAGCAATTACAAGGCATTCAAGAGCATATTATCAAAGTTTATTGCAACAATCAAAGGTCATATCATCATGTCAAAGGCATAGTGCATCATGCATGTGGTTGAGCTATTATGTTGATTTAGCATTGAAGATCCATAAATACAAGCATTGTTATTCAAGATCAAGATCTACATTCTTCATAGCCACTTCATGTTAGATTTCTGATTTACATTCTAAAACTTTATCCAAGGCATCATTGTTGTATGCTTCATGTTTCATTATTTCATCATAAGGTTTAATTACCTAAATGAGGTTTGACCAAGGCAATCCCCTATTCCCTAATAATAAACAAGTTTTTCTCCTCTTTGATGTGTGATTGCAAGTTTTAGGTTGAAGATCAAGTGGATAACAAGATTGAAGAAAAGTTATCAAAGTTATAAAGTTGCAAATTTGTCATCCTTGTTGCAAAATCACGAAAATGAAGCTAGATAATTTATTTTTGACTTTCGGGAGTTGAGCACCGAGGACCTAGAAACACAGACAGTGAAGAACATAACCCACAAATCAATTTTCAAAAACCCTAATAGGGACCCATTCCCCACCTTAGGTGAATGAGTCCCTAGTGACCCCCGAAACAACACTTTTTCAGCAAGGTACACATTATTTTTGCATCTTAAAACCTCCCTTATTGTTGCTATAACAGTTAAGATTGATTTTTGATTGTTATTTATACATTCTACCCCTCATAATTGAATAAAAAATAATTAGAATTAGGTTCCTCCATTTGGTTAATCCATTTGGGGTGAACCTATTTTTCTATGTTTCATTTTGGTGAACTCGACCTTGTACATCAAAATTCTAAAAATTAGAGTCCATTCAACCCTTAGATCTAGATTTACATTAGTTTGCATTGCATTGCATTAGTTTGCACTTCATCTAAGGTTGTCAAAATTGCATTAGTTTGCAAAGTATGTATAGGGTTTAAATTTACATTTTTGTATTTATTTTAAATCTAAAAATTCAACAAAAATTGCATAATGTTAGACTGATTTGGCATAGTGTTTGCATATTAGTTTAGTTTTCATTCATATTCAGAAATTGCATTAAAACTGCATTTCAAAAATTGCATCATATAGCTCATCATGTACCCTTCATTGCACTTGCATTTCAACATTAAATTCTAGAATTTTTTTGTCACATAAACTATAGTTTGAAGCCTGAAACATAAAACACATCTAATCACTTTGAAATTGCATTTTTCAAGTTTAAAAAACCTTTTACTAGGACCCATTCTCCATAGGGCGAATGAGTCCTTATTAGGGTTACATAGGTAGCAAGTTTTCATAGTTCCTAAGCTTCAATATTAGATTTAGAGTTCCCCAAAAAAGCATTCTGGGACCCACTCGCCAATGGGTGAATGAGTCCTTGGAGGCCTACAAAAACCAACTTTTGTGAGCTTTCCGGTGATTTTTTGTACTTCCTAGGCTTGATGGTAACCTATAGTATCATCTGGAAAGTTTCAAGAACTTCTATTTTATGCATCTAGGTCAAAATCATCCATTTAGTGTAGTCCATTTTGAATCATTCCAAAATCATTTCAGTAGAAAAAATCATTAGATCTAAAAATGTTTACATTTCTGAAACTTTGCATAATAGGTAAAAATAATTTTCACTTTTTCATACACAATGTTTACATTCATGAAGCTTTGCATAAGTTCGATAAAAGTGATTTTCATATTTGGATACACATTGTTTTCATTCTTGAAGTTTTGCATAAATTGGATAAAATTACTTTTCATAATTGGATATAAATTGTTTACATTCTTCAAGCATTGCATAACATGGTTAGAAGCACTTTTCATTTTTGGTCAAACAATTTTAGTATCGTATGAGAATGGTTTATGAGAATGGTTTAGTGAAAGAGAATACAATAGTGGATAATCATTACAATCAAACTTGGTCTTCTCCCAATATCTCTCCTATTTGTGATGAAGATATTTCGATGTTAGAAGATCAAACCAATGAGAGTTATGAGAGTCCTATTTTTCTCTCTTCCCTTAGGGAAAAAATTATTGAAAAAGAGGATACCATCATTGATAAACAAGATAATCCAACCATTTATGAGTCCCCTACTTGTGATGAAGTTATTTTAGAAGAACCAAACATTGAATGTCATGAACATCTAGTTTGTAGCTCTCCTAAAAACTCTCCTACTAGGGAAGATATCATGGTGGAAGAAAATGAGAACATTGATGATAGTAATTCCTTAGATGAAGATGATGAAGTTACATTAGACTCCCCTTCACTAAGATATCATAAAAATAAGGAAAATACTTTTGAGGTTATGGACATTAGATATACCTTGAAGTGGTCTCTCGAGCCATTCCTTACCATCTATCCACCCTCACAACAAGTTCAAAACAAACCTGTGCTTATCTTAGAACCAACTACAAGGCAACTTGATAATGACAATGTTTCACAATAATCGAGTTCCAATACCATTGCTCATACAAATAACATGAGGAATAATCCACAACCAAGAGAACCAACTCCAACATCCCTCTCATTTTTAACCCTATCTTGCATAGTGCTCCTCATTTTCCTTTACAAAGTGGAAAGGAGTATGATCTTGTTCAACAACTTAAAAAATCTCCTGCTAATATATCCTTATGGGACCTTATGCAAGCCTCACCTAGTTATCATAACATGCTTCAAAGTTCTTTACAACAAGTTCCTAACCCTCCTAATGTGCAACGAAATGATGTGGCAACCCAAATTCAAGCTATCACTTTGGTCAACTTAGACATTAATTTTTGTCAAGATGAGTTACCTTCATTAGAAGAGCAAAAAAATAAAATCTTTAATGATAATACCTCATGTTAATCGAATTGGGATAAAGAGAACCCTTGTTGACAGTGGTTTGACTCTTAATGTGTGCAGTATGACCCTTTTAGAGAAGCTTGATATGAATAGGAGTGACATTGTCCTAGATTCTATGTATATTCATGGGTTTATAATATAGGAAAACAACCACTTGGAGTCATCACATTACCTATTAGATTTGGAGAGGTTACCTTGCAAACTCCAATCCATGTTATGCCTCATGATCTTTCATATAATATTCTTTTATGTAGACCATGGATTCATGAGATGAATGGGGTTCCTTCTACCCTTCATCGTAAAATGAAGTACGTCTATGACAACAAAATTTACACATTCAAAGCCAATCCTATGCCTGAAAGTTTGATTTCTGAGAAAGAAGGATGAGATCCTTTGGAAGCATAGTATCCAACTTAAAAAGTGAACCTCAAGAAAGAGGAAGAACACAAGAAAAACATTGATTAAGCCACTAAGTTGTTGGAATATGATCGGGGTTCCTTAGATTTCACACCAAAATTCATGGGAGAATACAAGATCATCACAAAAGAGTCTTAAAAGGGAAAAGAAAAAGTGATAATGTCAACACAAAATTCAATACGAACTTTGAAAAAATCCACTTCAACCACTTTAGAAGAAGAAGAAAATTATACAAAAAACTTTGATGAAGTTGATTATGACCAACCATTGAATCCAAAAGAAATGAAAAATATATATGGAAAAGATTATGAACCTATGAAACAACTTGGTTATAGTCGAAAAGGACATGGTGAGCTAGAGAACAAGGTATCCGTGTCCCTATAGAGCCTAATATGCAAGAAACAACTTGTGGTCTTGGTTATTGTCCTTTGGTATAAACAAAAGCATCACAAAGGCCTTCACTTAATATCAGAAATCTTACAAAATATTCTCCCAAGACAAGTTTAACTTTGGTGCATCCTGAACTGATAGATACTACATGTGGGAATATCTCATTAGATATGCATTTGTCTACTCATTATAATCAATAACATTAGTTCCTGCTCCTTGTCATGTGATAGTTGTAGGATCATAGCATCCTCATTGTTGCATGTTTTAAATTCATTGAAAATCATTTCCTTTTTGCAAGGAGCAACATAACATCATCCATCCTTGGCTCACCCTTGTCCCGCAGTCAGTGGGGGAAAGGGGTTAGGTAGATTTGTCCTCATATGTAACTTTTCGTTGTCTCTTTTGGCTAGTTGACTGCCTTCCATGTATATATAAGAGCAAGATTGGCATGTGGATGAAATGCCATAAGTTGGCTCGTATGTGCCATACTTTTCTTTCTAGGTTTAGCATTACATTTTTTGGGGAAACCTCTCTGTCCTTGTTCATGACGTATCTTTATTTAAGAAACATATGACTTGGCATAGGGTTTTCCAAGGAAAGCTCTGATGTTTTAGGAGAAAACATTGGCTATTTTAAAGCAGTTGCTCATTGCAATGGTGTTAGAAACCACTTTAAAGTGGGGGCATACATCGATGACATCTTTTGACATTTCATGGTGTGATTTTCATTTTTCTTGTGAAATGTCCTTTTTCTTGGTGGTGTCATTGGGTTTGATGTCCTCCAAGAGCATGATATTTCTAAGCATACGATTTCCCTTATTGGCATGATGCGAATGAGGCATCCCATAAGTGGAAATATGATATTCTTAACTTTTCCTCTCTTGGATACATTAGACACGATGTTCCTTAAGAAGAAGACCTTACACAAGCAACGAAAAATCCACTTTAACAAAAACCTACAAACATAACATTCATAAAAGCATAGCATTATGGTGCCTTATCGAAGTTTTCAGGAAGATAAATTCAGTATGGTATAGGAGGCTAATATGATTCTCTCATTTTCTACCTCATTGGGATACTCACCTAGTGGATGACCCGAGGTTCCACTACCCTAGAGTGAGAATGCATGTTATGAACAAACAATATAGATGTGTTCCACATCATGTTTGATAATCGAAGCTTGATCCTTTTTCATGGACAAACAGCCTAGATGTGTTCCACATCATGTTGGACTGTCGAAGCTTGATCATTTTCTTTGACAAACAACTGTGTTCCACATCGTGTTGGAACGATTGAAGCTGGATCCTTTATTTTCCTTTATTTTTCATGGTCTTTGATAGGGTATGACTATGCATCTTTTTTATTACTGCATACTTAAGTTTCTTGAATGTCAACTTTAGTGTGAGTTTGTCATGGGGACAAACTCTCACTAAAGTGGGGGAAAAATGTAGCATAAAAAAAAACCCTATTACACAATTAGTTTGGGAATGAATAATTAATAATTAAATATGCTTAATTGTGCCTTACTTAGGGTGTTGTAAAGTGTTTTCTTACACTTTCACACTAATCTAGGGCTTTATTAACTAATTGAGGATTAATTGGCCTCTTAAATTCAAATCCAAGCCTTATTAATTACATTTCCCAAAGGATAAATCCTGACACTCATTGATAATGTTAAATAAAACTTCATTTGGTAAGGTTTGAGTCCTAGTATAGTGACTCGAGACCCATTCACCACCTGGAAAATGGGTCCCCACTATGTCCTAGGACCCCCTTTTTACATATTATTTCACCTCCCCAAAACTTGGTCCTAGAAAACTATGCTAAGACCCATTCACCCAAGGTGGCAAATGGGTCCTGATCCTTACCTAGGACCAGGGAAAAATTTAGTGGAGAATCTTCACCAATTGGTGAATAATTGAAATCGAGACCTCCAGAAATGGCGAATAGTAAAAGCTAAAAAGGATGCTGAATTGCCAGGTTTTTACAAAAAAATAATTTTGTCTCGATTAATTCACCTATGCATTATTTTTTAAACGATGCATCATTGGAACTGATTCACTAGTAGTTTATATGGTAGTTACAAATATTAGTTATATTTTTCAGTAATATTATATTCCTACCATTAATTTTGGGGCAATATCGCCACTAATAATAAATTAGCATTTCATTTTAGGGATATTTTAGCCTTGAATAGGGCTTTTATTTATTGACACCGATTAGCTTTTTAATCAGATGGCTACAAGTTGATTTTGTGAATTATATGCATGTGCATTTTAAAAGGCTTGTTGAGGCCCAAAATTTGTTTTGGACCACACGATTAGCTTTTTAATGGGATGGCTACAAGTTGATTTCATGAATTATATGCATGTGCATTTTAAAAGGCTTGTTGAGGCCCAAAAATTGTTTTGGACCACATGATTAGATTTAATCGTGTGGCCCAAAACAAATTTTAGGCCTTGTGAACCCCTAAACCTGCAAATGCACAAGAGCAACAAAACACATTAGGTTGTTAGATCAAATGCATGCAAACAAGTATGAGAGATTCCCCATGAAATCCATCTATTCAAACTAAAATTAGGAAAAATGATGAAGAACACAAACAAGAAATCAAACTAAATCCTAATTAAGCAAATAGATTAGTGATCCCATGGGGGAATTGGTGCCAATGAAGTGTTGCAATTGGCCCTTTCCCAATTCCTAAGTTGCAATGTAGATTGATTGAGCAATGGTTAAATCTCCAAAGAGATTTGAGCATAACCTTGTTACAATTTATGAAAATAGTGAATGATTGAGTGAGATGGACAAAATTAGCTCTCAATGTGAAGAGAGTATATTTGCATGAGGATTGTGGATGAGGATGAAGTTGAGTATAGTAACTTTACTTAAATTGTGGATGATCGAATGAGAGGAAGAGTCTCTCATTTATAGATTTCCAAAATGGAAGAGAGAGTGAAAATAGGCAATGTGGGATCATTCAACATCCAATGGCCAAGTGCCACTTGTCAAGATGTGAATGGTTGAGGAATGAGCACATTTTGGTCAATGTGCATGATAAATGCCATTGGATTCAAATTTGAATTTTGAATGTGACATGTTGGGGGGAGAGAAGAATGGAGTTAATGTCACTTGGCTCAATGCACAAGGACATGTAAGAGGCATTGAATGCCTTTTTGGAAGGACCAAGCCCATTTGAATTTTGAATTCAAATTGAGGGAATATTCTCTTTTGATGCCATGTTGAGAGAAAATAGGCAATTAAATAAATCAAAGTAATTGATTTATTGTGCAAGTTGCATTCTCTAGAGGATTTTAGTGATAGGGATTAACTTAATCAAAGATTTGATTAATTTAATGAGGAATTAGGAGATGTGACAATTTAGACTTAAATTTATGAATTGATTTAAATCAAATTGAGAGGAAATGATTAATTAAATAAATGATTTTGATTTATTTAACTAAGGAGGAATATGTTAGATTAAATTAAATAATGTTTTAATTTATTCAATTTAATAAGAGGACTTTAGAGATTTAATCAAATAAAATGAATTATTAAATTAAAAGGAGTTTTGCAGAATTAATTAAATAAAATTGATTTATTTAATTAACAGGAGATGATGACTTAATTAGATAGAGTTGATTTATTTAATTGAGAGATGAAGAGTGATGAATTTAATCAAATACAAATTATTCGATTAAATGACTAGCAAAGGAGATGATTCAGGATGAAATGGTGTTAGTAAATCAGGATCCAATGTGTCAGATCGAGTTGTACATTTTCCATGTCTACAGGCCTCAATAAGCCTTTTAAAAGGAACGTGCATATAGGTCACAAAATCAACATGCAACCATCCGATTAAAAAAATAATCGATGGTAACAATTTCACTTCTCATATAGGCTTTTTTTTGAAGTCAGAATTTAAAAAATGCTTAATCTGTTTATGCTCCAATTCATTTTGATAGTGAATTTATGCTTGGTAGTGAGGGGTTTGCTGCTATCCTCAAACCCCGAAAGGGGGAATTGCCTCCATGACCCCCACAAGTGGGCTTTGGCCCCTTGACCCCTGCAAGGGGTGCTTCCCCTTGAACTCATCGGTGGATGATGCCCCCTGGCCCCTACTTCAATATTACAAAAAAAATAAAAATATGGGGGAATTGCGCTGACCAACTATGCAAATTTTTAAAGGAGAGATTCACCATTATAATTAATTTTTTAGTGATTATTCGCTAGGATTCACCATTGTGATTATTATTTTCACCAATTATTCATTAAGATTCGCTAGGAATTTACAATTTTTTGAATAATGTGCATAGATTTGCTAGGAAAATTAATATTTTTTTCAAATAAAAGGAAATATTCGCCAAGATTTTACACCTTTGTCGAGGGGGGGTTTCTTAAAGTTATCCTTTCCTAGGACCCCCTTTTTGAACTTATTCTTGGCGAGATTTTAGTGATTTTGAATTCTAGATCTAATGCTAGCTTATGCTATTTGAATTTTGGGATTCAATATTAAGTTTAGTATAAATATAAGGTCAATTCACATAGTTTCACCTAAGAAATTTTATGTGAATTCATGAGATCAAAATCAAGAGAAATTACAAGGCATTCAAGAGAAATTACAAGGTATTCAAGAGCAATGACAAGGCATTCAAGAGAAAATTATCAAATTTTTATTGCAGCAATCAAAGGTCATATCATCATGTCAAAGGCATAGTGCATCATGCATGTGGTTGAGATATCATGTTGATTAGGCATTGAAGATCTATTTACAAGCATTGTTATTCAAGATCAAGATCTACATTCTTCATAGCCACTTCATGTTAGATTGTTGATTTACATTCTAAAATTTCATCCAAGGTATCATTGTTGCATGTTTCATGTTTCATGTTCATGTTTTATTGCTTCATCATAAGGTTTAATTACCTAAACAGTGTTTGACCAAGGAAAACCCCTATTCCCTAAAAATAAACATATTTTTCTCCTCTTTGATGTGTGATTGTAGGTTTTAGGTAGAAGATCAAGTGGAGAACAAGATTGAAGCAAATTTGTCAAAGTTGTAAAGTTGCAAAGTTGTCATCCTTGTTGCAAGATCACAAAAATGAAGCTACAAAATTTATTTCTAACTTTTGGGAGTTGAGCAACAAGGACCTAAAAAATGCAGGTCCAGTGAAGAATAGAACCCAAAAATTAGTTTTCAGAAACCCTAGTAGGGACCCATTCACCACCTTGGGCGAATGAGTCCTTAGTGACCCCTGAAATAACACTTTTTCGACAAGGTACAAATTATTTTTGCATCTTAAAACCTCCCTTATTTTTTTTATAATAGTTAGGATTGATTTTTTATTGTTGTTTATACATTCTACCCCTCATAATTAAATGAAACATTAGTAAGAAAAATTGTGGTTCATCATCTTGTTGATTCATTTTGGTGAACCCATTTTTTAGTGTTTCAATGACAAGGATATCATGTCAACAAAAACTCCTAAATATTGTCCACTATTGGTGGTAAAATTGAACAAAACACTTTGAAAGGAACATACCAATAACAACTCATGAGTAGTTAGCATACATTACCCCTCATGAAGAAAACTTTACCATACAAAAATTCAACCACCCCATATACTTTGGTTAGGTCTCTCAAAAGATTATATTCCCAAAATAGGAGTTGGCTTAAGTAGACCAAAATAAAGAAGGTTGAATCTATTGAAGCCATAACCACCAAACAAAAAGAGTCTAGCAATCATATAGCTTTTGGGTAAATGTAAGAAGATGAGTCCACCTCTAGTGGAAGTTTCAGACTTAAAAAATACTTGAAATTGGACAAAACGAAACGAGATCTCGTTATTTAGCAAATGGGATCCCATTTCACTTTGGGAACTTGAGCCAAAAATGGGATCCCATTTTGGACAAGATCTCATTTCATAAAGGCTTAAAATTTAAAGAAACAAACTAGATCCCATTTCTAAAAAATCAATTTTTGACCTAATTTTTGCTATGGGTTTTGGGTCAAAAAAAGGCTTGGGGATCCAACCCTTAGCTTTGTTAGGGATACAAGGTAGATATCTTAAATGTAGATTTGATCAATAAATAGAGAAATAAAACACATAGATAAATTATAGCAGAAACAAGAGAACACCAAGAATTTATTGTGGTTCACCCAATCTGGGCTACATCCACAAAACCGCAACCATCCAATGATTTTATTATCCAGTGCAAAACATATTAAAATATTGCGAATAATGCCATACTCTAACTCCCCATCCCAACCGCTTATAACAAGCTTTTAGAAGCTTCTAGAAATTAGGGTTTACAAAGTCGGCTTTTTTCTTTTTCGGTGACGAATGCAAAAAAAGGCGAGGATACATGAGGAGTGTATAGTACTAAAGAGTGTATAGTATAGCATGATTAGTAACCACA
Source organism: Sequoiadendron giganteum (assembly GCA_007115665.2). NCBI lineage: Eukaryota > Viridiplantae > Streptophyta > Pinopsida > Cupressales > Cupressaceae > Sequoiadendron > Sequoiadendron giganteum. Next base: position 161,617,065 of record CM021109.1, read on the forward strand.
TACCAAAAATCTTCCACTTGGAGATTGATCAGGCTCCACACCAACACAATCTCCCACTTGGAGACTGATCTTGGACGACACTGCTGCACTTACAACTCCCACTGGAAATAATCACCTTGGACGTTGCTGCTTTGTTATACTTTTAACCGTGAAGACCAACCAAAGCTGAAGAGGAGCTTAGATTCTCCCTTGTCACTGCCTTTGTAAACATATCTGTTGGATTGGAATCTATATGTATCTTTTCCACCTTTACTTGTCCATCCTCCAACATTGATCGAATGAAATGATATCTCAGTTGTATGTGTTTGGTCTTAGAGTGCAAGGAAGAATTATTTGCAAGATGTGTAGCACTTTGGCTATTTGTAAACATGTGATTTTCAGCCTATTGTTTTCCCAACTCTTTCATAAAAAAATACATCCATATCATCTCCTTTGTTTCCTCTGTTGTAGCAACATACTCTGCCTCCGTGGTGGATAAAGCAACCACCTTTTGCAATCGAGAAATCCAACTCACTGTTGTCCCACCAACTGTAAATACATAACCTATGGTACTCTGCCTGGTATCTATATCCCCTGCCAAATCTAAGTCAACATAGCCTTTTAAATATATATTAGAGCCCCCAAAATATAAACATGTATTGGATGTACCTCTCAAGTACCCGAGAATCCATTTTATCGCATTCCAATGCTCAACTCCAAGATGACTCATATACAGGTCTACTAACAACTCATATGACATGTGTAATATCCGGTCTCATGCATACCATGGCGTACATTAAAATTCCTATGTATTTGAATCATATGGTACCTTGGACATTTTTTCTTCCTCATCTTGTGTCTTTGGACACATATCCTTAGTCAATTTGACATGACTGGGCAAAGGTGTGTTGACATCTTTTGCATTCTCCATATGAAATCTCTACAACACCTTTTCAACATAATCAACTTGAGATAGAATTTTTTTTCTATTTTTCTCTTGTAATCTTCATACCAAGGATTTTTTTTGCTGCCCCCAAATCCTTCATATCAAATGAATTTGCTAACTGTTGCTTTAACTCTTTTATGTGATCCATGTTAGACCCCGCTACATGTATATCATCAACATATAAACATAAAATAATGTAGCTATCTACAACTAACCTCTTAAAGTAAACACAATGGTTTGAATTACACATGTTGTAGCCTTGCTCAACCATAAAACTATCAAATTTAATATACCATTGCCAAGTTGCTTACTTCAAGCCATATAAAATTTTCTTCAATCTGCACACTAGTTTCTCCTTACCTTTGACCTCAAATCCTTGTGGTTGTTCCATATATATTTCCTCTTCCAAATCACCATGGAGAAAGGTTGTTTTAACATCAAGCTGTTCTAAATGCAAATCTTCAGCAACCAAAATACTTAAAACAATACAAATAGAAGTCATTTTAACAACTGGAGAAAAGATTTCATCAAAAGCAATACCCTTTTTTTGTGCAAATCCCTTTACAACTAATCTGGCTTTAAATATTTTCTTACCTCCATCCTCCTCTTTTAGCCTATAAACCCATTTGTTTGATAAAGCCTTTTTACCTACAGACAACTTGCATAATTCTCAAGTCTGATTTTTTAGCAAAGAGTCCATTTCTTCTTCCATTGCATGCTCCCATCGAACCTTGGTATCCACATGCATAGCTTCATGATAACATTCTAGTTCACCAACATCACTTAACAAAAATAGAATACAAAGAGGGAGAAAATATTTTCGGAGGTCTACTTATCCTTGAAGATTGTCTAACATTCATTGGAGTTTGTGGTATTTGTTGTTGCTGTTGTTGTGGAGCATGAGGAATCACTGGAATATTGTTGTTTGGAGTATCATCCAACACTACATAATCATTTTATTTCTTCTCATGTTGCTGAAACTGATCTTTGTACAAAACTTTCTCATTGAATATGACATCCCTACTTCTCACAATTTTCTTATTTTAAAAATCCCAAAGCCTATAACCAAATTCATCAATTCCATATCCAAAAAATATACATTTCTTTGATTTTGCATCAAGGTTGGTTCTATTTTCAGAATCTACATGTGCAAATGCTTCACAACTGAAGGTTTTGAGAAAAGAATAACTCACCTTCTTACCTATCCATGCTTCCTCTGGAATACCACAACCCAAAGGATTAGAGGGACCTCTACTAATTAAATAAACAACAGTGTTTACAGCCTCTGCGCACATGTTTAAAGGAAACCCAACATGCAATCTCATAGTTCGTTCACACTCCATTATTGTTCTATTCATGCGCTCAACCACTCCATTTTCCTGTGGAGTCCTTGGAACTATTTTTTGCCTACGAATACCATTAGAGGAAAAATAATCTTCAAAATCTTTGCTGCAATACTCACCACCATTATTAGATCTAAGACATTTTAACTTTTTACCCACCTCATTCTCAACCAAGCTTCTCTATTTTTTAAAAGTTTCAAATACATCAGATTTTTGCCTAAGGAAATAAATCCATACCTTCCTAGTTGCATCATCAATGAATGTAACATAATACTGAGAGCCACCGAGAGAAGATACCTAAGCTGGTCCCCATATATCCGTATGCACAAGCTCCAATTTATCATCTTTCTTTTGTTTCCCGTCTTTGAGAAAGATAACTCTCTTTTGTTTTCCATACACACAAATTTCACAGAAATCCATATTAACAGATTTTAGACATCGTAAAACATTCTTTGAATGAATTACTTTCATACCTTTTGCACTCATATGCCCAAGTCTATTATGCCATAGTGTTAATTTGGAATCCACAACAACTATCTAATTTTCTACTTGCTGAACTACAACAATTGTTCCTGAACATTGATTTTTGTTTGCAATAGCTAAAGTAGAAGGAACAATATGACCTATACAAAGATATAAGGTTCCTACTTTCACACCTTTTTCTACCACTAAGGCACCTTTTGTAACCTTCCAATTTTTATCACTAAATGTAACAACACAACCTTCATCATCTAGCTGCCCTACTGAAATTAAATTTCTTCTTAACTTTGGAATGTGCCTTACCTATTTTAGTAGCCAATGATTCCCATTCTAGAACTTAATATTGATTCTTCCCTTTCCAACAATCTGACAGGGTTTGTTATCTCCCAAATAAACTAGCCCAAAATCCCCTTGGACATAATCAAGAAAATAATTTCTATGGGGCGTAGCATGAAATGAAGCCCTTGAATCTAACACCCAAGAATTATTAGCATTGTCAAGGGAAATAATCAAAGCATCCTCATCAGATTTATTACTTACCACATTTTCCTCTTTATTTCCTTCCTTTTTGTCTCTTTCTTTATTTTTTCGAGATCAACAATCTTTCTTTAAATGACCCAGCTTACTGGTCATAGCACCACCAATCCCTCTTGTCTCTAGATTGGGACCTTTATCCTTTGATTTTCCTTGTGACTTCCCACCACTTCTAGAATTGTTTCCTCTCTCCTTTGTTCTGCCCCTACTTTCTACATTCAAAACATTACCTGATGTGGATGTTCCACCTGAGCTTTTCCTATGAATTTCCTCACTCAAAATAACACCAACAACATCATCAAATTTTAATGTATTCAAACTAGAAACACAATTGCTAACAACCATTACCAAGCTCTTCCAACTTTCAGGCAAATAACACAAAACCAAAAGATACCTAACTTCTTCATCAAAGTTTACATTTACAGAAGTTAATTGACTGGTAACTGTATTAAACTCATTTAAATGATCAACAACTGACCCACCTTCTACCATTTTCATATTAAATAAGTTTATGCTTCATAAGAAATAACTTATTCAAAGCGGAAGACTTTTCATATAACTTTTCTAGGGTTTCCATCAACTCTTGAGTTGTCTTTTCTTTTGTAATATTGAATGCCATTGATTGTGCCAGGCATAAATGAATACTACCAAGTGTCTTTCTGTCTAAAATATCCTAGTCCTCATCAGACATTGCTGAGGGTTTTTTGGTTTTCTCTTCCAATGGCCACCATAAATCCTTCTGATAGAGATAGTCCTCCATCTGCATCTTCCATAACTGATAGTTTTGCCCATTGAACTTCTCAACTTTAACTTACCCTCATCTTCCATTTCTCCCACTCAACCATGAGACTCCCACTCAATCGTGATACCTTCTTGCGAATGATAACTGAACACAACTCACTCTGATACCACTTGTTAGGGATAGAAGGTAGATATCTAACAAGTTAAATGCAGATTTGATCAATAAAATAGAGAAATAAAACACACAGAAAAATTATAGCAGAAACAAGACAACACAAAGAATTTAACGTGGTTCACCCAATCTGGGTTACATCCACAAAACCACAACCATCCAATGATTTTATTAACCAATGCAAAACATATTACAATATTGCGAATAATGCCATACTCCAACTCCCCATCCCAACCGCTTATAACAAGCTTTTAGAAGCTTCCAAAAATTAGGGTTTACAAAGTCGACTTTTTTCTTTTTCGATGACAAAGTGAAAAAAGGCAAAAAACAAATTTTCTCGGGGGCTGCCGCCTCCAAACCCTCGCCTGGGGTCCAACCCAGCCCTAGACCCCGACGAGGATACATGAAGAGTGTATAGTACTAAAGAGTTTACATTATAGCATGATCAATCGCCACATACCAACAAGCTTTGGACTTGCTTTGACCTGCAACTTGAAGGTCATGACAGTGTTAGTAGAAAAGAGTGACTTTGGACATATATCTGAAGATTTTTTTTGTAGAATATTTTGATAAAATTAAAACCCATTATAGATGAGATTGTTTACATTCCAAATATGTAATTTTATATAAAAAATTGGATTATTTTTCTATTTTCAAACAATGTTTAATGAAATTGCTCTATAAACTTTAAATAGCAGGGTTTTTAAGTATTTTAATAACTTTTTATTAAAATATTTTTTTGAAAAATAGATTATATGTGCACATTCTTCAGACAATTATTTTCAATTTGAAAAAAAATAAAAAAATGATAATTTTAGTTCATCTTATGCATGATGTACACGAGGAATTTCCAAAACATCAATTACAACAAAAAAAACAAAAAATATTAAAAAAATTATAAAAAAAATATTGTGCACATTCTTCATTGTGTTATAGATCTTTTCCCAAAAGGATTTAGAAAAATACAATTATTTAGGTCAAAATATGGATGGCGTACACGTGCATGGTATGCTAAAAAAAGTGACTTTTAAACAGTGGTTTTTAGACATGCCTATTGAAAATCAATTTGTACCATCTGGATATTAAAATAAATTACATATTTGGAAACTAGACTCAAAGTACTACATTTCATACTATAGACTTTTTTTAAGATTCTACCTTTAAGTGCTTCAAATTTTTAGGTCAAACGAGACAAATTTTGAAAATTAAAGAAAACATGTCCACTTTTTGGCCAAAAAGTGGACTCAACTTCTTGCACACACCCTTCTTCAAACTAAAATCACAATAAACACAATATTAATCATATATCATTACTCATAAAAAATGGACACGAATAATACATTAGTACTTGAGAATGGAGAAGAAAATCAAAGAATTTAACAATTCATTTATTTCCAACTTACTATTATCCTTGTCACTAAGGAAATCAAAAATATTTTTCTTCTCAAACTAAAAAATTGCTCCAACTTTTTAAAATTTTCCTAATCCTACCACTTATTTTCTTTACATATCTCCTCTATCTTTCTTTGTCTTTTTTCCTTCTTTTCTAAACTTCCCCCATGCTCTAAAAATTACACCAAAATTTAGGTCACTCTCCAATCAAAGGTCTAGTTTCTTAGCCTTTCCATCATATACAAAGAAAAAATGAATGCCAAATTTCTCTTTCCAAACCTTTCAAGAAACCTCTTTCACAACCTTAAGGGGCCAAGAAAAAATTGTCTAATTAATTTTCTCTAAATTTTCATAATAGTGGTGAGAAATCTAATATTTATTACACTCCCACCAAGGTTGACAATTCTAATGATGCAAAAAATAAATATTTAAATTATTACTATGCTTTTGCATAAGAACAATGGCACAAGGAAATAACCTTTTCAATGGAACTAAAATCAAGGTAAAAATCTCATACCATAAGGTCTATGGGCTAGCGATCAATCCAACAACAACATACCATGATACAAATATCTTACAAAAATTTACAAATAAAATTAACACCAATAAAAAATGATAATATCAATTTTAAAATAAAACTACCTAATATAAAATAACAATTCAAGTATACAATATTTCTTTCTCACACTTGATAAAAGTATTATCCAAATGGAGTTACCATGACAAGCCTAGACTCTTAAAAATATTAATAATATAGACTAGCGCAATAAACAAGAACAAAACATCAATATAATCCAAACTTATCATAATACAATAAGGTAAGAAATAACTATACCATCAGATAACTCAAAGTATAAATTGAATACTAGAGGTAAAATAGACATCATTAATAACATATGATGTTATTGTCTAGTAATCTACCAAATAAAATATATAGTACAATAAAAATATGATTAAATTTTAAGATATACAATAATGTCATTACATACTTGTAAGTTACATGAATTTACACCAATATGGGGGACCAAAAATTGGTCACTCCACTTTTTGATCCCATAAAAGAGAAAATGTGAGCACATTGTAATGAAACATGCTCGCATTGTGGGATGACATTCACATAAGGAAAGTGCATTATAATGTGCTTGTGTTATGTAATTTCATTGACATAACACACTCACATTATTGCTTTCTTTTGAGATGTTTCTTTCTCTTTCTCTTTCTCTTTCTCTTTTGGAAAAATTATATACATGAAATAAACATTTAAGTGACATTTATATATCGACATTTACTTTCTTATACTTTAAGTTATATTTCATGTATATATTTTCAGGTTGTTTGATAATGGTTTCAAATTTCTAGGAGTTATAATGCAAATTAAATTTTTTGGAAGATCTTATAATTTTTTAGGCAGTCAAAATTCAATAATCAACAAGTCAAATTTTAGTAATCAACAAGCTCTATCATCTTTCTTTGTCCCTATCTCACTATTTTTATATCACGTACACTTGAGACCTCTCTCTCACTATCTCCATATCTTTATCTACCTATCTCTCTATCTGACTCTCCCTCTCCTTGAGCTCAAGAACTACCTATCTTCCTCCCCATCCTTCTCTCTCTCTCATTTTTTCTATCTCACCTCTATCTCTCTACCCTACCTCTCCCTCCCTCCATCCCTCCCTTTCATCTCTCTCTATCTACTTCTCTTTATCTTTATCTTTGTACCTACCTCTCCCTCCCTCCTCATCTCTCTCTCTCTATCTATCATTCACATCTCTCTTCCTCAATCCATACTCTCTCTACTTCTCTATATCACTTCTCTGTCTCTAAGTAACTCCCTTTTCTCTCTCTCTACTTTCCTATTCCCACTTAAAGAGAGAGATGGATGGAGGGATGGAGAGAGAGAAAGAGTGAGAGAGAATGAGATATACAGAGATAGATAGAGATAGACAAAGGAGGTAGTAAAAGAGAGAGGTAGAGAGTGAGAGAGGGGGATGGAGGGAGAGGTAGAGAGATGGAGAGGTAGGTAGAGAGAGGGAGAGGATAGATAAAGAGAATTAGAGAGGGAAGGATGGAGGGAGGGAGAGAGAGGTGAGATAAAGAGGTGTTGAGAGAGAGAGGGAAGGATGGATGTTTGGAGAGACAAGGAGAAGAGAGATAAAGATAAGTAGAGATGTTAGGAGGGAGGGAGAGGCGAGATAGAGATAGAGAGACATACATAGATAGACAAAGATAGACAAAGATAGAGACAAAGATATGGAAAGAGTGAGAGAGACAAAGACCAAGACAAATAGATAGAGATAGAGATAGAGATAGAGATAGAGATAAAAATAGAGATAGAGAAAGAGACAAAGACAAAGAGAGAGATAGAGAGATAGACAGAGAGAGAGAGAGAGAGTGGCAGGTAGAGAGAGGGAGTAGAGAGGAGTGAGGGATGGAGTGGTAGGTAGAGAGAGGGGGTAGAGAGGAGTGAGTGAGGGAGTGGTACGTAGAGAGAAGGAGAGGGGAGATAGAGAGAAGTAGAGAGAGGGAATGAGGGAGGGAGAAAGAGGAAAGGAAAGAGAGAGAGGGGCGATAGAATTAGAGAGGAAAGGTGAGAGAAATAGAGACATGATAGAGAGGTAGATAAATGGATGGATGTATGGAGAGAGAGGTATAAAGTACAAGGGATATAGATAGAGTGAGATAGAGAGAGAGAGATAAAGTTGATGGGAGCCTACTGATTACTAAAATTTGACTAAGTCTAAAAAATTATAAGATCTTCCAAAACTTAGAATCTACATTATAACTCATAGAGACTTGAAACCATTCTCAAACATCCTAAAGCTATATACATGAAATATAACTCAAATTATAAGAAAGTAAATATACATATATAAATATTTATTTCATGTATATAGTTTCATCAGAAGAGAAAGAGAAAGAGAGATAAAGTGAAAGAAAATTTCAAAGCAAAGAATAACGTGAGCACGTTATTGCTTGCTTTGGAAATTTCCAATCCTTTACCTTATATTTTCCCGAGCTTCCAACCCAAAGGTTTGGAGTGACTTTTCAACATCCAAAGATGTGTTTAAATTATAAATAGTAAAAAATGATATAATTTTGAGCGTGCTCCTATCAGGTTTGTACATGTTTCAATGTCAAATAAAAAAATACCATGATAACGTTAAGCTCTCTCTTATCCATCTAACCATGTAATTTTTTTCATGTTTTAAATATGTTAAGTTTTTCATATTTAATTTTTTTTGTTAGTGTGTCCTTTTTTGTGAAAAGTAAATGTATGATATATTTTACTTTATTTTTTAACTCTTCATCAAAATTTCAAATAAATTGCATTTTTAAAACTAGTCTCCATTAGATACACATATTAAAAAAATGATTTATGAGGTGGAGCACACTAAATTTTATAATTTTAGGATGTCCACTATGAAAATTAGTAAAAAACATATATTCATTTAGAAAATAGTAGAAAAATATAGGTATAAACTACACGGTGTTAGTTAATTTCTCACTGAAGTGATTTTTGAAATAATAATAAAAAGGTAACATTTTTGGAGGACCACACCAAATATATATATATTTTTAAAAAGGACCACTTTGTGTGGCCCCCCTTTTTGGACCCCTTAATCTCTACCATTTAAAAAATAATAATAGTTTATAAAGTAGATTCAAAGCACTACAAATTTTTTTGTTCCATCTTCAAATTTTGAGTGTAACTATCTTCAATTTCTCATCTAAAGTTTGAATTTCCTAATTTCAAAAAAAAGTGGCCACTTAAGACCCCTTTTGATCTCCCATTTTTTTGTGCTTACCCTTACACAAAATTGAGGTCATAACTTAAAAACATAGACTAAATAACCCATAGATCTAATAAACTAGATAAAATTTTTAACTCCAAATTATAAATAATAAACCCCTTCAACTATAAAAACTAATTACTAATCTATGGATCATAGGCCATAAGACGTAAACACCAAAGTCCAAACCATAAACCATAAACTATATGTTAATATATAAAATCAAATTATAAAGTGTGAATTATAAATGTTGAATCCTAAATTATCAAATATAAAACCTAAAACCTAAATCCCAAACTCTAATTTTGATAACATATAAACCCTAAATCATAAATTATAAACCTTAAGCCCCAAATTCTAAAGCATATAGTTTAAAACATAAACTATGAATCTTAAACCCCTAAACCTTACATAATATAGTATAAACCTTAAACCTAAATCATAAATAAGTTGAATTATTTAAACCCTAAAATAGAGGCTAGGGAAACTATATATGATAAACCCTACAAATGTCAAATTTAATTTATAAACCCCTTCAACTATAAACCATAAATTATACATAATAAGTGGACTAAAAATCGTAAATCATAGAATATGGACCCTAAAACCTACTCTAACCCTCAACTATAAAACCTAAACCATAAATTATAAATTATTAAACTTTAATTGGTGAATCTTAAGTTTCATAAACCCTAAACCATATATTAGATTTTAAATCATAGAACATTGAACACAAACCCTAAATATTAAACTTGAAACATTAAATCTTAAATTGTAAATTATAAATCATAAATAATAAACCTTGAACCTTGAAACATCAACCCTAATGCCCAAATCTTATATAATTGATAAACTATAAGTTCCTTAATTCATAAAATTAAACACTAAACCCTAAAAAAATATGATGTAAACCCTAACTATAAATATTAAATCTATGAACCAACCCTAAAATCTAATCCATAAATGATAAAATATGATTCCTAAATAATATATTATAAACCCCAAACCCCTATCTATAAATCATTTTAATTAACTCTAAACCGTGAATGCTAAATCATAAACCCTAAACACAAAAATTATAAATTCAAATATTTTACCTTATTACTTCTAGAATAAACCATTCACTCCTATTTTTTTATATACACATACCTATAATATTCCAAATCATACAATATATTAGTGATGGTATGAAAGATAAATTCTCAATATATTAAACCTTTCAATATACCTCATGATATATGGAAGTAGCGAGCGATGTATTCCATAGTAGTGTGGTATAAGAGAGTAGAATGGAATCAAGAGAAATGGTAATAAATAAATTGGATAGATATTTACAGATTGTGTATTGGACTAGATTAGCTCCCCAAAACTCACTAGAGCCTTTATAGGAATCTAGCTTATCCAATAATGACATATCACTAAAAGAAGTAAGAGATTACATAATAAATTATTGAAGTAAAATCCTAGAAGATGAAAATAGAAAATATGACAAGAAAAAATAATTATAGGAAAATATTTTTGTAGTCTCTTTATCACTCAAACCTCTGAATCCTTCAAATATGCTAGAGTATATTATATTTATATATTATTTAACTTAAATAATAAATTTATTATGCACATAGGATAAGCTTGTTTAGGTGTCCTTTCACACATATGTGTAATCTGATTGAGAGCATCATGTATCATTACCAAGTTATAGTTTGGGTAATCTCTTTGAAATTAGTTACTCACCTAGTTGTCCTTGAATAGGAATGTTCTGGATCACTTTCTATATATGTTAAACTCATTTTTTAGTTCCTCTCTCAACCCTTTGTAATATTTTTTAGTTTATCCTCTTTGTTATTGGAATAACATATGTATTGTGGAAAGTTATGTTTTCAATTTACTTCTTTATTTATTTGTGGCATGCTTCATTCATCTATTTCCTAGATATTCTTGTTGATTTATCATAAAATTTATGTGTTTGATGATGATTTTTTTTTGAAACCACCATCAAAATGTCAAGCTCTTTCTTAACTTTCTATTCATATAATTTTTCTTTTATTTTGAGTAATTCAAGACATTTATTTTTATTTTATTTTTAATAATATCTTCATATTCCTCAAATACATAAGCACTAGTTTTTTTCATTTTTTTTACCCATTGTCTAATTTTTAAAAATTATGTAGGTTTTTTCTATGCTTTAGTTTGTACACATTGAAAAAAATATTATATTTCTATTTTTTTTGGAAGTTGTGTGATGTATGAACACAATGATATTATTTTCAAGATGTATTCATTTTTAAAATTACTAAAAAAATTAGTAAAAACATGAAAAATTATTGTACTTGATATTAACTATATTTCCACCAATTGGCTTTAGAAATACTTAATGTAACAAAAATTGGGGCACACACTAGATGCGATATTATATTTTAATAATAAAAATAAGAACCCTTTTATGTGTTATGTGCAACATTCCACCTTAATATTAACAATATTTTTATAAGATTTAATAGTTTTTGTGTCACCAAAACTTGTATACTCTTGAAGAAAGAGGTAATTTTGTGCTTAATTTGGTCCTATTTTAGACACCCTTGCATCAATCACACCTTAAAATAGCATTTATAGGCCCCTATGACTCAATATTTTGGACCTTGAGGCTTATTCCACCCATAAATCATACAAATCCCAACAAACAACATTCAAATCATTCAAATTCTAGAAAACCCACTTCAAAAACCCCTAGTGGGACTAAGTCGTCCAAGGTGACGACTTAGACCCTTTTGGGGGAATTTTCAATTTTGAGCGGGAAAATCGCCGACTTAATCAAAATTTCTGATGGATGTCGGTCTCTTAGGTGTAAACAAAGAAAAATTAAGCATTGATGCCTATAAATATATATTTTTAGATCATTTTTCACAACATTTAGTCATTTTAACAAACAAATCCAAGAGTCAAGTGTTGAATAACTTTCATAAGAAGATTCATTAGTCTATCTATAGTAAATTTGAAGCTTAGGGCAATAAGCTAGGGTTTTTGTAGGTCTTAAAGCTCACTTTTTGTCCAAGATCTCACATTGCAAAGGGTTGATTATGGATGCCTATGGAGAATCATGGAGAAATCTAGGTTGAGGAGATGCAACTAGCCATCAAATCAATCTTGAAGACTTGTTTTCAAAGTGATTCCATCTTCCATTTTCTCTCCATTTTTAGCCTAAGGAAGGTTTGCATTTTTTTAAGATTCATTTCTAATGTGATTTAGAGTCTCTTGAAGTGAGTCTTACATTATTCTAGTTTCATTTATGCATCTTATTCTTACATGTTAGAATAGGGTTGCATCTTACTCTAGATTATGTAGTCTTAGATACACTTAGGGCTAGGGTTTTATGTAGATTTCTTTATCTCTTTCAAGGTTTAAATACCAACTAGGGGTTTGAACAACATAAAGCCCCCATTAAAAACCAAATTATATTATGTTTTGCAGGCGATTTTGCAGGTTTGGATCTAGATTTCAGTTTGAGGACAAAGTGTAGGTTGTAGGCTTTCATTTCCACTCTTGAATTTTTAGAAAAGAAAAAGTGGACTAAGTCGCCAATAGTGGTGACTTAGTCCCACTGCACATGTTTGTTAGAAATTTTTGTAGATCTGGATACCCATTTGGCTGAAACGGGCTCTAGAGTAGTTTCCCAGAATTGGGACTAAGTTGCCTAGCTTGGCGTAAGTGTCCCAGTTGGCCATAAAACCAAATTTTCTAGAATTTCAGGGACATTTGCAGTCTTCATTTAAACCGTTTTTAGTTGCCAGGTGCACTCTTTCTGTTTAGCGCTTCTATCTTGTTCTATATATTGCATTTAATCTATCTTTTTGCATATCACTATGTGGTTTCAAACAATTTGCATTTCATTAGTTTTGCATTAGTGTTCAATCTCTTTTGTCCATTCTTTGCATTTAGGGCATTTCATATTCAATCATATTTGCATTAGTCTTGAGTGAGCCTCCAAGTTTTTGTGGAATACCTTTCTCCTTTTAGGTGAAAACCCTAGAAGTGTAAGAGATAATCCTCCTACAAAAATTTGCGGTTCGGTTTCAAAAGGTTAGATTCTAAATACTAAAATTAATATTCTTATATCACATCTTCAAATTTTGAGTGGAAGTATCTCAAATTTCTATTATTTCAAGAAAAAAATGGTCACTTTTGACACCCTTTTTATCCCTCATTTCCATGCACTTATCTATGTGTGTAAAAGATACTCATTGCAAGAATATATTGGTCTAAATTTGTATTTTTAATAATTAAAAATTTGATAATAAAAATATATAATCAATAGAAAAATCAAAGACATTAGATTTCCACAGTCCATGTCATTAAAGTATGTAGTTTCTAGATTCAACTGTGTATTAGTTTTGGATCCAAAAACTAATACACAGTTGAATCCAGAAACTACATACTTCAATAGAAAGATACCAAAAATAATTGATGCACTAGATATTGAAGTCAATGATCTATGCTTAAGAAATCATGAAAATATTTTATTTTCAATTCAAGTGATGTGTTATAGAAAATAATTAATTAAAATAGAAAATTTTATATATAATTGCTTTAAATTGAAACTATTTTTTGTAAAATTCAAAAAATATAAATCGAATCTATGTAAAACTACCCAAAATTATTAATTTACATCATCCCTAAAAATTTGATCTAGTTTAAAATAGATGTGATAATGGCAAGTGCGGAAGTAGAGCGAGTGAAGGATGGAGCAAGCATGGATTCACATATCTGGGTGGGGGAGGCCGAAAACGCAGTCCCCATGGAGCATATCAGGGCTCGTGCAACTAGTGAAAAGTGGTGAAACTAGGGTAGTTTTCATACACCAAAAAGGAAGGCTAGTAGGGATGACGGTAACTTTTGGAATGGGAGGCCAAAGAGTGTATGTAGTATAACATGATCAGTCACCACATACCAACAATCAACCATACAGACAATGATCAATTGTAGTGTAATACAATAAGAGTTAAGTGTGATTGAAGTGTGCACAACTCTCCACTAGACTTGAATGGCCACATGAGCAAATGCTTATAATGTTAAAATATGTTCCAAAATGCTTCATTAATTTGAACATTTTGAGAGCATCCTTGCAAAATCCATTTTGTGCATGTCTTGCAAGCATCTCATTCCATGAGAGCACATTTCTTTGAGTCATTTTGTTAAACAATTCACTTCCACATTTTCCATACATGTCTAACGTAGTATTTCCATCTATAATATTTGAAAAAAACCGCATTCCATTATGGTTTGAGGGATGTCTAGACCGTGTCCCCAAGTTCCCATTTTGACACAAGTAGGGAGAATACTGATTTTATAACTACCAATTTTATTTTCTTACAAAGTTTATAAATATTTGTCAACAAATCTATTTTTCATATTATGAAATCATGACATTCCATGAAACCAAATTTCTTTGAGGCACAATTTCCACATTTTTCATACATGTCTACCTGCAACTACAACATCTGACAAAATTCATCTATCTTTTATGCTTTGATGCATGTCAATACCCTGTTCCAATGATCCCGTTCAGCACAGGCTGGGAGGATGGTGGCAAAGATTGTAGAGTCTGGCTTTACGCCTGCCAATTGCATTTTCTTGAAAGTTTCTAAAGCATTTTCAAGAAGTCCATTTTGTGAATACCCTGCAGTTAGCGCATTCCAGGAGAATACATTTCTTGGAGGCATTTTGTCAAACAGTTCACGTGCCTTGTCTATGCTTCCACATTTTGCATACATGTCTACCAGGGTAGTTGCAGCTACATCATTTGACAAAATTTCTCTTTCCTTTATCCTGTGATGGATATCCATACCCTTTTCCATACCTCCCATTTTGGCACAGGTAGGGATGATGCTGGCAAAGATTGCAGGGTCTGGCTTTACATCTGCGAATTATATTTTATACAGAGTTTCTAAATGCATTTTGTGCATATCTTGTGATCATACCATTCCACGAGACCACATTTCTTTTAGGCATTCTGTCAAACGGTTCACGTGCCTTGTCTATGCTTCCACATTTTGAATAATTCCTACGCGTCAGCGAATGAAACCTATCACAAAAAAATAGGTACAAAAAAGAATTATATAATATAAATATAATATACTATTTAAATTAGTACAAAATTATATTATTAATGTGACATCATATTTATGGGATGATTTTTTTCTTAGAGAAAAGACTACTGATTAGATATAATCATTAGAAAAGTTAATAGAGATAAATTTTTAAAGGCATGGATTTGGCTTGTTTCATGAGTTGAAGACCCTCCAAATTTGATGGTACACAATTGAGAGATAAATCTTAATATATGCTCATTGAAATAGAGAAACATTAGCTCCACAATTATTATAAAATGGATAAAGATCTTTGGGGAGTTTATTAGTTAATAGGCAAATATTTGATATGGTGGGATAATCATAAGGGAGAATTAAATCTTATTATGGAATTTGAGGTTTGTTTGTGTTTATATTTAATAAACAATTATTAGCCCAAGTTTTCTATGGTAAGAAGATGATAAAGATTCATAACTTGAAACAAGGGTTATTGACAATTCAACAATATTGAGAGATTAATTAAGTTTATTATGTATGTGCATTGCACCTACAAATTGAATTATTATAAATGAAGAATTTAATCTTCGAGCTCAATACACTATTAAAGCTAAAATAGATATTCATGGACCTAATATAGGATGAATATAGTGTACGAGAAATATCACTTAATTAAGAATGAAAATTTTAGGCTTTTATCTTTAGTTCAATACAATTTTATTACTAAATTTAGAGCAGGTCTCTATTCAAGAGGGCAATCAATAGAATCATAGGAAAAGGAAAAAAACCAAATAAAAATTAAAAACTAACATTCAATCATAAAAGAAATGACTATGATAGTAATAACAAAGATACAAATAAAAATAGGGAAATAATAGGAGATTTATCAATATAATAAAAATATAGAAGTGGAAATGTAAGGACACCGATGATACCTCATGTTAGGGAAACTAATGCTAGTGGATAGATCAAAATCATATAAAGGGCCTCATTAAGATGATGGTTCTTATGTGGGGGAAATGATTTTATTAGAAAGTGTCCTACAATGAAAGGATAAAAATAAAACTTTTTGAATAAACCTGAGCTACCTCAATTATCCCTTCAACACAAAATTAATGTAGTAATTAAGAACCAACAATCTCAATTAAAAGATACTCCTATAGGGGTGCAAGAGGTATGTTATATGGAATTTCTATTACTATTCTAGTTAATACAAGATTAATGGAATGTTTTGTTTCACTTGATATTGTTTCTAAGTTACCTAGACATGTTAATCACATGGAGTCATTATGGATAGTACAATATGAAAACAAGGTAACCAAAGTAGCCAACAAGTGCTTATTAGATGTCAAAATCCACTTTCCTAAATGCATAATCAAAGTATACTTGTATGTAGTTTTGGGAATCTTTACACATTGTAGAAAACCAACAAATTGAGGTAAAGAAACTTAAGATCATATGATCCAAAAATGGTGAACATTTTTACCAAATCTATCCAATAACATTGATAGAAGTACACAAAGCAATATGCAAATGCAAGATTACATGAGATACTAATGTTTACATAGAAAATTCTGATGAAATAAATCCCGCAACCAAAATATATTCATTATTATATTATTTAGGATACAAAGATTCAATATAAGTCGCTTACAAAGTATTGATCTATAGTATTACAACATAGATCATTATATAATTAACCTTCCAACATCTACCATTCTAATTTCCAATGGAGCCATTCTTTGTGGTCCCTCCCATTAGTGGCCTTTTCAACTAACCTCTAGACCTTCACATGATAAGATACATATAAAAATCACATGAAATCCAATAACATAGCTATCCAACTAGTCATTGAAAAAACAATAATAACATAACTATATATTCCAATCATAACATCTTTAGTGTTGTAAATTGTGCTCCTTGAGGGTGCAAGCACAATTTCACCCTTTGTTTGACACTTACTTTAGTGTGGCAAGAAATTAGAGAAGAAATTGAGAATAAAATTTGGATTATGGATGGGAATGGTTTCTACATGTGTATATGGGAGTTAGGATTCAATCCTCTTTGACATAAAATGGAAAGAATCCAATATTGGTTCAATTTTCATAATATTCCTTTAGAGTTTTGGGAGCTTGACATTCTAGAAGGCATCGACAATGATTTGGGCAAGTACATTTGTGTAGAGGAGACAATAAACCCAGATGGTATCAACATGCATGTCAGGTTACGTGTGGAAAACAATCCTAGTAGCCCACATTAGAGGGATATTACCAACTAGGGTAATTGGTAGAAAATTCTAATAATGGATCCAAACCCTAACAATATCTGAGTAAAGGCATTGGGATGGAGAAGTCCTGCGAAAAATCCAATCTTGCAAGACAAGGGAAAAATGAAGCCTCATTTAGAGAAGGAAAATATTTCCAATGCGTCAAAGGTCAACATAGAATTGAATTCAACAATCCTGAACTATGGGGGATAGGAGTTTGAGCCAGTAATAAAGGAAAAGGTAGAAGAACCAATTCGACAAGGTTAGGGCTCAAAAAAAAGGAAAGAATTGGACATGAAACTAACAAAAGTGTTGGACTTGATTGGAAATAAATGAAGAGGAAATCAACTCCTTAATTGAAGTAGTTAACGAATTAGTCAAACTAGCCAAAGAAGCAAAGAGTGGTCCATTGATAGAGAATCTAGAGACAACAAATTTGGAAGAAGATTGGGAAATAAGTCCAAGCTTGGAGGAGACTGACCAAGAATTATAAGAAGGTGAATTCATTGCTAAAGCAAGTAAAAGACAAAAAACCATTCTCTCAGGACATTTGGAGTTTGGCAAGTTAGGAATCTATCAAAAAGATGCATCCAAGACTTCCCTTGACTATGGAGAGAATAATAAGAGGGGTAGAATTCCTAATCAAGAGAAACTCAAAGTGGATGGTAAAGCTAGTGGCCAACTGAAGATCAATGAAATGCTAAAAGTAGGGAAGGGTGAGGCCCTTCGTAAAACACAATGAAAAATAATAACTTGGAATGTTAGGGGCTTCAACACTCCTAACAAGAAGTTCCTGATTAGGAACCATTTGGAATCGTTCTAGGCTGATATATGTCTTACAAGAATCCAAGTTAAGTCAACATGAAATTGAGCACTTCAAAAAAAGATTGAAGTTCTGGTTAAGATGTTGATGGTCAGCTCAGAAGGTTCTTAAGGTAGACTCATAACTATTTAGAGACCACAAAGTGTATTAGTGGAGGAAGTTGCCTCGAATAAACACTAAATATCATGCAAGGTAAGGAGTCTAGCTTCTGATCTATGCTTTCCTCTTGTGAATGTCTATGGCCCAATTACTTGTATTCAAAAGAGAGAAAGATGGAGGGAACTAGACCTAGTTTGTAGCACTCCCTCATTTGAGTTCACCCTACTTGGCGGGGACTTCAATGCTATCTTGAGGTCAAAAGAAAAGAAGGGAGGATTGGGAAGGAAATTGCAATCTCAGATAGATTTTGAGTTTTTAGTAGAAAGGAATATGCTGGTGGAGATTCTAATGGGAAATGGATAGTTCAATTGGACAAACAGATGTAAGGGATTTTATAGAATAGCTAAAAGGTTGGATAGGTTTCTTTTTAAAGGTGACCTAAGCATCTTTCTTTTCACCTTAGAGAGTAGGATCTTACCTGCTTTGGGCTTTGATCACTTCCCTATTAATTTGGAAATTTTGGGTGAAAGGAAACCAATAAGATGCCCTTTTAAATTTGAGAATATGTGGGTCAAGGACCCTCATTTCAAGGAATTAATAAGGTAGTGGTGGACTAAGAGCAACCCAAGTGGGTCCAAAATGTTCAACATAGTTACTAAACTGAAATTGATTAAACAAAATTAAAAAAATTTAGAATAGCTCGACAGTTTAAAAAACATATTTGAGGAAAAGAGGAAAACAAAATAAGAAATAAAGGATTTGAATGCGAAAATAATAAGAAATGGGATGGATAATAAGAACTATTTCCAGGAAAAAGAGTTGTAAAACAAGATGGGTCATTTATTTGCTAAACAAGAGATATTTTGGAGGAAAAAAATGAGAGAGTTGTGGTTAAATGCGAGGGATAAAAACATAAAATTCTTCCACAACTCCACCAAATTCAGGAGGGAAATGAATAGAATATCAAGTATGAAGACCTCTTATGGAATAACTTTAGATAAAATTGAAGAGATAAAGGTGGTTGATGCTGAATTCTTTCAAAATCTATTGAATGGATGGAATGATTCCAATCTACACGAGCAACAAAAAATTCTCAAATGCATTCCAAGACTTGTTACAAAAGCCCAAAATGAAATTATCACCAACAATTTTACATAAAAAGAAGTTAAGGATGCTCTATTCTAGCATCATCCAGACAAGGCCCCTGGCCTGGATGGGTTCCCCGTGGCCTTTTTTAGAAATGTTGGGACATTGTTGATGGGGAAGTAGTTGAAGCCATAGAGGACTCTAGATGCTCTGGAAAGGTTCTTAAGGAATTGAATAAAATATTCATAGGATTAATACCAAAGAAGGAGAAACCAAATACTTTAGAGGAATATAGACCAATAGCCCTCTGTAATACAATTTACAAGATCCAAGATGCAAAAGTTGTGGAAAATAGGGTGAAAAATATATTACCTGATGCAATTTCTAAAGAACAAACATGTTTTGTTCCCGACAAATCAATCTTGGATGGGGTAATAATTGCTAAAGAGGAAATACACTCTATACAAAAGACAAAGAAACAAACAATGTTGGTTAAGCTAGATATTAAGAAAGAATACAATAGAGTGAACTGGAGATTTTTGTTTAAAGTTCTTAAAGAATTTGGTTTTCATAGCAAATGGTTGAGTTGGATATTTAACTGGATTGCTTGCCTTAGATATTCGATACTCATAAACAATACACCTAAAGGATTTTTTGGAGCTTCTCAAGGCTTAAGATAGGGGGATCCTTTGTCCCCCTTCTTATTTATTATCATGGCAGAGGCTCTCAAGAGATCAATAATGAAAGCTTCAATGGAGGGAAAGATTGTCGGGACTCAGATTTCACAAGGTATTCTAGTGAACACACACCAACAATTTACGGATGATACTATGTTGTTTGGGGCTACATGGGAAAGAGAGGCTACAAACTTGAAAGAAATATTGGACAACTACTCTGTTGCACCAAGTCAGGAGGTTAGTAAAGAGAATTCTTAAGTTTTTTCTTTTTCACAAACTCAGTTAGGGAAAACCAAATATTAAGGATCCTAAAATTCTGAAAAGGAAAGTTGCCATGTAAATATCTTGGGTTGCCATTAGCCACAAGGGTACAACCAAGAAAAATGTGGGATCCTTTGGTGGATAGGGTGGACAAAAGGATGGCCTCTTGGAAAGGAAAATGACTATCTTGGGTTGGGATATTAACCATGCTAAAGGCTGTAATAGAAACTCTCCCAATATACATGTTGTCTTGCCTACCTTTGTTAGTTGAAGCTAGGAAAATAATTAATCAAAAAATGAAGAAATTATTTTGGCAAGGCAATTCAGAACAGTATAATTATCCTTTGGTAAGCTGGGAGAAAATATGCAAATCGAGGAAAGTTGATGGAGTTGGGTTAAAAAGTTTGATGTTGTAGAATAAAGTCTTGGGGGCGAAGCTTGTGTGGAAGATATACACTAATCAAGAGCTCAAATGGGTGAAAAATTTGAAGGAAAAATATTTGGATGAGGGTGAGACAAGCATATTCACCTAGAAAGAGTTCACTTCTAACTAGATCTAGGTTATGGAATTTCCTATGCAATAGTCATGATCTGATATCAAAATATTTAACACGAGATATTAGAGATGGGAGCTCAAACCTCTTCTAGGAGGAATCTTAGGGAATCATACCAAAGCTTGATTGGAAATGAGGTGTTAGAACAAGCAAGGGTCATCACCAAGCAGGCTTGGGGTAGTCATGTGCATGATTATTTGATCATTACCAACAAAAATGGTTGCTACAAGAGCCAATGGAAGAGTGTGAGAGATATGGGATTGAATAATGTGGTGGTGGAAGCTTATGAGGCGGCAATGTCAGAGAAAATAGTGTGCATAAAAGATAGGAAAGACATGCTAAGGTGGTGTGGTTTCCTCACTAGTAAGTTCTACAATGCAAATGATGGATATAAGCTATTGGTGAGAAATTAGGAGTTAGAGGCAAAGCTACTCAGTAATCTTTGTTAGAATAAAGATTTTCTATCAAAGGTTGGGATGTGCACTTGGGCAGTGGTTCAAGGAAGGACTCTCACAGTGGATAGGTTCATCAAAATGGGCTATAATGGTCCATCAAGATGAAGAAACAAGGAACCATCTCTTCCTAAACTACCCTTTCACTCTAAAATGCTAACAATGGCTTTGTGCCAAATTGCAATGGCAAGTTGTTTTCCCTAATGACATACTAAATATGCTAAGAGCCCGACCCACTCTAAAGAAATAAGAAATGTTTTCAAGCCTTTGGATAGTAAGTCCATTGCTAAGTACTATGGGAAGTATGTAAGGAAAGGAATAGACACATCTTCCAAGAGAAGGAAATGCCCATTCTTTCATTTATGAACAAATTGGAGGTAGGTATTGTGGAGGTGATCAATTCTAGAATTGAGGATACAAATAAAAAGCGGGCTAACTTCACAAAATGGAATGCAATCATGAGGAAAAATTGGCACGGTCTTAAAATTCCACCATATGTTGGAGCAGGTGATTTGAAGACTCACAAGGAAAGGAAAAAAAGTGAAATGGAAACCACCATATGTGGGTTGGTTTAAGGAAAACTTCGACGGGGTTACAAGAGAAAACCCTAGAATTTCTGGAGCTAGCTGCATCATTAGAGATTGGAATGGGAAAGTATTGGACAAATTGGCAACCCCACTCCCCATTGGGACAAATAATGGAGCAAAAATGCAAGCAATGATCTTGGGGCTCAACTTTTGCTTAGAATTAAGATTATCTAATGTGGTGATAGAAGGGGACTCATTGTTGATTATCAATGCCTTACGTTCCATACAAATGATGAACTAGAAGCTTGGGGCTATGTTGGAAAACGAGCTCTCAAATAAGGGGTCCGATGGGTTTTCGATTAAATAAATCCTTTTACTAGGCCATCGTGGAGGGGACAAAGAACAAGTGGTTACACCCGGTGAC
The DNA here is from genome assembly GCA_007115665.2 of Sequoiadendron giganteum. Taxonomy (NCBI): domain Eukaryota; kingdom Viridiplantae; phylum Streptophyta; class Pinopsida; order Cupressales; family Cupressaceae; genus Sequoiadendron; species Sequoiadendron giganteum. The sequence continues at coordinate 161,639,692 of CM021109.1, forward strand.
CTACACAATGGTTCACTAGTAATCAAACAAACGACAATGGTGAAACCAAGCTGATATAGTTTCTTCGGTGGGAGGTTGGGTGGGTGGCTTTCCACAAACGAAGATGTGGAAAGCCAGATTTCAAGTGTTCAATTTAATCACTTTGGAGGCGTTTCCTATCTCTCCATCGGTTCAGATTGGCCCTGTGGAATCTGGTGGTGATCGGTGTGTTTAAAATTGCAGGCATGCAGTTATGTTTCAATATAAGCAACATGCAAATAAGCCAGACTTTGGGTGTTTTATTTATGTGATGGTAGCTGGGATAAGAATACAAGCAACATTCAGCCAAGTATAACAGTCTAAACTTAAACACAAGCAATAGTGAGACATGTTGATGGTTCAGTCCAAATTTTGAATTTCAGATTGGTGGGAATGTCGTTATTTATAACTCGGTTTTTGTTTGGCGAGGTGATGTGGCAAAGGCTAACTGTAGAGGTGGGAAATGTAGATCAAAGTGGGATGCCACATCGTTGGCTAAAACATAGGTTTGATATGATTGAACAAGTATACTCTGGCATCGCATTTATTCAAAATCACATAGTTGATCTTGTCGAATTATGAACTACCAAGCCAATTCAGAAAGATAGCAAGCCAATTATGACCGTTAAGAGTCAAAGTAGGGACAGGTTTGGCAAATGTACGACACATCTGTTTGGACATTGCAAACCTGGACTTCACATGGCCAAGCATTGAGGAATATAATGCACACAATCTGGCAATTTTGATCGGCTCTCATAACCATGTAAAAGGCAATTATTACCTGCAATGGTTCAGTCATTTCGTAAGATAACAAGTCTCATCTGGAGTTGCAGTGGGGTGACACCTCACCACAAGTGCAACATATGGTGAATTTGGTGGGCTTTAAATCTGCAAAATTTACCAAAAGAACATAATTTTCGTTCAGGTTATTGATGGCAGAGCTCTCAAAATTTATAGTGTTAATGTCTGTGGAGACCATTGTTTGCAGCAGTATGGACACACCGATCAGATTGAAAAGCGAAGTGAGACATATGGCATTTCTTGGGGTGGTAACAGACCAGAGGCTCAAAAGTATTCTAATTGTAGAAGACTTTATATCTATTACAGCGGTGAAGACGATTATGGGGAAAGGGTTTTTGGAGGAGGGCGAGCTGTATCGTGCAGACATAAACATTACGTCCAGGTTCCTAGTGGCGCTACTGGACTTTAGGGTTGTAAAGGCCAAAGCGGAGGAGCTCATGTGTAATGTGTTCAAAGCAGATTTATTGGGCGTCTAAGGGAAATTCTGGATGCTACCACCCCAGAGGTTGGAGTTCCTCGTCCGAGAGATTTGGCGCTGCTTCAAGTCCCTAGAGAGGTAGTTAAATATTACCCCTCCATTCTAGATTTGAAGGGGATGGCTCTGTTGGAACATAGGAGGAAGGCAGCAGTGAGCGTTAACTTTTTTAAGGAAGGTACTTCACATCATTCCAATGCAAGACTTTAATTGGATCCCAGAATTCAGATCTTTTGCAGAAGATAATGGCTTCATCTGAACAGCAAAGGCAGGTTGGGGTATTTTTTTCTTAGTTATATAGAAATGCTTCTGCAATCAATTCGTGGTTGGTCTGGTAGGTCTAAGGTAGGGGAGGGTTTCTCTATGTTGTGAAGTTAATAGCATTGTAATGGACAGAATTGGCCAGTATGGTTGTTTTGAAATATGTATATAGTGGTATGTAAGCAATAGTGTAATTGGGGCTAGGGTCTGGTTTAATGGTCATTGGAAAACAAGTTTTAGCTGTCGTTTAATGGTAAATCAGCTGTCATTTAATAGTAAAAGCCTCCATTCTCACTTATCATGTAAAAGCCAGATAAATATTGATTTTCTAATTAGATGGGAACATTATATTTTCATTTGCAATATTTTTTGTCAATTTGATGGTAACTTTGTTTTTTCATTTGCATTGCTTTATGTTTTAAATCTGTATGCAAATATTTTAAAATCAAATAATACTTAATTTCCTTAAGGAAAAAATCTAGATTTGTCTAAGTTTATTTCATTTCATTTATTTAACACTTATTATTAATTGTTTAGTCTAGTCACATAAAATTAGAATTTGCAGCACATGGCATCCATATACATCCATGCAAAAACATGTACTCTCTAACATATTAACATACATATAGTTTTCTATCCGTGTAATCCTCCTTTAGATGCAAGTGCTAATTTTAGTAGGACACCCATATTTCAAATAATCCTAACCCAAGACTATTCTCTAATGAATAACCGAATTTTAGATCGAAAACTTAAAAAAAAAATTGAATTATCAAATTACCAATAAGAACATATATAATTCTAAAATACCAGATAGTAACTGGATTTTAGGTCGAAAGCTTTAAAAAGAAACATCAAATTATCAAATTACCAATAAGAACATATATATTTTTTAAATACCACTGGATAACGGAGTCCATAAGCTACAAGTACATGGAGAGAGATATTTTGAAAGAGAAGCGTACAGAAAAAGAAAAATATATTTTAATACAAATTTTCTCAAAGATCTACAATATAAACATTACAGACGTCTCATAAGTGCAGAGGCTGCAGAAATGAAGGCAATGGCGGCAGATCCCATTGCAATATGAGCCACCGCGCTACACATCCTCCTCAACCTCTTCATAGTGGCGGGTGTGATGTTGTTCATACCCATGGTCTGTATCGTAATCAACACCACCCCTATTGAACAGAAAAAACTGAGAGAATCCATCACCAGAAATATCTGAAAATCCACGCTCTCCATGGCTGCTCTCGCCCCTTCCAAACCAAGCTCGTTTTTAAGCGCAATGGGGACTGTAAATATACTGAGAAAACTCAAGCAAAGCACCATCATAGCCATCGCTATGATACCATCGCCCCCCTCCTCATCACTGTAAACTTCCTCAGCCTTGGAACCGCTGCATTTCAATAGAAACGGCGCTTCAATGTCTTGAGGAATGCTCTTCTGTGAAGCATCACAGTTCTTGACAAACAGAAATGTCTGAGACATCGTTGGAGAGAGAAATAAAAAAAATCTGATCTTGGGTCGAATGAAATAAGAAATTTCTTATCTTGGGTCGAATGAAATACGAACTATCTGATCTTGAATCGAATGAAATCAGATTTCGGTTATATCTTTATATAATCAGCGGTAACGGCATTGAAGAGAAAATTCCTCGTAGTTGTGCGTATTCTATTCGTGTACGGCACGCATCCAAACGTTGTTGCGCGAAGCCTTCCTTCTCTTTTCTTCCTCCTTTCATCCGAGCTTTCATATATCAAATCTGGGTTCATAATAAATGTAAAACGTAGAAAACTTTGATGAAGATGCTTCCCAGAAGCTCTCTGAGTCGTGTCTGTTACTGATGAGGGTGCTTCCCAGGCTCTTTCCGGTCAAGTTTTTTCCTCCATAAATAGTCTCGTCTAAAAGGACCTGCATCGTGTGCAGATAGTTTATGTTATTTTTGGAAAGTTTGTCGTAAGAGACAGGACAAAGAAAACAAGCATGCAGTAGAAGGGCTGAATAAGTTAATAGTTGTGTACGTGGCTGGTCAATTGCGTCGGCATGGTGTGTTGGTGAGAAAGAACACATCCTCTTTATGGGTTCATGAGTCAATATAAGTGATCATGAAAAATTAAAGGTATGCACCATTTTGTTTACGAGGAAGGAGTCAAACTTATGAATAATTAAAGATATTTATCACTTTGTGTCACTGAGGAATCTAACACTTTTTTTTAGGTCTATGAATTGTGACTCATGAGGAAGTCAATATCTTTTTTAGGTTTTTGAATTGTGATTGGTGAGGAAGTTAGTATCTTATTTAGGTTCATGAATTGTGATTGGCGAGGAAGTCGGTATCTTATTTAAGTTCATGAATTGTGATCGGGGAGGAAGTTAGTGTCTTATTTAGGTTCATGAGTCAATAAAGGTGACCATGGAAAATTAAAAGTATTTATCATGAATTGTGACATAATGAGGAAGCCAAAATTGTCTTTAGATTCATTGGTTATAACTTGGTAAGGAAGCCAACACCTTATTTAGGTTTATGAGTCAATAAAAGTGAGCATGAATAAATTAAAGATATTTACAAATTTTTGCTTAGTGAGGAAGTTAACACCCACTTTAGATTCATGAATTATGACTTAGTGAGGAAGCCAACACTCTCTTTAGGTTCATGAATTGTGACTAGGAATAATCATGAGTTTAATGTTGTCTTTGACATTTTTTTATAGTTATAGAGACAAAAACTATATATTTTATATTTATTTTAATCTTGTCTAGTGTTTAGTTTATCACTTATTATAATTAACATAACTTGAATTAATTTTTATTTATTTGGAGTATGAATTATCTTTAAAACACTTCATCTTAGTCCGACATGACTCCTCACAATCCAAACACCCCATTTCATGATTGCTCATGTGTATGTCATTTGGGACATTTTCATGCCATAGAAATGTTCATTTGGACACACCATGCAGGGAACTATCCTATGCATTTAAAGTTGCATTATCCTATCTAAATACCTATGTTTTCTCCCTAAAGCTCTAAATTTATCCATCTCTAACAATTAAATTAATCCCAAGTATATTCAAGTGTGTTACTAAAAATAGAAAGGATTCACTAGCACTTTGAAGTATCTACAAACTCTTTCCTTTTCTCATTAAGGAATCCTAATTAGCTATTGGGTCCAAAGTCATGATTTTCTATGTATTTTATGACATATAACCATCTTTTAATATTTTTGAAAAATATCAATTATTATTTGACAAACTAACTAGTTTGTTCTCTTACATTGACATAAAAATTCTAATTACATGACTTTTTAAAAAATTGATAGTATCAATCATTGTTTTCATTATTTTAAGAAATTTAAATTATTGTTTGAAAAAACTAACTAGCTCGTTCTCTTATATTGATATAGAATATTCTAATTACATATTTTTATTTGAATTTGATATGGTCAATAATTATTTTAACAAATTAAGTTAGACTAATATAGAATTAAGCATCATGCTAAGGAAATAAGCAACACCAAAGGTATGTGAATCTAAGAAAATGATAAATGATAAATGAGAGAACATGAAAATAAAAAGATGAACAAATAATTTAAATATATATCATCTCTTTCAATTGAATTAGATCACCAACAATACATTGGATCCAAAAAAAGAATAATTTAGAGAAACAAAGGCAATGTTCATGTAAAAAAGCTAATTAAGAAATCAAATGATAGAGTTGAAGGTACATCATTTGTTCCATCTAAAGTTTGATATTCTAGTAATCCCCAAACACTAACTAAATTAATAAATAATAAAATAATCAATGATGATATATAATTTTAAATTAAAATTAAAATATTATACCAATTGATCAATCTTTTGAAACACAAAATTTATCATATTATGAATATCTACAGAGTTTGTGTAATGAATAAAATTTATTTATTAAATTAAATTTACCATTGAGAACAACACCTAGAATTTTATGTAAAAAATGTGTTTTTGAATTAATATTGATTAGAACAATCTAAAAATAATGAACTTGGTAGGATTGTTCAGCACACTTGCAAAAAAAATTCTAATAAGATATGGACAATGTCTTTAAAAATAAAAATAAAAAATAGAAAGTTATTAATTGTTTATTGAAATAATGAGAAATATTAAATTTAGACCCAACAGTAAGAGCCTTGGTCTAAGAACATCTAATATTAATAATGAAAAATCTAATATAAAAAATTAATCAGTATACATATCAAATAGTAGATTCAATCTTAAACACCAAAGATAGTTCAGATTACACATGTAATTACATCAAATTTAGGTAAAATCAAACAAATAAACCTCACTTTATTAAAAAATAAGTATAACACTAAAAAATAGAAATAAAAAGCTAAAAAATTGTTAAGAGGCATGAAAGAGTAGATGATTTGAATAAAAATGAACTATAAACATTCTCTAGTAGATTCCCATGGAAAGACAAAGCTATAATTGAAGTCTTAAAATTCTTAATTGATTTAAAAAAAATAAAAATTAATACAAAAATATTATCTAATCAAAAAGAATTTAAAAAAATATAATTGATTGTTAAAATTATGAACAACATCTAAAATAGTTTTCAAATATGACTCAAACAAAATTGTTCTCCAAATTTGAAGAGATCTATCTTCAAACAACAATTACTCAAAAGTATTTTGAAATGGAAAAATAAAATATATTAAAATAAATCACATGCACTACTTGCTATACAATACATATTGAATTTTCTATGCACTATGATATTTGATGACATACATATGTTACTTTGTATGCTAAAAATATTTAAAAATATTAAAAAATAATCTATATAATAAAATCTCCACTAGATCAGTAAAATATTTCATCTCAATTATGTTACGTGAAATAGTAGATGGATAATAAAAATCAACGAATCATGTTCAAAACATATGATAATTGTGACCTAGTTCACAATGTTAAAAAATTATGTACACAGAAAGAACGCATGTAATTATAAATGAACTTGTAAGTTTTGAAAAATATAATTTAATGGTATGTACTTTAAAACATGGTAAATAGGCCAAGAAATGTTGAAGATGGTAGAAAATATTGAAGGTAAACAGATGAAAGATAAAGCAATACAAAAGAATAATACCTTCACGTAAAATCTTTTCTTTTCTCCTTGATGAGTGGAAATGGAGTGCACCATTATTCCATTTAATTTGCTCTTTGATGTTGATAGAATTGGATTGCTCAATCCTCCAACATAACCTTAGCATGATTGAAAGATAAAAGATTAAAATAATAGCATGTAGGTAACCTTAGTATGATTGAAAGATAAAAGATTAAAATAATAGCATGTAGGTATGATAATAGATTCTAGATATGGAAATGAAGGATGAGAGCCTAGAAGCTATAGAGTCTTGAAGAGGAAAAATCAATGGCTAGGAATGATTGATGATGGATGGCTAAGATTGAATAAGGATTAGGGTTTGGATCAAGGATCTAGTCATGTGACAAGTGAAGCATGAGGGATAAGATATCGGTTTAGGATTGGGATAAGGACAAAAATCCTTGTCATAATCTAAATTTGTCATCATGTGACAAGTGTCCTCTTTACATGTCTAACTAACTCCTTCTCTAGATTAATTGAACCTAGACACCTCCCCAAAAGTAAAACTAAATTTTCATCTTATCCACTTGAATCTCATCTGAACCTCTTAATATTTATTTAATTAATGGGATCATGATAAAGGAGAAAAATTTAAAATAAATAGTAAATATGTATTTAATTAAAAGATTAGGATAAACGATGGAAAAGAATGGGAATATTTATTTATTTAATTAAAGGCTAAGGATAGGCTAAAATCAGGTTTGGTTGGGTAAGTTCAAATTTTAGGTGTCTATAGATGTGAATTAGTGAATGAAAAATAAGAGTATCAAAATTTATGGCTATCTTTCAAGAGAAGATAGTGTGAGTATGCAAGACATGTATATATAGCTAGATGATTGGAGTTGCAATTCAAATTATGAAAGGATGCATGTTATCTTCATAAGATCATGTCAATTATATATTTTCTATATAATTGTACATTAAAATAATAAAATAAAGTCCAATCATAGTACTACAACTCCACTCAAGTTTTCATATTTATGCATGTAGCATTCATTCATGCATCTGATAGTATAAAGGGAGGTCTAGAAAGATCTTGAGCTTGAGTATCACTTTTATATTAGAAATTATCATGCACATTCTATAAAAAAAATTAGAGTACTTTGAGATTCTCTATATAATTTGAGTAGCAATAACATCATATTTGATCAACACATCATATGGTCAAATAATTGAGTATGAAGAGATGAAGTGCAAGTTGAAATAAAATTGAAAGATACACCATTTATTGTTTAACTCAACAATAGGTATAGGTAATGAAGACCTAAGTTTATTGTTCATAAAGTTCTATTTTAGTTGATAAAAGAAGCTAACATTGCAAAATATAAATATTATAATGTAGTGACATAATTGAGTGTTTCACTTCTTTTAAAAGATAAAATGCAAGTTTTTGGACTATTTATAAAATATAAAAGGAATGATTTTGTTCTGCATGTAAAAAATTTCTTGAAATGAATGTGAATTAAAAGAGACAGTTGATGAATGATATTTTGAAACTATAAGTCTATTTTAGATATATCAACTTTCACAATCACCACAACCCATGGAGTTAGAATCATTAATAGACTTTGAACATATATCAAACTTAGTGCAATCAATTACTTTAGATTATACCTTATTTAATTAATTTAATATTTTATCTCATTATGTAATTTTTATTATTTAATGAATTAATTTTTTTTTATGATTTAATGCATGATATATATTTATATGTAATTAAATTAAATGACTATAATGAAGCAAGAATGGATTATTTCGCGTGTCGTTATATTAAGGGAAAAAAATTGATAACCCCTATCAATAAGTGCAAGAAATTAGGTCCACATTAAGGGGAAGTGTCATTTTCTAGCTTTAAAACAGGTACCCATTTTAAAGTTGGTACTCATTCCAAAATGTTTGAAACTCACAATACATGTTTTTTATTTGGATTTAGTCTTAGAAAGGTCATGGTAACCCAAAAATTAGCCTTTGACCTACAAACACAAGGTCATGGCGATTTCAAGAGAAAAAAATAACTTAGATAATATAGCTGATGAGGTTTTAAAAAAAAAAGTGAAATTAAAACCCATTATAGATGAAAATGCCTATTTTTCAAATATGTAATTTTTTTAATTATTGGATTATTTTTTCTATTTTTTAATTAATTTATGAGGAAACTGGTCCATAAACTCAAAATTTCTAGTTTTCATACTTTTTTCATAACTATTCATTTGTTAATTTTCTTGTTAAAAAAATTATATGGCATCAATCTAGAAAGAATTATTTACACAATAAGAAAATTAAATTCAAAAAAATGATAATTTTAGGTCAAATTATGGTGTCCGTACACAAGGGTTTTAAAAACAAGCAATTAGGGCCAATTCAAAATTAATAAATAAAAAAATATTAAAAAATATCCTCATCAATATTCATTATAATACACATCGTTCCCCAAAAGTAATTGAAAAATACATTTATTTAGGACAAATTATGTTGTTTGTACATGTGCATGGTATGGTCCTTAAAAAGTGACTTTTAAAAAGTGGTTTTTATACATGCGTATTAGAAATTATTTTGTATCATCTAGGTATTAGAATAAATTACATATTTGAAAAATAGACTTAAAATACTAAATTTTATATTACTAAACTTTTCCAAGATTCAATGTGTAAGTGCTTCAAATTTTAAGTCCAATTGTGAAAAATTCTAAAAAATTAGGAAAAACACTTCCACTTTTTGAACATTTTGTGGACCCAACTTTTTGCACCTACCCCTATCATAGATAGAGAATACATTGAGTATCCTACATGGTCTACGATTGTTACTAGAACATGGCTTAAAAGGTAACCCAATTTGAAGAATTCTAAGGTGTGGTGGGTCAAGGAATTGACACATATAAGAAAATTATTCATTATTCTAACCTTATTGCATTACATGTTCAATTAATAAAATATAGAGGTACTATTGTCAATCTGAATTGCACCCTCTACTGAATTATGAACTCAACTACTCACTTAAAACATGGGAGTGGATTCAAGGTGTGGAACATTGAAGAATGAATTGAAACCTCCAAATAAATGGTTGGTTCCCTTTATAAACTAAGTGAAGAGTATTGATCCAACCTGATACCAAATACCTACATCTAAAACCTAATCTTGCAACTAAATATTCTAGGAGAAAGAGAGGAGAAAAAAAAAGAAATGAAGGTGATGCACCAATGTTTAGAATATTAGTGTCCCTTGCTAATTACAACATAGAGAAAGAATGAAAATGTCAAGGAGCTTACACAATCCTTTGTTACAATAGTTCTTAAAATCATATGTAATTTGAGGTTTACAAACACTAAAAGGGAAAGATATGATCCAATATTAGTCTTGCAAATGAATTTAACACAACATATGAACATACAAGAGCAAAAAATATACATTCAAACATAAAGGTAAAGAAAATTTACACAAAAAATATAAAATGGGAAGAGATAAAATGACAACTTTCATTAATTAGATATTTAAAGTTTGTTACACTTACAAAAGTGAAAAAATCTCATAAATATGCTAAAGAACTAAGGGAAGAATCTTTACAATGAGTACCAAACTAGAAGCATAGAGAAAACCCTAGTCATTGTCCTACAAAACCTTGACATATTTGCAAAATAAATCTGATCTTTAAATATGAAGAATATTACCAACACTCCTACCAGTACCTGCGTTGATGAAAAAGAGGGAAAACTACAAAACATCCCTCATGAAATCCACCTAAAACATGGGCCAGGAGTGGTTGTACAACAAAAGAAGACTAAAAATTAAAAAGAAGACATGGGTGTTGCATTTCTTCCTTTGAAATCCATGGAAATGCATTAAACATCATCCTTGTAGCTCCACAGCTTGAGATTAGACAGTTACTTTAGGTGTCACAATATTCACGAGGCTATAGAGAAGGTGGATGAAAGAAAATGATGCCTCAATTATTCCCCACCCATAGCAATAATCGATTTGACCTAAACTTTCCCTTATCTTTGACGTTTCGGTTGCTCATTGCCTTGGCTTCATTTTATTTTACCTTGGTTGCCCACATATTTAATTTACTCTTTTGACTCATCGCGGGTTAATTACTTTGCCTTAAATTTTCTTTATCCGGGTTATGAGGTGAGTAGGAACCCATCGAAGGTTCTTGGTTCCTATGGAACCTCCAACCATTAATTTATTCCTTGGGCATGTTCCTTATTTAGGTAGGTGGGTAGATACTAGGAACCATTTCCTTTCTCTTCGTCCCTTTCTTTTTTCCTTAGTCATGGGGAAATTGATAACATGTAGATTATTGAATAAGAGCTAATAAATTTTGTGAGTCTAATCATGAAACAATACAAGACATTACAAAGAGTAGAGATAATATACATTATTTATTAGATTGAATATGTAACTATATTATCAAGTGTTTTAGTTTATAAATATATTTTTATTTATTTATTGCTACTAATACTATCAATTTAGGCTAGTAGTGCCAAACAATATTCCACCTTCTTGTGGTTGGTGTGCTTAGTAGATAATTTTATATTCTTGAAGTGAAGAGAATCTTTAGCAATATTTAAACACGCTCTCATTCCTTATATCTCTCATATCTCCTCTCTCTCTATTTATCTATATATGTCTATCTCTCTATTACTCTCTTCATTTCTCTATTCTTCTCTATTCTTCATCCCTTAATAATTATTTTAACATTCAACTTTCAAAGATCAACATTCAATATTTAACATTGATATTTAGTAGTATATGTCTAATGCTCATTATTTAGCATCAAGTTTAGCTATTTATCTATATGGTTAGGTTTAAGTTCTAATGTTGATTGTTTAGGAGTTAAGGTTTAAGGCTTGCATTGAATGTTTAAATTGTAATGTTTAAGGTTAGTTTTTATAGTTCGTTGAAAATCAAATTTTCATTTTCTTATGTATTTTCACCAAAATGAGAAATATTTTAAATATGATATGTGATCTACAAGGTAAACTCTAGATTAAGAAGTCATCTCTTCTTATAATATTTAGTGAATTATTTATCTAATTTCTAAGAGGAAAAGGGATTTAAAAAAAATTAAAATGTTAAACTAAAAGGTGAAATGTAGAAAAAAAGGGGGAACCTTAGGGATTGCACTCTAGGGTTTCACACTTTTCCATGTATTTCATTTAGAATTGAGGTAGCAAGGGTTTAATGAATTTGGACAAGATATAGGACTAACTTACAACCTAAGAGGTGAGACAACCTGCCTTGACCAAATATGAAATGGACTTAAGGATGAAATGCAATTAAATTACTAAGTTAATGATGTAAATGCCTATTCTAATACAAATACAACAAATACAAAAAGTCACAAACAATTTCAGACTACAAAAATGTATTGAGTAGGACATTATGCACCTAGCATATGAAACTGGGGTTGAAAATCGAGGACTAAGTCACCTAAGGTGACTATGTCCTATTTGAGCAACTTCAAATTTATTTTCATAGTCCTTTTATGCTTGATCAGAGTCTTTTGTTTATGCTTGTCACACTATTGGATCATTGTCATATACTGTTGTAACTAAGTTTTTGTTTGTTTTCAAGGTGTAGGGTGTGAATACAACAATTAAAAATCAACCTTCAAACTTCTCCCAATCTTCTTCATATATGAAACCTACACATTCAAAGATAGAGGAAGGGTTGTGCCATATAGGGGCTTGCCTTAGTCAAACCCCATGCTACTGTTTCCACTTCCACAATGGTTGAAAGATAGATAAATGATAAATGAATGATGAATCAAGAATGACCTGCAATTCACCACTCAAAATAGCTTCCTTGAAGGATTGAACTCATACACATCTCCTCAAGGCTTGATTGTTGTTAGCTTGATTTTCTTGAAGACCTACAAGGGTTAGATCTCACAAATATCATGAAAACATAAACATGAAAAAACTCATATATATATTTTGACATGATGCTTTGATATTGAATTGTTGTAATAAATCTTTGAGATACTATTTTTGATTCGCTTGCTAATGCTCTTGATAACCACATTTTCCAATAATTTATAGATGATATTTCAAATGATGCAATAACTAGATATTTATGTGCTATTATTCTAATTTCCTGAAAACTAAATCCCAACAGTTGACATTGGACATTTGGTATTCAAATAATAAAATTACACCTCCGACATATGTTCAATTTTGGAGGAAAAATAGGGGGACTAAGTCTCCCTAGGCGACTATGTCCCGACCCTATTTTGTGGGACTTAAGGTGTTAGGGATAAAATATTAAATGAATGCATTTGGTTTCCTCTTGCAATTTGTCAATAAATGTTAAAATGGGCCACAAAATACAATTTAGGAAATTAGGTGTTCAGTTAGGTCCATGCACTTAGGGGAGAGAAAAACATAGTGTGAAATTATCATAGGTGAAAATTTATGATGCTACAATTAGCACCGACTTTAGTGAGAGTATGAACTTATGCTCATGCTCACACTAAAGTAGAAAAATATGTCAAGAGTGATCCAATTGTCTAAATTTTGAAGATATAGGATGATAATGAATCTAGGGGGAGTGCACTAGCCCCCAAGATTCAAGATCCCATGGCAAGACAACATAGGCACAAAGGAATGCACATGTGTGTAATACATCGAGACAACATACACAAACATACACAGTGTTAGCATGAAATGCACAAGGAGGGTGTAAATACTCATGAACTAGCAAGCTAATTTATACTAGGATCCACACCCAAGGTGTTCATGACTTATAGGCTAACAAAGTTTGATACTTGCTAGGTGAATCACAAACTGAAGGCACCATGTGCTAGTGAAGTTCAATATTCACTTGGTGAGCCCTCATGATAAAGTAGCAAAATGAGAAACACACAAGGTCTAGTGAAGTTCGATTTTCACTAGGTGTGTACCCATGTCAACCATACCAATAATTATACTCCCTAATAATTTTAATAAGGTGCTACCCAAATGATCAAAATTATATGCCAACACATCACCAAGTATAGTGTGTGTGAACAAAGTGAAGAAAAAATGCCAATGTATGCCCCCACCTTAAATAAATTGATAAACACCATACTATGAGCAATTTTTTTAAGGTATAAAAATGATAAATGCCATGTGATAAAAAGGTCATGAGATCTTATTTGGAAAGCCCTATTCCAATTATGTGTTTCCAAATAAACCACATCATGATAAGGGGTTGCCCCCAATATAATGCAACTAACAACACAAAGATGAACACATAAGGGATCCATGAATCCGGGGTCAGTATACATCTTTGCTACAATGATATTATAAAGCTTGGAACTGGAATCATTCCCCAAATAATTATGGAACAATGAACACAATGGAAGAATGACACATAGAGAGTGAACAACAAGCTTTTGGGTCAAGATGGAAGAGACCTAGATGTCCCAATGCCTTGCATCTTCCCCAAAAGGAAAACACAAGACAAAAACAAAATATAATATTCATGACATAGAGAAGAATGAAGATACAAATAGAAGAATGTCACAACAATTTCATTTCCTTTGTATCCTTGTGCCAACAGAGCAACAAGGGTCCTCCAAATAAAACTCACAAACACAAAGACATGCCGAGCCACACAACACGATATATCACATCACGTACAAGCAAAAAAAAATCAACACAAAGGAGTACTACACACACAAGCCTATCTAAAACAAGTTGTGTGCATCCCAATCTTGCTCATAATAATTGGAAGGAAGAAAACTAGCCAAAGGGACTACAAGAACCACCACATCAAGAGAATCACCAAGTTCAACATGTGGTGAGTTACTCTCATCAGAATTATCGTCATAGTTGCCCCCATCTAAATCCATAGACTTTGAAAACAGTAAAGATAGCTTTTTATTTAGTTACTCATAAATTTTAGCATCCAAGTATCTTCATCATCTAAATTTATCACCGTGGGAGGTTTAATGACAATGTTAATTGTATGTTCTTGTTTTATTTTTAGTTTTGGTTGGGACATGTACAGTCAATTTCATGTTTTGGTTAAATTTGTAATTCATCTTGATTTCTTTACATAGGTGTTTCATTATCAAGTAATGGTTTATTCTTTTCTTCCAACTGATGAGCAATAGCATGATGTCTACGCTTACACTCTTTAGCATTTCTATTTCTTCTTATGTAGTTTTCAATTTGTGGAGGTGTAAGAGTAGGTTTCTTGACCATTGAACTCTTTTCTTCCCTTAGGGGAGGAAATGAAGGACCATAGGGGAGTTGGGAAACCATTGTATCCTTAGGTTTATACGCATGTTTTTCCTTCAGAGGTACAAAGGGGATCATGTGATTGTCTGTTGGTCTTTTGTATAATATGGGTGGAGGAACAACAATATATTTACCTTGTTTACTTGGAAGAATGTTTTTTTCGGACATGGTTTCATCCACAACATGTGGGGTGGGAGGAACAACCAAAGCCTTATCATTTTTAGGAATATTGCTAAGGGATAACTCTGTTATGCACTTTTCCTTATATTTTTGATATGACCTAAAAAATAAATCTTCACAAGGTTTGATAGGTTTCATGGGTTGAGGCCAAAATAAATCCAAGGAAAATTTTCCACAGGAAGACAAAGGATTAAACCCACTATGATGCATTTTGTATATTTTGTTTTCAAATGGAGACTTTATGCACTTGTGGATAATTGACATGATGATATTCATGGAGCGTAGCCATGGATAGCCAATCTTCACATAGAATTGGTCTAATGCCAGGATGATATAGAATGCCACATCTAATTATTTCATTCCAACCTTAAGGGGAAGAGTGATCAAACCTATCATAGGGCAAGAAAACCATCATGAGTTTTAAACCATGCTTTTTATTGGTCATAATAATCTTGATAAAGCTCATGCACATACTAGAATTCAGTAGTGATCACATTCTCTAAATACACAAGATCAATGAGTATCCAGGTTGTGTAAGTTTTTCATTAATATAGTTGGTGAAAGAGAGAGGACCATTGTGTGCATGTATAGATGCATCAATACGGGTGAAATCAATGTCAGGTAATATATTGGTTTGGCCCAGGTATGAGGCTGAACATCTATTGGCGCAACCATATTATCTAGATCATCCTCATCATTATTCTTATCATTATTCTCATCATCATTCTTATCATCACAAGCTTGCACAAAGTTGGACATATGGTTTGGCATGGGATTTGCGAAAATTTGCAAGTTTTTATTTGGTAGGGCAACAAACTTAATTCCTTTGTCATTAACACAACCATCTAGATGTGATTAGAATTGATGAGGTCTTGCACTTAATGTTTAAGATGCATACATAATTTTATGTCATGTCCATTTGTATGATGATATTGATAAAATTATTTTGGGTTAAAATTTGGAGATAATCATTTTGATGTGTCCATAGGTCTTATCGAAGGTAATTAGATTAAATTATTTCTCAAAAGTTGTAACATGATTGAATGAAGGGAATCAGGTAATTGGGTAAATTTCCTATCTCTCGCCCTAAATTGATATGGAGTTGAACTTATGGTTGCAAGTTGTGGTTCAATGTGATTGGTTGTTTGAGGTGTGATTATCTTTATAAATTTTGTTTTTTATTTCTTGAATGGTTGATAGTTGTTTTGAGGTATAGATTCAAATTTATCAAAAGGAGTCGATGAAGATGTTTCTTCATACTGACTAACTGAATTCTAATACTCACAAAGAGTTGTACACAAGTGTGTGAAGGATGCATATTTTATTAACAAGATCTTATCCCTAATGTTAGGTTGAAAATTTCCAATTAACACTCTTTGAACATCACCATCGAGAAGAGAATAGTTAATTTTTAATTAAATTAACTAATATCACCCTATGAAGTATGTTACCTTTTCATGTTTTCCTTGTTTACACCTCACTAAATTGGATAATGTAATTTAGGAGCAATATTCGCTTGGAAGTGTTAGAGGAATGCATCAACAAGTTCATTGAATGAGTGTATCGAGTTATTTGGTAATGAGGAAAACCATTTGAAGGCCATGTCTTTCAATGACCTAGGAAAGAGTTTAGCTAGGATCTTATCCTCAAAGATGAAATCTCTACATAATGTCATATAAGGTGATATATGACTATTAGGATCTCCTTTACTATTGTACTTGTCAAATCTAGGAATCTCAACGTTTTGTGGCATGGGTGTTTTCAAAATTTCAAGTGAAAATGGGATCCTTTTGACATATTGCAATTGTTTTTTGTTTTGATTTTCATTCAATGTGGAGATTTATTATTGAAGTGTGGTTACATTTTGCAAAAAATTATTTATGACATAATCATTTCTTGACATGTTTTAAGAATGTAGTGAATATAGTGGGATTGTGTAAGCACTCAAGGGGGACTACTATGTTGCAAGTTTATAAGAGGGTATGAATATTGAGGTGTCACGTGTGATGTCATGAAACTATAAGGATGTTCACTGAAGAACCATAAGGTTAGATTTATTCCCTTTGTTTGTTGCATCATTGAAGCTACATTTAGAAATGTGTATGTAGGAATAGAGGGTATAATTATGGGAAGGGAAATTTGGCTTCCTTATTGGCTTTGAGTGTATCCCAAAGCTTGAGCACAACTAGCCATTGTAGGAATATTATAATCCATAATATTGGATAGACTACACAAAACCTCTAATCCTTGTGCATCATTAATCAATTTCCTTAAATTGTCCACTATATGCACTGTTTGTTGATAATGTTTTCAATGTTTTTTATTATATGCAATTGGTTGGTGTAGAGTCTAGCTCATCAAACCACAAAACAGGGTTAGGAGTTCCTTCAAACCAAACATTGTTGCCTTAAATTATCATAAAGATACCCTATTATCTATCGAATTGCACATTTGAAAACATTGCTAAGAATAATGGGTTTACCATGTACAAAATAATGAATTAGGGTTTAGAGAATAGAAAGGAATAGATTATCTCTTTTGAAAAGTTAATTTTTTCAATAGAGTTTGTAATTTAGGTACAATATACTTAAATATTTGTATATAAATTGGGATAAATTATATATTGTGATTATTTTGTATTTGGATAGGGAAGCTTACCAAGTGGAGAGGCTTTTTCTATAAAGGTGGTGTTTTATTCTCAAGCAGAGGACTGTTTGGAAGAAGATGAATTCCCTGTTATACTAAACCAATAGGGACCAAGGATGTGGTGATGCCAAGTTGATCATGAACAACAACATATGGTGATGCAGTCTCGATTAGAAGAATGAGAACATGAAGACAAGTCTCTAAACAACAAAAGATGGTGGCATAGGATGAATGCCCTGCTACACTAAACCAATAGGGACCAAGGATGTGGTGATGCCAAGTTGATCATGAACAAAAAAATATGGTGACACAGTCTTGATTAGAAGAATGAGAGCATGAAGAAAAGTCTCTAAACCATTGGAACATGTAAGACCTATGATATACTCAAGATCCTCTAAAGTATCATCATCAAAGGGTAGGTGATTTGCATCTACAGGAGGAATGAGATAATCTATGATAGGATCCTTTGGGTTTGGAGAGATATTAGGGTCTCTATGGATCTCCCAAATTCGAGTCCAAAGTGTGTGGGGACACTCAATGTTGGCGATGCAACACATAGTATCAAAATCAACACTAGAAAAAATCACTCTTACAACATGATTATTGATAATACCCCATGATGATAAAATCCATGGTGTGCTTGGTGTAGATATGAGTCCATAAAGATAAGGAAAAATATCAATGCACTTGAAATGTGGGTAAAAACAAGAAGTTGATTCCACTTCATATGGGAGTTTTAGACAACCAGAAACATGAAATTGGGCAAAACAAAATGGGATCCCACTTCTCTTCGGCACCTCGAGCAAAAAATGAGATCCCATTTTTTAGAAATAGGATCTCGGTCTAGAAATGATATCTGGGTATGTGCAGGATCATCATGGAAAAATCAAGCCCTTAAGTGGTGATGAAAATGAAGAAAAATTAGAGTTAGGCAACTTGACGTAAAAATTTGAATAAGCTTATCTATATTATTTCAAAAATATGTAAGAATAGAATTTGTAGCAAATTAAATGTAGTTTCTAAATTACTAGGTTTATTTTTTATTTTTAAATCTATTTGGTGAAAATTTGAAATTTCAAACCAGTAGTACTTAAATTTCAGGGAAAAAATAAGAAGTAGGTGTCTGTCTGACCACGCTAACCACAATAAAATGATATTATTTTAGATATAAGTAGAGGACTCATGTCCCAATGTGATGCATATTTTTTTGTAATTTTTTTCCAAGTAAATAATTAATTATGAATTTTTTATTACAACTTTTAAAAATATATAAAAACTTGTATGTCTGACCCCCTTAACTTGGTCAAAACTTCATGAAATTCATTTTATTTTTAATCCTATAGTATGCAAAGCATAGGATGTGACACATGTTTCGGATTCAAAAAATGTGATACCATTTGAAAGCTATAGATGTTTTTCAATTAACCTATGAATCAAGATTTTAGTCGTAATCCAAATAGAAAATGAATAATAATTATTTATTAAATTCAAAGTAAAGCATAATTTATATTGGTGGAAAGGTGAGAATCTCCTTTAAAAACCCTTTTTGTTTCATCAATTTAGGGTAAAAAGAAATTCGTCAGCCACATGGGCGAAGTCTAGAAAAGCAAGGTAAGTTGTTAAACACGTTTTTTGTGTTGAATTCTTAGGATTGGCATGTCCTAGCCAAATTCCAAAGCAAACCCCAGGCTAATCCCTAGGTAGTAGGGTTTTTGTTAGACATATCAGATATCTGATTCAAATCGGATATCTGATTTATTTTATATATAATTTAAAAAAATGTAATATAGTTTTTAATATATGATTTAAAAAATGCAATAAATAGTTTATAGTTTATTTTAATATATCTAGTTGAGAATATACAATATAGTTTATAATTTAATATATAATATATAATTTACAATAATCTTTTACAAAATTATGTATAATATATAATATAATATATTATTATGTATAATATTTAAAATTTATTTAAATATTTTAGTTCATGTATAAATATTTATATACATATATATATTAAGTTAATATTCAAAATATTATATAACTAATTAATATTACTAATATATAAAATATTTAAATATGATCTCTTTCCCTATCTCTCTCCATCTCTCTCTCTCTCTCCCCCACTCTCCCTTTCCCTCTCTCCCTCTCCCTCTCCCCTTAATTCTCTCTCTCTCTCCCCTTCGCCCTCTTCTATCTCCCTTCCACCTCCTAATTCTCTCTCTCTCTCTCTCTCTCTCTCTCTCTCTCTCTCTCTCCTTCTTCCCCTCTTCCCCTCTCCCTTCCCCCTCCTAATTCTCTCTATCTGTTTGTCTATCTGTTTGTATGTTTGTGTGTGTGTGTGTGTCTCCCCCCCCCTCTCTCTCTCTCCCCTTCTTCCCCTCTTCCCCTCTCCCTTCCCCCTTCTAATTCTCTCTCCCTATCTCTCCCCTTATTCCCATCTCCCTTCCCATTCCCCCCCTCTCTCCCCCTCTTCCCCTCTCCCTTTCCCCTCCTAATTCTCTCTCTATCTGTTTGTCTATTTGTCTATCTATATGTTTCTCTCTCTCTCTCTCTCTCTCTCTCTCTCTCTCTCTCTCTCTCTCTCTCTCTCTCTCTCTCTCTCTCCTTCTTCCCCTCTTCCCCTCTCCCTTCCCCGTTCCCCCTCCTAACTCTCTCTCTCCCCTTCTTCCCCTCTCCCTTCCCCTTCCTAATTCTCTCTACCTCTCTCTCCCCTTTTCCCCTCCTCCCCTCTCCCTTCCCCATCCTCTCTCTCTCTCCCTACCTCTCTCCCTCCCTCCCTTTCTCTATCCCCTTCTTCCCCTCTTCTCCTCTCCCTTCCCCCTCCTAATTACCTCTCTCTCTCTTCCTCTCTTCCTCCCTCTCTCTATCCCATTTTTCCCCTCTTCCCCTCTCCCTTCTCCCTCCTAAT
>CM021109.1:161660456-161743580 GCA_007115665.2 Sequoiadendron giganteum
CCCTCTCTCTCTATCCCCTTCTTCCCCTCTCCCTTCTCCCTCCTAATACTCTCTCTCTCTCTCTTGTCCACCCTCCACCTCCTAATTACTCTTGGGTCTATGTGTGCAAAAATTAGATATCCGATTTGAATCAGATATCTGATTTGTAGCACCAAAATATTACCACTGCTATTCATTTTGAATTTTTTTTCAAATTAGATATCAGATTTGTACCCTACATTCTTCTTCCAAACTTTGCAGTTGACGAAAACATGATTTCAGACAGGAAGAGACAAAAATCAACTTTTTGGAGCATCTTCTACTCAAATTTGTCATAAGCAATCATTTTTTAGAATCTTTTTGAAGGTATAATGGGGAGCAACAATCGTCAAAAGAAAAAATGTAAGAGAAAGCTTACAAAAGAACAAATTTAATCATATAGACAAAGAGATAGAGAAATTCATAGGAAGAGAAGAGAAGGTATGTCAAACATTGGTGAAAATGAGCCCTTTGGTCTTTCAAGTGAAGAGGAAATTGAATATGTTCAAGGTGAAAATGTTGGACGTGATATTGATATTGGGAATCCTAATGTTGAAATTGATATTGAAAATGTTCAAGGTGAAAATGTTGGAATTGAAGATGTTGAACATATTATTGAACCAAGTGTAAATTATGTTTCACCAAATTACATGAGAAATCAAGAAAGACATATTCCAAATTCAAGACCTTCAAGAACCCCTAAATGGTTACTTGAAATTGATGAGAACATTATAAAAAAATTTGAAGGCAAGAGGTCAACACGAACCATTCAGTTGTGGGATATGGAACTTTTCAACCAATATTTTACCAATAAGACATTGATCGAGCAATGCCAACTTTTTGTACAATTGCTAAAGATACAGAAGATGAGACCTTTGCTAGCCAAATTGAAGATTCGTGTGAACAAGAAGACCGAAAAAAATTCTATTATTGTCAAAAATATTTTTAATGCTCTCAATTCTATTGGAAAAAATAACAAGGAAAAATATAGGAGAGTTGCTTGGAGAGTCATTATAAATTCCCTAGTAAGCCATAAATTGAAAAAGGCTCGCTTTATGAGACACACTTGTATTGATTTTGACATAAACCATAAAACTTTGGATAGAGCACTTGCAAGAAGAGAAAGAATGAATGATCCTCTTTAAAATGATACATGGGCTTTTGTCGGGAGGCTTCCAGGTGTTGATAAGAAGCTAACCGATAATGTAAAGCAAGTAATTCAGCAATATTGGTATGATAACTCTAGAGTATCACCCAATGCAAAGGATGTTTTAAAGTTAATAATTGTCAATCGAGACTGTACACCGCACCCTAAACATTTCTTGGAATCAAGCCAAACAATGTTGTTCAAAAAATTTATTGAAACAAATCCAAATATGGAAATCTCACAAAGGACTTTTGAAGGTTTGAAGCCATTTTATTGTGTGCCTCTTAAATTTGTAATACTTATTGCAAATACCATGTGGATTTTTCAATGTACCATGAACTATTATGCTATATCTGTTCTACTTTGCATACTAATGGAATGTTGCAGGAGTGTGGTGCAATGCATCTTCTGAAATCATCAAGGGACTTGCTAGATCTATTTTTATGTTCTAGAGATGATGGTTGCCTTTTTTATAGAAATGATTGTTTAATTGTGAAGTGCTCAGAATGTGGTGGCTTGTCAAAGTTTGTTCAATGTTTTCATGAGGATTTCGAACATGAATTTGGAAAGAAGCTTGTTGAGAAAAAGAGATATGAGATAGTCAAATATACTTTGTAGAGTGGAGGTGAAGGTTCTAGATGCGAGTTGGTTACAAAAGAATGTAGTGTTGCTGATTTTATTTCAGATTTTAAGGACAATATTTTCTACAAGTATGCAAGGCATAGCCATAGGTCTTAGTGGTTGGATCAACAATTCAGGATATGTAAGGACTCTTTTCCAATTGGCACTATTATATCAGTGGTTCATTTTGCAAAAACTACACATTGCAACCACAAAATGAGGTATAATCTTAGTATTACAATTCCATTCAGATTGCTATTTTTGTCCACATAGGATTTAGACATACACCTCATAGCACAAAAGAGTATCAAAAGATAATCAGAGAGTATCATTTTTATCTAAGTGATGATAGATATCCCTCGTTCGAGTATGTCCAACATTGTTTTGAGAATTTTTGAGTTCTTGTAGGATCATTATATAGTAGTGGGCCGACATCTCATTTGGTCAAATAACTGCACAGGTCAATTCAAGAATGCTCATATGTTTTATTGGTTGAGTAGAATATATGTAGCGAGGGGTGTACCTTATATTTGGAGTTTTTTTGAAACTGGGAATGGGAAAGGGGAGCATGATGGAGTAGGTGCATGTGTAAAGAAGCTCTAATTGAGGAGAAAATTAAGATTTTTGGAGCAAACTTTAGTGCTGCACATTCTATTGTTGATTGGTGTAGTTCAACACTGTCACAGGGAGGGACACTTGATTCAATAGTGTGCAGATTATTTTGGTTGGTTAAGGAGGCTACAGTGGGAGGTAGATTGGATTGTCATACAATCAAAGATTCTTCAAAGATACATTCATTTCGAAGCTCAGATGCAAGCACATGGACCATTTGGACATGAGAGTTGGCTTGTTTTTGTCGAAGTTGTATTCAGTGTGAGTGGGATCAATGCAAGTCAAGTGAGTGGGTGGATACATGGGTTCCATAGTATCTAACTCCTTTATCTCAAACAATATCCATGAAAAATGACACAATGGAAAGTTTAGTTGACTATGACTATCTTTTAGATCTACTACAACTAGGAAATGTTTTTGCAGTTGTTGCACCACAGGGGAATGAAGAGAGATTAGACTATTGGTTGGCTCGATGTCTGTGGGTAAAGCATAAGCTAACACAACTGATGGAAGATGATGATGGGTTCATGTATCCTATAGGTTCAGTTGTGGTTGCAAGAACTTGGTTGCGAACATACATGATTAGAAAGAATGGCACACCTGCATTTGAAGACTACGAGAAACACAAAACCATTCTCATGTATTCAAACCTTGTTGTAGAAACAAATGTTAAGTTGTTGAAGCATCATGCCAAACCAAAGAAAAAACAACTATGGACACTTAGTAATGCTGATCATTAATCAATATTGGATACTCTTAAGAAAAGAGATGACCCTTCAAGAACACTTGAATAGAATATTGAAGAATGGAAGGTACAATGCTTAGGTTCATTATGCTTAAGTTCATTAGTGTTGTTTATTTAATAATTGAAAAAATTAATTGGTTGGTTGATGGGACAATTAGGATATAGTTGAAGAAGCTGAAATTAAGGTAATGCATTGATATGGATACAATATTTTCAAAGATTTTAGTTCCATATGCATCTTTTTGCACTTTTTCTATCTATTATCCAAACAAAGAATTCTCTTCAATTTTTTTTCATTTAGTCTTATTACTGAGACATTCTCCTACTATGGTAAACTGTATTTTCAATTTCCAGAGTGAACAAAGGAGGACTAGCGAGCGTGTTCGAAAGACAAGAGAGCCAAAAATCACTCCATGCAACTGAATTTCAAAGGAAACACAGGATCTATATCCTTCCCCTAGAGGGAAATATATTTTGTACTATATGTTTTGTACTATTGATATATAAATGACATTTTATGTCCATATGGCTCCTTTTTACTAAGCCTGCATGGATTTTTTGGATATATTGTATATACTTTTATCAATATATATCATTGTATAGCCTTACGACTTTTTGATTAAAAAAAATCTTTTTTTTCTACTGCCATTCTTGAATCTCCCTTATGATGTGTATTGTGTAAATTGTATGCTTGAATGTTGTAGGCATGGATTTTTGGTGCAGGGGCACCATGAAAGATTGAATTTGCAAGTTTTGGAAACATGGTCTAGTATTAGGTATGTTAGTGTTTGAGTCTTTTTTCTGGTCTAATAAGGTCTTATAGACCAAATTGTGATGTAATAAGTCATATTAGTGTGGTTTGGGGTCATTTGAGTTAATATTACAAAATGATTTTAAAAGTTGTCAAACAAAAGTTGTAAAATTATAAAATTTCTAAAGTTGGAGAAGGCCAATGGTCAAGTAGGTTAGGAGTTAGTTTTGAATGGTTGAGGTTGGTGGGAAAGTGCTTAAATATCATTTTAAACTTCAAAGCAAGGTTGGTGTTGATGAATTTGCGGAAGAAACTCAAATAAAGTGCCCTACTTCTTTAAAATTCTATAGGCTCCTTTATAATTTTTTGTTGCAGGTTAAATAACTTGCTTGTACATGAAGATTAAGGCTAGAAATTGCTTGTTTTTAGTGGAGAGACATATTAAGACCATTTTGGATTTTATGGGATTGAAAACCATTGAATTTTGAGTGTTTGGTGGTTGATTTGCTATAGGCGGGTGGCTTAGTGGAGTGAGTTTTGGTGAAATTTGATGGTTTCAGGTTGGAAAAGGTTATAAACCTTGGGGGTAGCAGATTTTGACGGCATTTTAAGTTTTTTCAGGTCATTTAAGGCATGTTGAGTTAAGTTGTGGATGTTTGGTTTTCAATAAACCCTCCTCTAATCAAGCATTTTTGAGGGTTTTATGGTTGGAAGGGTTAGAAGGATTTTCCCTGACAAAGAGTAGTGGATTTTGAGTTTTTGTAGGCTGGTAATTGAATTTCTATAGTTTTTTGGGGTTGGAAGGAAGTTTTGAGAGTACTTGCCTTGTAAAAGTGACCTAATTGAAGGTCTAGGACAATGTAGATGCACCCGATTGAGGGTTTGGTTGCAAATGAACTATGTGAGATTTTGTGATATGCTGTATAAGAACATAAAGGGTGTCTAAAAATGTATTTGAGTAGTGGGTTTGAAACTGGATTGGGGATTTGAGGTCAAGAAACCTCTGTTGGACACCTACAAGAGAAACTAGGTGAAGTTGTAAAGGGTTGGTGCAATAGGTTTTTGAGAGTTGCAAAGCTGGTTCACATATTTCAAAGTCAAATAATTACTTCAAATTGCATAACTAATAACTAGAATCTGATAGATGAAAAAATTTCAATTACAATATAGTTTCTATAAAGTCAACCTAAGTAGTTGGTGCAAGAGCACCCATTTACTTTCATCTGAGGTTGATCAAGTTTACTAGGTGATATGTAGTTTTAGAGGTTTGTGGTCATTTGGTTTGTCAATAAGGTCTAATGGACCATTAGAATGTGTCTAGGAGTTCATTTTTGTAAAGCAATGCAATGTTGTCAATGATGCATAAGAAATTGCAAAATATGTAAATATGGGTCTTTGAAGGGTTTAAGGGTGTTAAGTGGTATGTTTTGATAAATAAGGTCTTGTTTGATCATCTAATATTGTTTTGAGTCATTTTAGTGGTCTCTAGGAGGTATTGGGGGTTAAAAGTGCAAAATTGACAAAATTGTCAAAGATGTCAAATGTTGTAATGCAAAAAATGCTATTTTCAGGAAGACCAATGGTCAGATGGAATATAGAAGTTATTTGGTCGGTTTGGAGGGAAGTTGTTGAGTGGTAAATGTTTAAATAAATGTCATTCATCATTGTAAATTTTTTGTTTGCAGGTCTGTAAGTGCAGTTGTAAGGTCTTGAAGCCCTAAAAATGGAATAAAGCCCATTCCACATACTATAACCACTGTGACTAAGTGGAAGAGCATAGGCAGACATTTTTAAGAGTTCACAACCTTTTCTATGCTACCAAATTTTTCATACATGTCTATCAAAGCATTATATCAAATATTTAACTGCATTGTTCCTATGGATAAAACCCTAAAACATGTGCTTTTGAACAAGCTATCGATGCTTGGAAAAAATCTAGCAAAGCATAATAGCAAGCAATAGCATAGGCAAGGCAATGACCCAGGACACCTTTAATCAACTAAACAAAAATACAACTAAAACAAAAAACTATCTTCCCATCCCAAATAACTATAGACAGTCATTTACCAGACCACAAAAACTCCAAATCCACATTCTTTAACCCGAGAACTGCTCCTTTAAGCCCACTTTTACAAAACTCTCATTTTTAGAAATTTTAGGGTGATTTTATTGAAAATCCTATTCCCACAACTCATAACACCTTTCCAAAGCATGAAACATGCTTAAAATAACTTGCACATGCTTAGAAGTCCCTCACAAACTGCCGCCCCAAAGGATTTCAACCATTTCCACTCTTAAACCACTCAATTTCACCAAAACTCATCAAATTGCCAACTAGGGCATCACACCAAACTACTCAATTCACCTCCTCTACTCCAAAAACTATGCACATATGTTCCCTACCCATAATTATTCCATTCCACCAAGTTACAATAGGATACAATGGGTGGAATGGCTAAAAAGTCATTTTTACACACTCAATTACTTGCATTTGACAACTTTTTCCCCAAGAGAGAATTCGTCACCACAAGAAAAGGCCTCTGATATAGAAAAAAAAAAGAGAGGTTATTTTAGAGGGGCCTAACTCGATCCCATAGGGTCATACAAGAAGTTTCTAAGCGTCACGGTGTGCAAATACAAGCATAATGAAGTTTGCAACCATTTTGCACTTTGGACTCTTAAGGGATTCTACCGGTTAAATATAGCTCAGAGATATTTTGCGTGTTTCGGTGTGAAATAATACCATTACTAGCATAAAAATACCCACTTGGACATATCGAAATAGTCCACTTGGTCACATGAGTTGTAGAACAAAAGTTGCACCACTTTGCAACTTTTAACTACTTGCATTTGACAACTTTTTCCCCGAGTGAGAATTCACCACCACTGAAAAATGCCTCCAAGATAATGAAGACCAAGAGAGGTTATTGTATAGGGGACCAATGTGATACCATAGGGTCAGACAAAAAGTTTCTAAGCATCACAGTGACTGAATACGAGCATGCTGAAGTTTGCAGCCATTTTGCACTTTGGACTCTTAAGAGATTCTGCTAGTTGAATGTAGCTCAGAGTCATTCAATGTATTTCAATGTGAAAGAGGATCATTCATAGTGTAAATGTACCCACTCAGATGCATTAGAATAGTTTGTTTGGTCACACAAGTTGTAGAACGAAAGTTGCACCACTTTGCAACTTTCAACTATTTGCATTTGACAACTTTTTCCCCAAGCGATAATTTTCCACCACGAGAAAAGGCCTTTAAGATAGAAAAAAATGAGAGAGATTATTGTAGAGGGGCCCAACATGATACCATAGGGTCAGATGAGAGGTTTCTAAGCATCATGGTGTCTGAATACGAGCATGCTGAAGTTTGTAGCCATTTTGCACTTTGGACTCTTAAGGGATTCTGTCAGTTGAATGTAGCTCAGAGCGATTCTATGTGTTTTGGTGAAAAAGAGGACCATGCCTCGCATAACCGTACCACTCAGATGTGTCAGAATAGTCTTTTTGGTCACATGAGTTGTAAAATGAAATTTGCACCACTTTGCAACTTTCAACTACTTGCATTTGATAACTTTTTCCCCAAGCAAGAATTCGCCACCACGGGAAAATGCCTCTAAGATAGTGAAAACTGAGAGATTTTATTGTAGAGAGGCCCAACATGATCCCATAGGGTTAGTCAAGAAGTTTCTAAGTGCTACGATGTCCAAATACAGACATGTTGAAGTTTGCAGTCATTTTGCACTTTGGACTCTTAAAAGATTTTGTTGGTTGAATGTAGCTCGAAGTGATTCCGCATGTTTCAGTGCATAAGAGAACCATTCATAGCGTAAACGTACCCACCTCGATGGGTCCCAATCATTTACAACCACTTTTTAAATAATTTGTTAATAAAACTTAATTTTTGCACTTTCTTGCAAAAGTTGGTTGACAACATTTTAGCAACTTGACAACTTTTTACATTTTTTGACAAATGACCCCAAATCACTTCAAAATGACTCAAAATGGTCATGGATGACCTTATTACACCCAAGAAACACAAAATCAACCAGAACTCCAAAATGATCACCATGTATGCCTATGGGGCTCTTGATGCCCCTACATCAGTGGACAACCATTAAAGCATAAATGACATAGGAATTTTATCACATGTATTATATTATCATCTGCCCTTATAGACATGTATGGAAAGTGTACAAATTTGTTCATAACTAGGCTTCTCATATCCTTTGTGGTGCTAGGGAACCTAGGCCATTATTTTGCAATTAGGAGTCAAGTGTTAGTGATGCAGAGTAGGGAGGAAATCGCCCACCAATCACAATTCAAACGCTTTGAAACAACTTTTCAACTCTTAAGTTCCTATCTCATTAGCTCTTCAATATTTCTCCTAGTCTCACTTATAGATGTGCATACTTGCTATTTTAAAATTTTCTCTCAATTAAATCTTCTCACTCACAAACCACTCACATTTTTAAACACCCTTTAAGCCAACATAAAACATATCTCAAAATCAGTATAGGTCACTTTGGACCAAATTTCTCAAAACCCAACTTCTACATTGTCCTAGACCTTATTTAGGTCAAATTTACAAAGTAAGAATACTCAAAACTTCCTTCCACCTCCACAAAGCTATGTAAAGTCTCTTAGCAAGTTACAAAACCCCCAAATCCAACATTTTTTTCCAAAGAAACTCTCTTCTAAACTCCTAACTCCAAAAACCTCATTTACACCCTTTTCGAAGAGGGTTTATTGAGAGTATGCCATCCCACACTTGAATCACTAAATCAATACCTCAAAAAACCATTATTAGGTCTTCACATGCTCAAAATTCCATCAAAACCTGCTGCCCCCAAGGATTTAATCCATTTCCATTCTCAAACCACTCAATTTCACCTAAAATGCACAAATTTGCCAACTAGGGCATCATGCAAAATCACTTTCAAGGCCTCCCCTACTCTCCCAAACCATCCAAACCACTATAACTAATATATTGGTCCCATTCCAATGAGGCGCAAGAGTTGCAGAAGGTTGAATGGGTCATTAGTACATTTTATGAAACTTCAAAACCTTCAACACTAGGCTAACAATCCGTTTCCTAAGAATTGCCTACAAAGCACTTCACAAGGCCTTTTAAAGGCATTTAAAACATGAATAAGAAACTTCAAACTGATTTCCCCATAAACTACAACAAGATGACTCTTGAGCTTCCACCATTTGACAATAAGTTGCAATTTTAACAACTTTTACACAATTTTGCAATTTTTGCAATATTTTGCAACTTAGACCTTCCAACCAACTAAAGACCTATAAAAGGAATATTTACATCATAAAATGGTCTAAATGAACTTATTGTTTGAAAAAAAAGACTCAAATACCCCTAAACAACCAAAAGACCTCAATTGTCAACATTTGAATAAAATGCTCTTGGTGTCCCTGCACCAGTTAGTGCTTAGGGTGTATTAATAGTTTTGGTCATGAATAAGGTCCTTTGTGATGCAATTATAGGGAGGTCTACAACTATCCAAACTCAAATTCCCTTGAAGAAATCAAATTTACAACCTTCAAACCCTAACAAGGGTGACTCTTCTCAACTTCACTATTCAGTCTTGTAGATATGCAACCTAGGTTTTCCTCTCACAACTTTCAACAGACCACTCAAATCCACAAAAAAAAACCCATTTAAGGAACCCATTAGGGAAATTTTAAACATATCACAAAATCACATGTACTTACTTTGGAACCATACCATCAAACTGACCTTGAACATTGGAAAAGGGGCTCCAATTAGCCCACTTTAACAAAGGAACTCTACTTCAATCTTGCTTCCCACTCAAAATACCATTAGAAAGTCCTCAAACTACCTCCAAAACCACAAATTATTTAGCCATTGAGTCAAAAATCGCTTGCTAAGACCTTCTTTCATGAAACCCTCATTTTTCACCAAATAAGTAGGGATTTATTGAAAAACCCATCTCCAGATCTCATTCAACCTAAAAATATTTTGAAACACTCTTATGTCACCCTGCACAAACTTAATTCACCTTCAAATTATGCTGCCCCCAAAGTTCTCACACATTTCCTTCTTAAAACCTCTTAATTTCACCCATTTTCACTCTTTGTTCAACTAGGGCTTCAAGCCCAAACATCCAAATGACCTACCCTACCTTTGCATACCTTTTATCACATCAAAATCCACCTATTAACACTAAAACAACTAGGTTATAACCTTCTTGCAAACTATTTCCTTAATTTGCTACTTCAAGCTATGCCTCCTAGGCCTAAATTCATGCTTTTTCCACAGGGGCATCATGGAAATCTCCACCAAATGTCTTTGCCACAACTAGATATCTATTACTACACCTAATATTATTCTAAGGGATGTAAAGGAAGACACAATGATGAGTGCTATAGTCAATTTGAAGTTTGAAAATACTCTGACAACAGGTGTGAAGGTCGACACTGGTTTGAAGACTGAGTTGGTAGTAAATTGGTATGTTAATTCCATGATAGGGTCCATTGTGTGTCCATTGGTTGGGAATAATGTTGCAAAGTATGAAGTTTCTTCAGGTATAGTAGGTAAAAAGGTACTTGTTGCTAGTAAGATAAGAGGATTGATGACAGGGATGAAAGGACAAAAAGAACATGAACCCAAGGATAAATGCAAGCATGAAGCTATGATAAAGGGGCAGGAAGTTCAAGCAACTATTGGTAAGAGTTTGATTGTAGGCATAAAGGGAGAAAATCATTTGGTTTTGATCAAGGAGTGGATAAAAGACAAACATCAGGTTGGAATGCACAGATGGTGACTTATTCAAGTGAAAGAAATGTCAAGGATGCAGGGTAGATTGTGGAAACACTGTCTATGAACCAAAGAAGGATATTTTCAGACTAGAGGGTAGGTGTAAAGCTTGGTGGAACTATTGTAAGACACAACTCATGTGACATGAGTTCTTTTTCTACAGGGTTGTATGGTGCAGGTGCACCTAAGCACATGAAGTTCACAAATGTAGGTCAATTGGTCAAGTGTAGGTGTTAAGGTCATCTAGCATTAGATATAGTATATTTACATTAAATAAGGTCTTGTGAGACCATTCATGATGTAATTGGTTGATTTTTGAGTCATTTATGTTTGGGAGTCAAAAGTTGCAAAATATAAAAATGTTGTCAAGAGAAAAAAATGTCAACAATGCAACTTTTAGGGAATGTGATAGGTCAAGGATTTTAAAAGATAGTTATAGGTGTTGGGTTGGTTGGGATTTGAATGGAGGGTAAAAGGAAAAACTTGTGTCACACTTTATAAAGGAATCAACCAACAACATTTTTTTTTTATAACTTCGACCACATAAAAGTGGTCTTTATGTTTTGAATTTCAAAATGGTGTAAACTAATGAAATGTAGAACTTTTGATGAGGCTTATTCCTGTAATTTTTAAATTTAAAAAAAAAATTGTTTTCATTATGTTTTTTTCAATTTAAGGAAAAATTTTGGAATGTTGAAAATTTCAGAAAAGAGTGACTTCACGGGCCGTCAAGAAACAAATTTTAAAAAAATTCATTTCTCCCTAATTTTTTTTCTTCAAATAGGTAACTTCAATATCTACTGCATGGAAAAAAAATCTAATTTTGATGTATATTTTTCTTGTAATAACGTTTTAAATTCAAACATGTCAGAATTTGATAGTTTTCACGAGCCATCAACTATTTTCAATTTTTTTAATCATTTTCAAAAAAAAAATTATACCCTTTTGAGGAAGACTCTCTCCTCTACCACCCCATATAATTTTTTTTAAAATTTAATATGTTATACTAACTTATTTTTTAATTTCTAATATAGCTCTTTTTTAATTTTAACAACCTACTTGCATTATTTAAAAAATAACATATATTAAAACTAATCAAAATATTAAACAAAATATATATTTGGATTCCTCACTCTAAGCTCTACAAAAAGGTTTTTTTTTTTTTTGGCAGAAAAATCATTTTGACTAGAGAAATACTTAGTTAAAGTTGAAAGTTTCAGAAAATTCTAAAAAATGTTGAGTTGGTTGCACACTGGGATGCCAACTAGACAGTTTCGGACAAAAGGGTTTCTATCGGAAGGGTTTCGACTGCACATATAATAAGCCAAATTGAAAGCCAGTTTGAAAGTTGAAAGGGAAAAAATTATTATTTTTGCTTTCGGCTGAAACCTATTCGGCCGAAACCATGTGTGCTATGTGTATGCCACATGATTTTGGTGGAAACATACTCAACTGAAACATTTTTGGCCAAAATTAGTTTGCTCAGAACTATTTATTTGGTCAAAAGTGTGACACAGGTTTGTAATTTTACCTTGGATTAAGTATAAAAGGCTTCCAAAAGGCTCAAACAAGGTGGTTGAAGTTTGTATTGAAGAATTCCAATCATAATATAATGTTTTTCTACAAATTTTATGTTTTTTCTAAACTTTACTCACTGTGTACGGACCTGTACAGGATTTATGTGATTTGAATCTCACCATGTTATGTAGGGGCATGAGATAGCTTTTAAATTCTTCCATTTTGAGTGTTTAGCTCTAAAATTTGAGGGAGATTTCTTTAATTTTCTGAAGCAGCTTGTAATCTATGTATTTAGGTTTGATTGCCTTCTAAAATGATGATTTGACCCATTCCACTCATTGTACCCACTATAAATCATGGAATGGGTCGAACACACTTTAATTTATGTGTTTTCATGCTTTGGTAGGTAGTGGAGTTGAGTGGTTCAAATTGGGATGATGCCCTAGGGTTAAACAGTACATATTTCATGTGAAAATGAGGTATTGAGATAGGGTTTTGATGAAGTGTTGATAGTTTTGGTCTTGTGATAGTTTTGTGAGTTTTTCTAGACCATTTAGAGTCTGTTGGTGGAATTGGTTGAGTTATCTAAGCCCAAGTGATGTGAGTTACAATAAACCCTTGGTGTTTTGCATGAAAGGTTAGGGTTTGCTGGATCAATGCCCTAGAAGTCTTGAATCTGAGAATAAATGTTGGAATTTCGTGTTTTGTCACACAATTAGTGATTTTCCATTGAGTTTTGGTGAAAGCAAGGAGTTTAGGAGGGACCTTCGTTGTAAAAGAGGGCTAATTGAGTAGCCTAAAATAGGGGCAGACTAAAGGTTTACAAATTTGTTTCAAAGAAACCTTATTGGATCATTTGGTATGTTGTGTCAGGAGTTGAAGTGTCTTTCAAATGATGTTTTTTAGGTCTCTGTATGGCCTTCTCCAAAAGAAATATTCAAAAATCATGTTTTGAGGCTACAAGCCTTTAGGGTGTGTTTTGGGGATAAGTTGAATTTGTAAGAGCATCTTAATCTTGTTACATGCCTCTTAAAGTCCATGTGGAAGGTCCTAATCTCTTGGTGTAGTTGGGATACCCCTTGCTTACATTAGGGAAACACTTTGTAAGAGTTAATTAAGCAAGGGTAGACATATTTGAAGGTGTTGGAGGCATTGAAATAGTGAGGAAAGGTTTGGAGGTGAGGTTTTCAATAAACCCTCCTTGAAACTTGTCAAAAGTGAGGGTTTTGAGTTTTGGAGTGTTGGTGAGTGTTTCTGATAGAAACCTAGGTTGAAAAACCCCTCACTATATCAACTCAAAATGTTACAAATCACCTTTCTACTTACAAACTCAATCTTGGCTTATTTTCCCTTTCTCACCTAGACACCCTTGTAGTTCTGCAGACCCAATTTTCCCAAATTAACTCTCAATTTTCCTTAACAACCTTTGCAAGTGACCATCATTCTAGGCGCCCATTAAATCCTTCTACAACATACATCAACCCCACATATGAATCTTTTGGAACAACTTCCACAAATCATTCAAAATACGCTGCTCAACCTAGCCAAATAGGCCTAATTTCCAAAGAAACCACCCTTGAATCACTTCACAAACCCAAAAAATCAATAGGGAAGCACTCACCAGGTGAGAAAACCACATATTTTCCAACTTATCTTTAGGAACTCACCCTCTAAGACCCTATTCCATAAAACCCTCAAATTGCTCAATTTAGGAAAGGGTTTATTGAAAAACCTACTTGCAGACTTCACTAGACCATCCCAGTGCATCCAACACCTTTGAAAAACCATGCACAAACTTAAAAGGACATAAAAAGTGACTGCAAACATGTTTATTAACCCTAACTAAGCTTATCCACCAAGTTATAGATGCATACAGTGGGTGGAAGGCTTAATATGCCATTTTAGATGCACTCAAATCCCTTAAACATGGTATACAAACCAACCCTTAGTAAATTTTCTCTCAAATGCACAAAAACAAATGAAAATGCTTCAAACCAAGTTTTTGGTGAGGTTATACCTTCTACCCACCGAATTCAATCCATTGGAGTGCAAGATTACCTTGTACAGGACCGTACAACACAGAAACTCCAGAAATTCAGGAAAAACTTAGGAAATTGCAAGGAAACAATGAAGTTTTATTGCTTCTTCTCAATGAAAAAATTCTCCAACCATCCCGTCGAGTTCACAAGAATATTTAAAGGTTTTCCCACCAAATTCAACAATTACAACTACTTTTCAAATTCAAATGACCATTGGGATTCCTCTTTACAACCTTTTGGCATTCTTAATGGCAACTTTTCATAATTTGCAATGTTTTGCAACTTCCTCATTGTAATGCAAAAAATGACACCAATGACTCCCCAATGACCCTAAAACATCATGTAGTGTAAGACAATGACATTTGTGTATTTAAACTTTAACGTTAAAATGTTAAAACTTTACCATTGTTCTTGTCTTCAAAGTTGTTTAAACTATATAATATAACCATTATCTTTTATGCTATTGTACATGATATTTAACCATTTCTCAAGATTAAATTTTTGAATAGTTTAAACATGCACATGAGGAACAAATTATTTTGATTCTCAACTTCTATATATCAAATTATCCAATAATCAAGTGTATGTCCATATACAAAAATGGCATCAACGCCAACTCAAACAAAGTTTTACAAAATGTGGCATATGCCATCTCAATATCTATTCAAAATATACATGCCAAAATGTCTATCTAATCCTAAAATACTAGTGGATCGTCAAAATTGAGAATCTCGATATCTATTCAAAATATACATGCCAAAATGTCTATCTCATCCTAAACTACTGGTGGATCATCAAAATAGAGCCTCTTTGAAGTACTCTTTGGCTCTGAAGGAAACTGCAGAAGAAAAATTCAAACCACAATTGAGATTAGTTATACTATATAATTTAAAATCAAATAATTAACATCAAAATCAATATACATTGAATTATAATTGAACTCTAAAATTGAAATCTTGATTACTTCATATATACATCTCTTCACACCATCAGGATTCCTAGAATATACCCCTCTCAAAGAACCAATCCTATAAATTTTTGTAATTTCAATCCATATATGTGAACAAAAACATAAAATTCATACAAGTTTGCATAAAATTGTTGGTAATAGGAACATATTTACCAAACACAAAATAAAATAAACACATACCTCTTTAGGCATCTCTTTTTCTTTATCTCCTTCAGGTTTTTCGACAACTCCTCCTTGAGGTGTTTCAACACCTATTCCTTCAGGTGTTGTGACACTTGTCAACAAGGATGTGTAGCTCATAACTGCCTGTACATAAAACTGACAAGTATATGAAACTATTAATATATGTCGATGTATGTATAATCACTATAAGATCTTAAAAAACTTAACTCAATCGAATTTGAGTTCAATTACCATTCCCTTATCTAATATTGTGCCTCCAAAGTTTGGACAATGCTGCACCTCGCTCACTCTAGGTGTTTCCTACAAGAGGAAAATAAGATAAACATATAAGTTAATATATAATTTCATTAATGACAATTCAAATGAAAAACAAGTATATAATTATGTAATGAGTGAGTGCGAAAATATATACCACGTGCATGTTGAGGCCAAATGAAATGGCCTCGAGGGTGCTATTAGTAACTTGTGTAAGCTCCTCCTTAGACATCAAATGTTAAATAGACCATGTAAATAAATATTAGTACTTGATATTGTAGACATCCAAATTTGACCTCTCACAGAAGGTCAAAATCGTCCCTTTAATTCATCCATCTTTGCTTCCTCATCGATGTTAATTAAACATTTTATTTAATTAATATTCCTCCATTTCCCTAATGTTCCTAAGGTATTTAATTTAAATAATTAAATACTTCATCTTTATCCCCTTTCCTCTCCAAATTAAATAAATATTCCAATTTTTTTAATTTGGTCATTTATCTTTATGAGTTTAAATCAATATTTAAATTCACCATTTTCTCTCTCCTTTTCCCATCCTCCATAACCCTTCCTTAATCTGGATTAATTTAATTAATCTCTGATCAGGATGTGCACACCCTTAATTGGGATCAATGTCACATCCTCCATCATATCCCACTTGTCTTAATCCTTCATTAGCCATCTTAATCACTTGTTTGCACAACCTAATTACTTGATTAGGTCACCTTAACCCCTTATGCCATTTTGTAAAAGGTTAAATTTTAAAAAGTATTAACAGGATTCCATTTCTTAAAGTTCCAATTTTCGGCTTGGTTTTTGCTATGAGTTTCGAGTCAGAAATAAGGTTTAGGGAGCCGACCCTTGGCTTTGGACCTACTTTGACTTGCAACTTGAAGGTCATGTTAGTGTTAGTAAAAAAGAGCAACTTTAGACATATGTTTGAAGACCTTTTTTGTAGAATTTTTTGGCAAAATTAAAACCCATTATAGATGAGATTGTATAGATTTCAAAATATGTAATTTTTTTACAATTTGATTAATTTTTTTATTTTTCAAAAAAAGATCAATGAAATTGGTCCATAAACTTGAAATATCAGATTTTCTTATTATTTTAGTAAGTTTTTATTAAAATATTTTTTATACATGCATAATCTTCAAACAATTCTTTCCAATTTTTTTTTTAAAAAAAAAAAAAAAGTTTAGGTCATCTTATGTGTGACGTACATGAGAGGTTTTCAAAAAAATAATTACTTGATTCTAGTTGACGTACACGTGCATGGTATGGTAAAAAAAGTGACTTTAAAAAGTTGGTTTTTAGACATGCCCATTGAAAATCAATTTGTATTATCTGGTTATTGAAATAGATCACATATTTGGAAACTAGAATCCTACTATATTTCATATTATTGGCTTTTTCTTAAGATTCAATCTTTAAGTGCTTCAAATTTTTAGGTCAAATGTGACAAGTTCTAAAAATCAAGGAAAACACTTCCACTTTTTGGCCAAAAAGTAGACTCAACTTCTTGTACACACCCATGTGTCAAGATGTTGTGTCATCAAGATTCATAGTTATCATTTTCTAGGATGACCATAGAAGGATGAACAAAAAAAATCATGATACTTCCTCAAATAAAAAAATTAGAGGCTAATAACCTCAATGCATGTAAAATAGATCAAATGAAATAATCTCACATAAACAAATCCTTTCTAGGTGCCAAGGCATCCAAGTAATTGACAAAAATGTGAAATCACAAACAAATTTAAAAAATGTACTTGGGGTAGATTCTAGAAAAAACTACATGAATGGATCCGAAGAGCTCTAAAATACCTTTTGAACGTCATTAGAATCGTGAAAATCATAGATAGAGGTGAAAAGTTATGAGTACAAAAGTAGAAAATGAAGATATGACTTTGGTTGAGAATAAAATGAACCAATAGAAAAATCTGATGATGAGATCTACACCACTGGAAAGTACTTAAAACCATCTTTTTGATGATATCTCATTTTCTTGATTTTGATATCGTATGCCCAAGTTATTGCAAAAATAAAAAAATGCTCCTTTAGGGAAAATGGGGGTTTGGAGGGGGGTTGAGTGGTCGTACAATTATTTGTATCATTGATGTCAACATGGTGTCGTGTTGATGTTAGTGAATGTTTTGAGGAATATTCCCCCTTGGTAGAAAAAATGCTAGTTTGTTAGTAAATTTTTTTTGACAAAACAATTCTTTGATTTTGTCGGTATATATCGCAAAATATTCACTTACTACCATTGTACGAAGGTTCACCATTAGGGGAAGAAGCCATGTTGGAATCTGTTTATGAGCTATCCAAAACAAATTGGTAAGCACTAAAAAATATTCTAGTGTGGATGATGAGAGAGGATTGCTAGGGTCGACAATGGGTCACCAACTGATCACTTAGTAGGCTATCGAGTGGCTTTGACCTGCTAGTTGAAAGACTTTAATGAAGCTTGCATACTCATATAATGAATAGTGATTTTTGACCCTTTTTTGATTTGATTTTTCTCTATTGTTTTTTATGATTTTTTTAATTTAAAATCTGGAAAACAATTAAAAGTATATGGCTTGATAGGCAATCGTATGACCGTATAAATTTTTCCTCGAGATCTGTGTGGGTCTATTTTTTTTCTACTTTTTAAAATTTGATGAAATAACAACCGATCCTTAGGTTTTTGGTCATTTTAGACTCAATGGTGATGCTTGTTTTACATTAGGATGAGCCAATTTTCTGAATTTTGGATCTCTCAAATTTTAACAAGTCACAAATATGGTGTTTTGATACCATATTGGAGTTGATAGTGAACCCCAAAGCTCCTAGAAATCAATTGCAACCAAAAACCTATCACAAACGAGAGATCAAAGCAACTCATTTGCTATGCAACCAAGAGAGAATTGATTGAATCCACACGAGCATTTGTTATTGAGATTAACCTATAATTGTATTTCCAATTGAATGGAATAATTACAAGGTACAATAATGAATGCTTATAAAAGAAAAAGTGCAAACCCTGGATGAGGATTTGATTAGATTGTGAGAAGTGTCTTTATCTCATTCAATGAGACAAATTAACCTATAAATAATCTAATCTAATAATAAAAAACACTTAAGTTTAGCTTAAGTGAATAAAGTAATAAGGGACCTAATAAATAATTAATGATTAATTAATTATCAAGTGATTATTCTAATTACTCCAACAATTATGACATTGAATCTTTTCCCATCAAGCAAGTTGCTTAGTTGTATCATGGGCACATGGTTGAAATTAATCAAGAGACACAAGATCATCCATATTATGATTTTCTGGGGATAGAGGTTCATTTGAGTCTACATGCATCTCTCCTAGATTTTGGCCCAAAGGTTACGAGGGATGCTATGCTCTTAAATTTTGTAAATAAAGAAAAAGGTTTTAATCATAGAATTTTATTTTTTTAGAACTCTTTCTCAATTTACTAGATAAGACTAATTCTTGGAATGTTTATGTTTTTGTTGTTTAAATATTAGAATATAAACTAACTTAGCCTTTTCTAAATAACCTTTCCAAGAATTAAATTTGAAAATAATAGAATACAAAAATGAAAAAATGAAAAAAAAGAATCATAAATTGAGTTAAAGGAGAAAAGAGAACTTGTAAATTGGTTTGGGAAACTCACTAGTCGAGACACTAGCGTGTTGTTGCATTGTTTTCCAATCTATACGTTGTTCAAAATAGGTGAAAACTCAAGTTCTTTTAAAATCTATTTTTGTTTGAGCACAAAAAATCAAGGACATAAAATAGTGTATCAGGTGTAACTATAAATGTACAATGAAGAAACCAATGTAAACCAACTATTTTAAACAAATATTAAAAGAAAAATAGAAAAAGAGAAAGGACATGAAACCTCCATGTTTTTTATTTTTTTGAATACTTGTCCTAGAGTAGAGAGAATGTGTGTGATTGTAAAGGAACTTGCTAAGGTTGTTAAACCCCTTTATTAGTCTTTTGACCTCCACAAGTAGGTTGTTGAGGGAGTCTAGATTGATATGGGTGCATTCTTACCCTACTTGCATCTAGGAATAAGAACAACTAAAATAAACTTTAAAGTTTTTTTAAATCCATGGTTTATGGGGATAAAAACCCCAATGTGTGTGAGGGTAAGGACAATTATGATATGGAGTGCACAAGGTGCCACAATAGTGTCATGAACACAAGTGGCTTATAAGAAATGCCATTAACAAGAAAAATTAAAATAATAACTTGAACAAAGTCACCTAGAACACCGAGAGTGAAAATAAAAATTGTTGTAATCAAAATGTGTATCTTTAATGATTGCAAGAGCCCATGAAAGATAATGTTGGAACTACAATAATTTTGTTCAAGTGCTCAAGTATACTAGAGAAAAATGGTGCACTATTATATGGTAACTTTTAAAGTAATGTGAATGCAACATATAGAGATAAATATCAAAAAATTATTTGATGGAGAAGATGAAGAGGCATGCAAAGGTGAAATAGTTGTTGCGATTTTCCTATCCAACAATAATTATGTTTGTATGTTCAATGATGGAAATATGGTGAATTTGGTAGGAAACAATTTTTATACTATTGTAATGTTAGAGAACATTAGTGTGTCATGCAAGTTTTTGTGCACAATTCTATTGTCCAAGAATAATAGGGCCATAAATGATAGAGGAGTGTGCCATTCACAAAGAGAATGAGTGATAGGGTCCACATTTGTAGTCACCTTAATTCTCCTCCAATTCCCCAAGTTATGCTTTGTAGAAATAAATATTCTTAAAGCTTCTACCATAATAATAAAAAGAATTGGGGATAGAGGATCTCCCCATCTAAAAACTTTGAGTTGAGGGAAAAAATCAAATAAGGGAGCTATTTACCAAAATTGAGAATCATTTTACACCAAGTAGATAAAAAACCCATTTCATCCATAAATTTCAAAAGAAGAGACCACTTAACCTTATCATAAGCCTTCATTGTATTTAGTTTAATTTCCATTGCTAATATTTTTTCCTTTTGAATGGAATGGAGGACTTCATGGACAATTAGCATACTTTCTAAGATTTACTTGCTAGGAATAAAACCCCCTTGCTATAAGGATATTAGGCTCAAGAGGAGAGAGCTACGACTACATGCTAAATCCTTTTTAATCATCTTATATATAATATTGTTGAGGTAACTAACTTGATCACCCCAAAAACCCTCACAAAAAGAGCTCAAATAAATAACCTATTTGTCAAATCTCCATCTAACCTCATATTTGCAACAACCCAATTATGTAAGCACACATATAACCTTGAAAATATCTTTTCATTTTCCTATAAGTTCTTGGATTAAAATATGTTTTCTCCAAAATAGGTTGAATTATATATGGATCCATAATTAGTTAGGCTATCTAGACTCAACATTGAGGTTTATTTATTTTGAAGAGGTAACTAACAAAATATCTCCCCAAAAATCCTCATATAAAGAGCCCAAACAAAAAAACCTAATTGTCAAATCTTCATCAAACCCCATATTTGTAACAACCCAAGTATGTAAGCACACATATGACCTTAAAACTATCTTTTCAGTTTCCTACAAGGTCATGGACTAAACTATGCACAATATTTCAGTCATACCAAGGGTTAGAAACACCAGGGAGATCTTCCATAATATGATAACCAAGTTTTGATATTGAATGAAAGGAAATTTTTAGCCATAATAAACTATTTCCACATAACCTCAAGAGATAAAATATGCAAACAAGTACTTAGAATCCACAATGCAAGAGAATTGACAAACATATTATCAAAATGACACCAAAAGTACCCTACCAAACCCTCAAAAGAGAAAACTTTAGTTTCAAAAGCACTCACATTCAATGCATTTTTTTTGAACAAGATTACAATACACTTGCAAAGTCTTCATGCAAAAAAATGAAACATAAAACTCCCTAATTGCAATCCATGTCGATGATCAAATGAGAATAATGTAATCACACATCCCAATCCATTTTTCCTCTCTTCACATAAGCAAGCTACAAGGCATGCTAAATCTAATTTTAGCCAACAAGCAATAGGCTACACAAGCCAACCTCAACAACTATTTATACACTTGCTTTTATAGATACAAGATTGCAGAAAACTACCAAGACATAAACCATGTGCCTCTAAACCACAAGCTTACAAAACCATGTCTCCCTCATTTAATTTTTGGTACCATTTTTTAATTAGTGATAAGTTTACTTTGTATTAAAAAATTTCCAATGTGCAAACCACATTAAATATTTATTCTAATTTTACATGTACAACATACAAAGTGTCTCCAAGAATTTTTATTCCATGTGATGCACACATCCTTAGATTTCTTAGATACACCACATTTAAATATTACATTATAAGCATTATGCAAGGTAAACAACACACCTTTCCCAACACTCATGTATGTATGAAGGTGATAAAAATAAAATCAAGGCTATGATAGATTAGCTAGTTCCTACAATCATTAAGAACTTGAGGGGTTTCCTAGGACTCATTTGATACAATATAAGATTTATAAATAATTATGGCTAGATGGAAAAGTCCCTCATAATTTTTAAAAAAGGATGCTTTCTAGTAAAATGAGATAACCAAAATGATATTTGAGACTAAAGGATGTTATGTGTAATACTTTAGTTTTAACTACTCTAAGTTTCACCACAAATTTTATTATGGAGTGGGATGCCTTGTGGAATGACATAAGAGAAGTTCTCATGCAAGAGGGTAAGCTCATTACTTTTGAAATTTGTTAGTTGAATGGTAATTTAATCAACTCAAACATATTTATGAGAAGGAGATGCTATTAGTTCTTCATACAACCAAACAATGGAGGCCATATTTGATAGTTAGACACTTCAAAGTAAATGTAATGATAGCCTAAAATATT
Source organism: Sequoiadendron giganteum (assembly GCA_007115665.2). Taxonomy (NCBI): domain Eukaryota; kingdom Viridiplantae; phylum Streptophyta; class Pinopsida; order Cupressales; family Cupressaceae; genus Sequoiadendron; species Sequoiadendron giganteum. The sequence continues at coordinate 161,683,033 of CM021109.1, forward strand.
TCTTAGAGTAGCAATTGTATTTTCATGTACAACATGTTAGGAGAAATTCGATCGCGGAACAAATTTTCCTAATGCCAAGACTTAGAGGAGAAGAGAGATATGCCTTTTAATGTCTACAATTACAGTTCATTCAGATGCACATGAAAGAATTAACAGAATAGAGAAATAAAATCAAACATAATTACACACCAGATTTACGTGGGAAAACCCTTATGGGAGAAAAACTCACCACACCAAAGAAAGATCACTTGTATTACAACAAAATATTTTACATACAAGTTATAGACTCTCCTTCATAGATGACAATCACTACAACAACAAATTCTAGATTGTTCTTGTATCGAATATCTCACCATTACAATGCTCTCTCTGCATACAATGAAATTCATAGAACTATAGAAACTCCAAATTACCGAATCATCCAACCCGTCACTATTTTTGCTCATTACAATGTATAGCAAATCCTCAACCGATTCATTTTCCTTTGCAACTGGTTCAGTTCAAATTCCAATCGTTGAACTGCTTAGGAATCCAAACGACCTCTGCCCAGTCAGCAAATGACCATTGATCAACGTACACATCAGAAGTCAATGAGTCAAATCTTTTCTCCTTTATACCACACTACCTTCGTATTCATTGGTTCCCCATGGTGTGGCGGTTTACCTTGCTACCATTGGCCAAGATGATAATGCCCACGGTGTGGTGGTAACCACTCTACTGCTTGACAATTTGGTCGATGCCATGGTATAGCAATGTCCACCGCTCTACCGATCGACATCTGATACACTATTGTGGTATGGCAGTAATCGTGCCACCGCAGCCCAGAGAACATATGCCCGTGATATGATGATAAATTGTCCAACTGCTAGACCATGAGGGTTCACGGTGTCACTGTTGCCCACACAATGATCGCATGTGGTATGGTGATAACCACGCCACCACAGCCCAAGGGAAGAGCTTCAACGGTGTGGCGGTAACCTCTTAATCACACCATGTCTTGAATGCCCTTGCGGTATCGCGGTTCCACCGCTTAACCACTACAATCGATTAAAGGCTCTGTGGTATAGCGATAATTGTGCTATCGCGCCTCAGTGAATAGTCACCCACGGTATGGCGGTAAGTGCTTAATATGAACTCATAAGTGACTTTTCTACTTAGAGACAAAATTAGGGCTTCAACCAGTGAGTTTGAGGCGCATATTCTCAACAATCTCCCACTTGATGAAGGACTCACTAAACCCCATTCAATAATTGAAGTCATTGAATCTTCTGGCCCCCGAGGCCCATTGAACTTGCATACCACCTGAACTTGTCTGTGCATACTGGCTTTGTCAATGCATCAGAAAAATTCTTCAGCATATCCACCTTATCTAAAATGACCTTTCCATCCTCCACGATATCTCATACAAAGTGATACTATACATCAATATGTTTCGTCCTGGCATGAAAATTTGGATTTTTCGCCAGAAAAATGACACTCAGACTGTCACAATAAACAATAATCTACCCTACATCAAAACCAATATCAGAACACAACCTTCTAAGCCAAATGGCTTCCTTACAAGCGTGAGTTGCTGCCATGTACTTAGCCTTTGTAGTAGATAAAGCGACTACAGCCTTCCGCTTGCTCATCCAACTAACTGTACCACCATTCATCATGAAAATATATCCACTGGTGGATCTTCTGCTGTCAATGTCCCCTGCCCAATCAGAATCTACATATCTACACATGTTGAGAGTCCTTTGTGATCCAACCAAATTTCCATGGTAACACAGAGCATATCCCGAAGTACCCCTCAGATATCTAAACACTCTTTTCACAACATCCCAATGTGTCCTTCCTAGATTCGCCATAAATCTACTAAGAAATTCCACTGCTTGGGAAATGTCTAGCCTTGTACAGACCATTGCATACATTAAACTACCAAATACACTAGCATAAGGCACTCTGGTCATGTCCTCCATCTCAGTAGGAGATTTTGGAAAATCTTCAACAGATAGCTTCGTTCCCTGCAAAACTGGAACATCTAGCTGCTTGCAATCATTCATACCAAATCTCTCTAGAACAGTGTTAATATACTTACTCTGGCTGAGCCAAATTTTTTGCTCTCTTTGTCCCTGGTTATTTCCATCCCTAGAATATACCTAGCTACATCAAGATCTTTCATTTCAAACTTTGTAGACAACTGAGATTTTAGATAAAAAATCAATAACTTACTATTTCCTATGAACAACATATCATCAACATAAAGGGAAATAATAAGAACTTGATCATTTTCAGTCTTATAATACACACAATGATCTTATTTTGATCTTACAAATCCCAATGACAAAATAAATGTGTCAAATTTATGGTACCACATTCTAGGTGATTGTTTCAAACCATACAGAGATTTTTTCAGCTTGCAAACCATATTTTCTTTACCTTTTCTCACAAAGTGCTCAAGCTAGGACATATAAATTTCTTCTTCAAGATCACCATGAAGATATGTTGTCTTCACATCCATTTGCTCAATCTCCAAATCATATACTGCTGCAAGTGACAAAAGAAATCTGATAGATGTCAGCTTTGCTATAGGAGAAAACATTTCCCCATAATCAATTCCCTCTACCTGGGAATAACCTTTTGCAACCAACCTCTCTTTATACTTTTCAACATAGCCATCCAGACCAATTTTCCTTTTAAACACCCATTTTTAGCCCAAAAGCTTTCTACCTTCAGGCAATGGAACCGGATCCCAAGTATCATTTTTTCTTAATGATGCCATTTCTTCATTCATGGCTTCCAACCAAGAATCTGAATCAAACATTTCAGTTGCCTCTTTTATAGTCTTAGGCTCATCCATGTTAGTAATCAAAGCATAGGCACAAGTAGAATCTAACATTGAGAATCCATACCTATCTGGTTGTTTCTTCTCACGTGTAGACCTCCTCATAAGTTGAGGCTGAGGTTGTGGTTCTTCTTCTTGTTTAGAACTCTCAAAGCTGGTTGAACTCTCCTCAGTTTTAGGTACACTTTCAATGCAACATGTTGTTCCTCTTTTTCTAGAGTTAGAGGTATCTCAACAACATCATTCTTTTCTTCTTTTTCTTTCATCCCTGACTGCAAATCCACTGAAGAAGGTTTCAGCTCCCGGAAGATTACACTTCTACTGTATAATACCTTCTTAGTTATAGGATTCCAAAGCTTGTATCCTTTAACACCAAGGCCATACCCAATGAAGATGGATTTTTCATATTTTTTGTCCAATTTAGATCTCTTCACATCTGGCACGTAGACACATGCTTGATAGCCAAAGACACAAATATGTCTCAGAGAGGGCTTCTTACCAGACCAAGCTTCCATAGGCGTTTTATCAATAAGAGCTGAAGAAGGTGATTTGTTCAACAAGTAACATGTTGTAGGCATAGCCTTAGCCCAAAAGGTCTACTCCAGACTAGCATTGCTCAACATACTTCTAGCCTTCTCCATCAACGCCATGTTCAACCTTTCAGCAACTCCATTTTGCTGCGGAGTGTAAGGTGTTGTTTTATGCCTCTTAATCCCATGGTCTTTGAAATAACTTTCAAACTCATCAGAACAAAACTCACCGCCATTGTTAGTCCTTAGGCACTTTATTTTCCTTCCAGTATGATTTTCCACAAGGTTTTTAAATTCATTAAAATGAGTGAACACTTCTGATTTAATTTTTAAAACGTACACAAATTCCCTTCTTGAATAATCATCAATAAAAGTAACCTAATACTTAGACTTTGATAACGAAGGAACATCCATTGGACCACACACATCAGAATGAATATAATCCAAAATACCAGAATATTTATGAGGACTAGAGTAGAATGAAACATGGTGTTGTTTGCCATATATAAAATGTTCACATAATTCAAATTCAAGGTTACAATCATCAAGCCCCTCAACCAGGCTTTTATTTTTCAAGGCTTTTAAACCTTTCTTACCAATGTGACCGAGCCTTTGATGCTAGAGCATAGTATTTTCTACAGGAAGTTTAACTTCCAAGAAATTTTCTCCAATAGGAACATTTTCATTATTCTCTTTACGAACAACCTTCTGTGACTTTGCAGAGACACTATTGCATTGAACAACCAGTGCATCCAACTTGGATAGAGTAACAATTCGGGCACCCCTAGCCAACACCAACAAGTCTCTAGAAATTTTACAGCCATTTCTAGAGAATGAGACTTTCACTCCAACATCATTCAACTTGCTTATAGAAAGTAAATTTTGAGCCAAACCTGGTATAAGTATTATGCCATCAATTCCCTTAATTCTTCGATCAGGAAATTGAATTTTGACTCTTCCATGGCCAACTATCTCTAAAGATGAATCACTTGCGAGATACACCTTTCCACCATTGCATTCTTCATACTTTGTTAACTAGTCTCTATGAGATGTCATGTGGAATGATGCTCCAAAATCAATCAGCCAGACATCATCCAATGCCTGAGTTGCCAAGGCTGCAATAAAGACATTTGCATTTCTCTAAGAAGAATCATTATTGGAATAATTCCTCTTCCACTTATTTTTCTCCTCTTTTCAATCCTTTCAGACATGACCAGGCTACCCACAATTCTAGCACTTCACCTTGGACTTCTTTCTAGGAGACTTTGATCTCCCTTCTAATTTCAATTTGGACTTTTTGTCCTTCTTCCTGCCTTTTTCTTTTGATCTTCCTCAAACAAAAAGAGCCTCCTTCGCCATATTAGAAGATTTCCTTCTCATCTCTTCTGATAACAAAGAAGCAACCACATCTTCCATCTTGAAAGTGGTTGTTGTGCTCCCAATCACCATCACCAAGTGATCCCAAGAATCTGGAAAAGAACATAACAATAACATACAATGATCTTCATCATCAATCTTCACACGCACAAATGTTAACTATGAAATCATTGTGTTAAACGTATTCAGATGATCAGCCACAGACGCCCCCTCCTGCATTTTCAAAGAGTATAACTTCTTCCTTAAGAAAAATTTATTTACCAAGGATTTATCTTGATAAATATGTCCAATATTCTTCCACAACGAAGATGCAATCTTCTCTTCATGAACGTTTAGGAGAACTGAGTCTACCAAATAGAGTCTTATCATCCCTTTTTCTTTTCTTTCTACGAGGTACCAATCTTCTTGCTTCATGCCTATAGGTTTCGTTCTAGACACAACAATCGAAAGATCACAATCCACCAATAGGTCTTCCGTTTTAAGTTTCCGCAACTCAAAATTGCTGCCATTGAATTTCTCAATTTCAATCCTTCCAGACGTACTTGTCGTTGCCATCTCAATCTGTAATTAGACAAATTCAAGACTTCTAAAAAAATTCCACTGAACAAAAATTGACACAAAAAACCAACCTACCCACAAGGATAACACAACTGGCCAAGCTTTGATACCACTTGTCAGGAAAAATTCGATTGTGGAACAAATTTTCCTAATGCCAAGAGTTAGAGGAGAAGAGAGATATGCCTTTTAATGTCTACAATTACAGTTCATTCAGACGCACATGAAAGAACTAATAGAAAAGAGAAATACACTCAAACACAATTAGACACCAGATTTATGTGGGAAAACCCTTACGGGAGAAAAACCCACCACAACAAAAAAAGATCACTTGTATTACAACAAAAAAATTTAAATATAAGTTACAAACTCTCCTTCACAAATGACAATCACTGCAACAGTAAATTCCATAATGTTCTTGTATATAATATCTCACTGTTACAATGCTATCTCTTCACATACAATGAAATTCACAGAACTATAGAAACTCCAAATTACCAAACCATCCAACCCATCACCATTTCTGCTCATTACAATGTATAGCAACTCCTCAACTGATTCATTTTCCTTTGCAACTGGTTCAGTTCAACTTCCAACCATCAAAATGCTCAGGAATCCAAACGACCATTGATCAATGTACACATCAACTATCAACGAGTCAAAACTTTTCTCCTTTATACTATTCTACCGCTTTGTATTCATTGAGTCCCCGCGGTGTGGTGATTTACCTTGCTACTGCTAGCCGGGATGATAATGCCTGTGATGTGGCAGTAACCGCTCTATCGCTTGAAAGTTTGGTCAAAGCACCGGTATAACAGGGTCCATTGCTCTACCACTCAACTTCTAATAAACTGCTGCAGTATGGTGGTAACTGCTTCACCATAGCTTGGAGAACATATGCCTGTGGTATGATGGTAAACTATCCAATTGCCAGACTGTGAGGGCTCACCGCATCACCACCACCCACACAATGACCACATACAGTATGTCAGTAACCGCGATACCACAACCCAAGGGAATAGCTTCTGCGGTGTGGTGGTAATCACTTGACTACACCATGTCTTGAATGTCCTCATGGTATCACAGTTCCACCGCTTAACCGTTGCGACCGATAAGAGGCTCTGCGGTATAGTGGTAATCGTACTACCATGCCTCAGTGAATAGTCACCCACGGTATGACGGTAAGTGCTTAATCTGAACTCGTAAATGACTTTGCTGCTCAGAGACAAAATCAAGTCTTCAACCAGTGAGTTTGAGGCACGCATTCTCAACACAACAAAAATAGGTCACTAAGATGTTGAGATATCACTTTGAGATCATCTATAAGAAAGGAAAGGAGGTTGTAGTGGCTTATGCACTACCCTTAAATGATGATAAAGGTAAGGCATTTATTATGTGACAGTTGAATATTACAGGCATGTTGGGTTGACAAAATGAGATTAGAGTGGAGGTAAGATGTCTCTACATGGATTCATCTTTAATAGTTGCAAAATTATCTAAGAAGCTCATATAAGTTTTTTTAAGGATGATACCTTATGGTATAAATAGATATTGTACTTGTGTAAAATACAATCCTCAAACAAAAGATTTTATAGGAGCTCCATGGTTTTTTGGTTAGGGTTTACTTAATAGTTTTGAAGACATATCAAGGAATCAAACAATATATTTTGGGAAGGTTTTGAAGGTGACGTTCAAAAATTTATGGTGAAATATTTGGTATGTCAAAGAAATAAAGGAAAGATAATTAAGACACCAATACTTTTGCAATCTTTGGTTGTTCTTAGTTAGTGGTGGAAAAAATTCTTTATGAATTTCATCACAAGCCTCCCAAAGTTTGAAGGTAAGAGTTTCATCATGAAAGTAGTGGATAGACTTATGAAACATGGTCATTTTTGTGCATTATTCCATTCTTTTACAAGTATAGAGGCAAATTTTTTTATGAAAAATATCTAAAAGTTACATTATTCCTCAAGAGTTATTATAAGAAAACGTGATCCTATATTTACTAGGAACTTTTAGACATGCTTATTATTTTGTTTGGGTACACTCATCTAGCTTGTAGCTCTTCATACCATCCCTAACCAAATGGCTCATTTGATGTATTCAACAAGTGCTTAGGTTGCTTTACTTTATATAAGCAATTTTAGTGGGTGGCTTGAATAAATTAGTAGAATGATAGTATAACATTTATTTTCACAGTGCTTTAAAAGTGTCCCATTTATGGTATTATATGGATACCATTCTCCATCTTCCACATCATCATTGAAGGTTACACCAAGATTTTAAGCTATGGAAGATCATATGAAACATTAATTACATGTATTTTAGGTCTTGAGGAGAATTTTTGATGACACAAAATCAAATTAAATAACAAGCTAACCAACATTGTAGTGAATATAATTTTGAAGATAGAGGTTGGATTTTTCTAAGGTTGCAACCATATAATCAAATGTCCTTGAAATAAAAAAAGAATATAACAAGGTATCACCTAAATATTATCCACCTTACTTATCTTTATAAATATTTGTTATGACAAAAAAAATCCATGTAGTTTATATCTTATAAATGAATCTTTGTGTTGATCTAATTCAATGAACATCAAGCAAAAGTGGGATCTATTCACTACCCTCTCCAATTGCAAAACTGTTATCTTCTGTGAACTTTTTAAAGTGTCATTTTATGAAAATAATTATCTTCTAGTTAAATGAAGGTTATGTGTTTACCCTTTACTCAATATTTGGTTTGGTTTTATATGTATATATTCTCTTGTGCAATTAATATACTTTAATTGGACAATTTCTTATTATAATGACTAGTGATGTAGGGGCATCAGGAGCCCCATAAAAAAATGATCTCATAGTTTGAGTTTTGTCTTGTTTTGAAATGTTTAAGGTTAATAAGCTCATTTTGGCCCATTAGGGGTCATATGGGACTATTTGTGAAGTCTTGGAGTCATTTAGGAAAAAGATACAAAAATTGGAAAATTGTTGTCAATATTGTCATGACAACTTTTCAAGTGTAATAACAACCTTTCAAGTGTAATAACAACTTTTTGAAAAGATGTTAAAAGTTTGTTAGAGGTCAGTTGGAGGTGGAGAAATATTTTTCCAGGAATAAATACACCTTGTAAACATGACCCAAGGTGTTGGAGAGAAATTTGGAGGAATAAGATACCAATTAGACATATTTTTATGCATTTTTTTGTGTAATCTGACTACAAAATTGCTGCCCCATTGCATTGGTACAGATTGGTACAGTCCTAATATTGATTTAATTTGATAGAGGGATGAAATAAATTTAATTTGAATTTATTTTGGTGCATTTCATTGAGTATTTTGAAAGTTATTGCAAATTTACTAAAACTTGCCTGAATCTGTACCTAGGGTTATCTATTTTGGGAAAAATGGCATAACTTTTTTTTTCCACCATTAGATCTTTATAAAAATTTGAGGAAACTTCTATGAATATTTTATCTACAATCTGATCAGATCGATTGGCCTCATTTTATGTTTTGTGAAAGTTATGAATGTCAGTTCGTTGCATTTCACAGTGAAAATTATGTGTTTTCCTATATTCTGTAGATCTTTGTCACATCTGTACAGACTTACAATGCTTTTTACAGTATAAATGATGGATGTAATATGTGAAATATTTTTCTATCTTTTTTTTTTCTTCTATTTTGGTTAATTTTCATGAATTATTGAAGGAAATATCATTGATTTATAGAAACTCGCTCCAAACCCTACCTAAGGTTGAAATAAACTATGAAATTGCCATATCAGGAGTTTCCACCATGATCAACCTCTAAAACTTTGTACTAAATTCTGTCTTGATGTCTTTGATCTCCTTGCAAAGTCTGAGGTCTGGTTATGCATGTGTGGAGGATCATTTAATGACAATATGGTGAATTTGGCCTTGTTGATAGTCATAAAAGCCCTAGTGACTTGGGAAAATTTGTTGTGTGCTCTTGGAGAATAATCCTTGGGGTAGGAGTTATTTTCTATTCCATATGTGATATTTTTAAGGTGTTGGAATATATTTTGAGACACTTTGAAGCCTTGAACATAATTGTGCGTTCCCTAGTTGCTTAATTAGGCCTAGTCAAAAAGTAGGAGAGTCAATTTTTGAGGCCTTTTGTACAAAGGAAATCTACCTAGATTTTGGATATGTTTGAGAACAGCCAAATGGGTATTTGAAACAATCATCCCTTTCTATAGATCAGTTCTAGTTTGAGATTTATCTCCAAAAAATCATTTTTGAAAGGTTACAAGCAATAATGGTGGTTTGTGAAGGAAATCCCATCAGTTGATGACTAAGGGTTTGAAAGAGTGGTTTTTTGTGTGTGTTAGGATATTATACAACCCAAATCTACATAAAATTGGTATGAAAGCCCAAATATCTAGGCAATAAAATTTTGGGAGTTTGTGGGTTGCTTTTGACAGGCTAAAGTGAAGAACCTAGATGCCAAAAGACTAGGTGGTGAGGAAAAGGAAAGGAGACCTAGGTGAGGCTCAAGAAGCAAGGTGAAAGAGAATCTATTAAGAAAGAAAAATGAAAATGTTGAGAATATTAGTCCATGGAGGCTTGCATAGTAAGGAGTTACCAAGCAAGAAGCAACAAGAGAAAAAGAGAGAGAAAAGTGAGATGAAGAAGAAAAATGAGAAGGAAAAACATATAAATGTTCAACAAGAGATAATAGACTTGAGACAAACCTTGGAAAAAATACAAGAAATAATGGAACTTGATATGCAGTAGTGTCTTGAGAAGGAAGACCAAGAAAGTGGTTGGAATTTCCCAATAAGAAAGAGGATAAAGTGGCCTATCAAGAAGATCATTCAGAAGAGAAGAAGGCAAGTGAGGACAACAAAACCAGACAATAGAGAGTATTTTTTGATAATGGAAGAGCCTAAGACATCTGAGGGAAGAGGAAAAATATGAAGAAAATGAGTCCATTGAGACTCCAATTGTTCTTTCTAGCAATACTTGTGAGTATGTGTTTACATGTGTAGCAGATGAAAATGAAGATGGAAAAGAGTCTAAAGTAGGAGGAGAAGTGCATTCAATGATACAAATGTAGCGCACTATGGGGATGAAGATGTTGCCAAAAAAATAGAGGTAATGGTTGTATTTTTCTGATTTTATGGATGATGAATATGCTGAAAAATTGTATTCCAATGATGGAGATGAAGTCATAGATGGTGGTACTGAGGCATATGAATGATAACTAGAGTTTTCAAACTTTGAAGTTGAAAAGATGCTAAGTAAGAGATGGTGCAAGAAGAAGAAGAAAGATCCAAGGAAAGAAAAGAATGCATAACATAACTTGAAGGACAAGTTGTGGAAGAATTGGAAGACTAGGAAGAGAGAGAAGACTTGCACTCAAGTGGACTTGAGTTCTTTTTTCCATTAGGTGTATGATGCAGGGGCATCAGGAGCCCCATGACAAATTGATGTCATAGTTTGATTTTTGTCTTGTATTATAATTTTAATGTGAATAAGGTCATTTTGGTCTATTAGGGGTCATATGGGACTATTTGTGAAGTTTTTGAGTCATTTAGGCAAAAGATGCAAAAATTGCAAAAATGTTGTCAATATTGTCATGACAACTTTTCAAGTATAATAACAACTTTTTGAAAAGATGTTAAAAGTTGGTTAGAGGTCTGTAGGAGGTGAAAAAATATTTGTGTAGGCATAAATACACCTTTTAAACATGACCCAAGGGGTTGGAGAGCATTTTGGAGGAATAAGATACCAATTAGACATATTTTTATGCATTTTTCTTTGTAATTTGACTTTAAAATTTCTGCCCCATTGCATGGTAGGAACTGGTATAGATTGGTACAGTCCTAAGATTTGTTTCATTTGATATAGGGATGCAATAAATTTCATTTTTATTTGGTTTGGTGCCTTTTCATTGAGTATTTTGAAAGTTATTGCAAATTTACTAAAATTTGCCTGAATTTGTACCTAGGGTTATCTTTATTTTGAAAAATGGCATAAATTTTGTTTCCACTTTTAGATCTTCATAAAATTTTGAATAAAATTCTCTAACTATTTTATCTTCAATTTAACTGGAGAAATTGGCCTCATTTGGTGTTGTGTGAAAGTTTTGAATGACAATTCGTTGCATTTCATAGTGAAAATTGTGTTTTCCTACATTCTATAGATCTTTGTCATGTTTGTACCGACTTACAATGCTTTGTATGGTATGGATGATGGATGTATGATGTGAAATATTATTCTATATTTTTTTTGCTTCTAGTTTGGTTAAGTTTCATGAAGTATTGAAGGAGATATCATTGATTTACTGAAACTCGCTCTAAATCCTACCTAGGGTTGAAATAAACCATGAAATTTCCATATTTGGAGTTTCCACAATGATCAACCCCTGAAAATTTGTACAATTTTTTTTCCTGATATCTTTGATCTCCTTATGAATTCTTAGTCTTGGGTATGCATGTGTGGAGGATCATTTAATGACAATATGGTGAATTTGGCCTTGTTGATAGTCATAGAAGCCCTAATGACTGGAAAATTTGTTGTGTGCTCTTGGAGAATGATCATTGGGGTAGGATTTGTTGTTTTATGCAATATGTGATATGTTGAAGGTGTTGGAACAAATGTTGATACACTTTGAAGCCCTGAACCTAGTTGTGCCATGCCTAGTTGCTTAATTAGGCCTAGTCAAGAAGTAGGACAATAAATTTTTTAGGCCTTTCGTACAAAGAAAATCTACCTATATTTTGGATATATTTAAGAACGACCAAATGGGTATTTGAAATAGGCCTCCCTTTATATAGATCAGTTCTGGTTTAAGAGTTATGCCCAAAAATGCATTTTTGAAAGGCTACAAGCAATAATGGTGGTTTGTGAAGGAAATCCCATCAGTTGATGACTAAGGGTTTGAAAGAGTGGTTTTTTGTGTGTGTTAGGATATTGTACACCCAAGATTTGCATAAAATTGGTATCAAAGCCCAAATATTTGGGCAAGGAATTTTTGGGAGTTTGTGTGTTGCTTTTGACATGTTTAAGTGAAGAACATAGATGCCAAAAGACTAGGTGGTGAGGAAAATGAAAGGAGACCTAGGTGAGGCACAAGAAGTAAGGTGAAAGAAACTTGCTCAAGAAAGATGGAAATTTTGAGAAGATTAGTCCATGGAGAATTGAAGGCAGAATTGAAGAGTAAGGAGTTACCAAGCAAGAAGCAAAAAAGAAAAAAAGAGAAAAGTGAGATGAAGAATAAAAATGAGAAGGAAAAACAAATACATATTCAACAAGAGATAATAGACTTGAGACAAGCCTTGGAAAAAATGAAAGAAAGAATGGATCTTGAGATTAAGCAGTGTCTTGAGAAGGCAAAACAAGAAAGTGGTTGACATTTCCCAATAAGAAAGAGGATAAAGTGGCCTATCAAGAAGATCATTCAGAAGAGAAGAAGGCAAGTGAGGACAATAGAACTAGACATTAGAGTCTCTTTTTTGATAATGGAAGAGCCTAAGCCATCTGAGGGAAGAGGAAAAATATGAACAAAATGAGTCCATTGAGACTCCAATCGTTCTTTCTAACAATACTTGTGAGTATGTGATTACATGTGTAGCAGATGAAAATGAAGATGGAAAAGAGTTTAAAGTAGGGGGAGAAGTGCATTCAAGGATACAAATGTAGCACACTATGGAAATGAAGATGTTGCCAAAAAAATAGAGGCAATGGTTGTATTTTTCTGATTTTATGGATGATGAATATGCTAAAAATTTGTATTCCAATGATGGAGATGAAGGCATAGATGGTGGTACTAAGGCATATGAACGAAAAGTTGAGTTTTGGAACCTTGAAGCTAAGAAGATTCTAAGTAAGAGACTGTGAAAGAAGAAGAAGAAAGATCCAGGGAAATTCAAGAATGAAGAACATAAATTGAAGGACAAGTTGCAGAGGAATTGGAAGACTAGGAAAAGAGAGAAGACCTGCACTCAAGTGGGCTTGAGTTCTTTTTTCCCTTGGGTGTATGATGCAGGGGCATTAAGAGCCCCATCACAAATTTATGTCATAGTTTGAGTTATTTATTGTTTTGTAATGTTTAAGGTGAATAAGGTCATTTTGGCCCATTAGGGATCATATGGGACTATTTGTGAAGTTTTGGAGTTATTTAGGCAAAAGATGCAAAAATTGTAAAAATGTTGCCAATATTGTCATGAGAACTTTTCAAGTGTAATAACAACTTTTTGAAAAGATGTTAAAATTTGGTTAGAGGTCAGTTGGAGGTAGAGAACTATTTGTGCAAGAATAAATACACCTTGTAAACATGACCTAAGGGGTTAGAGAGTAGTTTGGAGGAATAAGATACCAATTAGACATATTTTTATGCATTTTTCTGTGCAATCTGACTGTAAAATTTTTGCCTTATTGCATGGTACAGATTGGTACGGATTGGAACAGTCCAAATATTGGTTTCATTTCATAGAGGGATTAACTAACGTTCATTTCCATTTGGTTTGGTGCCTTTTCATTGAGTATTTTGAAAGTTATTACAAATTTACTAAAAATCACCTAAATCTGTATCTAGGGTTATTTGTTTTGGGAAAAATGGCATAACGTTTTTTTCCATCATTAGATCTTCATAAAAATTTGAGGAAAAATTTGTAACTATGTTATCTACAATCTGACTAGAGCGATTGGCCTCATTTTTTGTTGTGTGAAAGTCATGAATGGCAATTCATTGAATTTCATAGTGAAAATTCTATGTTTTCCTACATTCTACATATCTTTGTCACATCTATGGGTATATGTAGGATCATCATGGAAAAATAAGGCCCTTAAGTGGCAATAAAATTCAGAAAAATCAAAGTTAGGCAACTTGACGTAAAAATTTGAATAAGTTATCTATATTATTTCAAAAATATGTAAGAACAAAATCTGTAGCAAATTGAATGTAGTTTCTAAACTACTAGGTTTATTTTTTAAAAAAAAAATATCTATTTGGTGAAAATTTGAAATTTCAATGCAGTAGTACTTAAACTTCAAGGAAAAAATAAAAAATAGGTGTCTTCCTAACCACCCTAACCACAATAAAAATGATAATATTTTTTTATAATATTTTAGATATAATTAGAGGACTCATGTACCGATGTGATGCATATTTTTTTGTAATTTTTTCCAAGTAAATAATTAATTATGAATTTTTTATTAAAAATTTTAAAAAATATAAAAAAATGTATGTTTGACCACCTTAACTTGGTCAAAACTTCATGAAATTTAATTCTTTTTTTTTAATCCTATAGTATGCAAAGCATAGACTGTGACGCATGTTTCAAATTCAAAAAATATGATACTGTTTGAAAGCTATAAATGTTTTTCAATTAGCCTATTAATCAGGACTTTAGTCGTAATTCAAATAGAAAATTAATAATAATTATTTATTAAATTCAAAGTAAAGCATAATTTATATTGGTGGAAAGATGAGAATTTCCTTTAAAAACCCTTTTAGTTTGATCAATTTTGGGTAAAAAAAAAGTCATCAGCCACATGGGTCATCATATCACTTACATATCACCACGTTTTGGCCCACCATGATCTTGCACATACCCCTATATGGACTTAGAATTATTTGTACGATATGAATGATGGATGTATGATGTGAAGGATTGTTCTAGCTTTGTTTTTATTCTATTTTTTTTTAGGTTTCACTAAGTATTGAAGGAGATATCATTGATTTACTAAAACTCACTCCAAACCTTGCCTTGGGTTGAAATAAACCATGAAATTACCATATTTGGAGTTTCCACCATGATCAACCCTTGAAACTTTGTACAAAATTCTGTCCTGATTTTTTTGATCTCCTTGCAAAGTTTGAGGCCTAGGTCTGCATGTGTGGAGGAGCATTTAATGACAGTATGGTGAATTTGGCCTTGTTGACAGTCATAAAAGCCCTAGTGACTTGGGAAAATTTGTTGTGTGCTCTTGGAGAATGATCCTTGGGGTAGGATTTTTTGTTTCATGACATATGTGATATGTTGAAGGTGTTGGAACAAATGTTGAGACACTTTGAAGCCTTGAACCTAGTTGTGCCATGCCTAGTTTCGTAATTAGGCCTCGTTAAGAAGTAGGACAATCAATTTTTTAGGCCTTCTGTACAAAGGAAATCTGCCTAGATTTTGGGTATGTTTGAGAATGGAAAAATGGGTATCTGAAACATGCCTCCATTTCTGTAGATCAGTTCTGGTTTAAGAGTTATGCCCAAAAATTCCTTTTTGGAAGGCTATAAGCAATAATGGTTGTTTGTGAAGGAAAGCACATCAGTTGATGACTAAAGGTTTGAAAGAGTGGTTGTTTGTGTGTGTTAGGATATTATACAACCTTGTTCTAAATCAAATAGGTATAAATAATTCAATTTCATACTTATAAGGTCACAAGTATAGTGTCATTGTAGCTTATTTAATTCAAAAGCACATATATTAAATCTTAGAGTAATGCATTTACCAATCCAATATTACATATTGTGCAATGCATTAGATATGAACGATCCTATATTAATTTTTGTTAGTGTAATTAATTATTTATTACACTAGCATAAGTTAACTTAGGTCTTAATTAATCATATTACTCCTAGGTTGCATTTAGTCATTTAATAATGTTGTTGAGATAAGATTCCCTTCTAGAAGATGAGTTTTCTTTTCTAGAATTTATCTCCATCTTGTTATCATTCCCTAGGTAGTTGGTTAGGGTTTCTTGTTGTCACATGAGGTGTGATTTGAACACTTGGCAACATCCTTTGCATTCTAGGTTTAGCAGTTGCCTATATAATCATGCATATGTACTTTTTGTAAAATATCTGATAGATCATAATAGAATCTCTATTTGAATGCCATTATCATACTTTTTGTGTGGTTGAATATTTCTTCCTAGAAAAGGTCCTCCATTGAAGATTGCAGCTTCATCAAGGACACCTGTGCATCCATCATTCCAACAATTTTTAAGGTTACTATAGATATAAATAGAAAGTGTAAATCTTATAGATGTGGAAAATTTAGACCAATAATTCATTTAAAAGAATAAGGTCTAGTAATAAGGTATTCTTATTGACTTAAACAATTAGGATTTATTTTGTAAGATTTATTTAAATTTCTATGCATGTTGTTAACAATAACTTATTAGTGTTATGACGATATTATTAGTAATGAAATAATGACTCAATAGATATTAATGTCTTCAACTATCTTGGATTCTTATGGCCTTAGCGTAAAGTCATCATGGGTATATTAATATAGTCTATATAGAATGAATTCACTCTAGCTACTCATGTCATGATATGTGTGAAATGTGTTGATTCTTAGTGAAAAGTATACTAGGATCTTATATTGATGAATTTTGGATAGTGGTCCCCATTTGATAGTAATCTAGGCATCACTTTTTAAACCCATACCATTTTATCTAGTCGATAAGTGGATTACCATTTGGAATAATATTATAATTCTTCCATTTAAAAGTTATCATTCTCTTTAGACATCAAATTATTTTGGTTATGAGATTATCATTTTGATATAAGTTATCATTTTTTAAATTTATTTGGTAGTATTATTTGGTTATGAAATAGATTTATATGTTAAGAGATTTAATAATATTGATTAATTGTTTAATGATGGATTTCAAGGTATAAACTAGTTAATAGACATTCAGATTTTCAAATATAGCTTTGTTATCAAAAGCTTGTATAAATTCTAGTTTATTTAATGGAATTCGTATAATGTATAGTTTTGAAAGATAAAATCTTCTCTATTCTTAGACATCAAAACATTGTATATGATTTATAAGAGATGAATAAAATTTGTTACTTGTTACCCTAATTTTGATCATGGAAAATTTTAAAATTTTCCCTATCATATGCCATTTAATATTGTGATGGTCTTTGTGCAAATATGAAGTGAGCAGTTGTGGCGAAGTTCAAGTGATAAAAATCTATTTTTCTTGGAAAAAGTATATAACAGGTGTTGGCAACACAAGGGAAAACAACTAAGGGGGGGGTGTGGGGGGGGGGGGTGAATCAATTGTCACATAAATTATACTTATTAAACTTATTCTCAGATCTGACAATCAAACATGAAAGAGAAACCATCACCACATCAAAAACACACATAACACCAATATTTTTACGTGGAAACCCTATTAGGGGAAAAAAGCAGTGGAGGTTAATCCACAAGTTTATCCTCTGTTAAAAGTATAGTAAATAGGGAATGCACATGCATTCAGGCACACTTCCTAGAGCTCACTACTCAAATACAAAAAGGCTTACTACCCAAGGAATACACACTGTCTTATAGTTACATTCAGATTAAATCCATCTAAAGATTTTGAATTGAGAAAATAACATCTGTTAATGCCTGATTATAGTTCTAGTTAAGCACATAAACTCTGCTCACTCTTCTTCACACTTAACTTCTACCTTCAAATGATTAGAACACTACTCGCACTTAGGACTCACACACTTTACTTCACCAATACCTCAAATGATATAAGAAATCACTCATATATATCCGCGATCAAGAAAAATATCATCTACATGTCGGCTTCATTAAAATATGAAATGAATACAAACTGTCAGCCAAAAAAATAAGTAATTATCAATTCGAATTAACCAATGTTAGCCACATCATTGTGAGGACCCAAAACAACATCCTCGAACACAAAAAATCTTCAATAATTATTCCTCAAAGATCCACAACACGCTATAATCATCCTGTCAGCCATGAACATGAAAAATATGAACACGCAAAAGAAAATCACCAATCGTGAGTGCAAAGATCAATGCAGATGTACAACACAAATATAGTATGATCTAGAAAAAATCCACAAGCATCATGAATCACCAGAAAAGCATCTGTGACGATTGAAATTACTAGAATTACATCATCCTCTTTCAGGAACACCAACTGAAGCAACAAAAAAACTGTCAGAACACATATACTCATAACTTGATCAAAATATTTATGCGGATCTCTAAAAATTTCATTGGATAAACTAGATATGATCGACAAAAAACCCTTTAATCCACAACCTCTGATCATCAATGTACTAAGCTAGCCAACATACAAAACTTTACTTCACCACTAACAATTTGCAACCTATTTTATTATAATTTTCTTAATATCCTTGACATATATAGCCTCTAATGCATTAATGCCAATAGTGTTGACATCAGTGGCAACCACATGTCAGAAACATCTAACAATCCCCCCTTTGACATTGATGGCAACACATGATGTGAAAAACAACATCAACACAACTTTCTCTTAGCACTTTCTCCCCCTTTAGGTTTTGACTCTTCTCCTTAGATAATTTATAGTTTTTCACATGAATCTTCAACAAAAAACCCTTTAATCCACAACCTTTGATCATCAACATACTGAGCTAGCCAGCATACAAAACCTCACTTCACCATTGACAACCTGTAACTTATTTTATTACAATTTTCTCAATATCCTTGACATATACAACCTTTAATACATTAATGCCAATAGTGTTGACATCAATGACAACCACATGTCAGCAACATCCAACAATCTCCCCCTTTAGAATTGATGACAACACATGATGTGATAAGCACCATCAACACAAATTTCTCTTAGCACTTTATCCCCCTTTAGGTTTTGACTCTTCTCATCAAATAATTCATAGTTTTTCACATGAATCTTCTCCCCCTTTGACATCAATGACAAAGATAATGTGAATCTTTCTCCACACAAGCTCTAAACCATATTTATGAACATTTGACTACCCCCCCTGAGTAACAACCATAACATCAATCTAAATCAAGATATTACTATGAAATGCACGGACTGATGCAAGTCATTGCATCTTAGTTCTGATTAGGAGGGGTAATCACCCCTAGCTTCCCTCTGAGATACTCAAAATTATCCTTAGGCAAGGGCTTGGTAAATATATCTGCAATATTTTCCTTAGTAGACACATACTCCAATCTGACTTCCTTGTCACTCACCTTGTCTCTCAAAAAGTGAAACTTGATAGATATATGCTTGGTTTTTGAATGCAGCACCAAATTCTTATAAATGTTTATATCACTTTAATTATCACAAAACATGGCAATAGGTTCATCAAACACAACTCTGATATCTTTCAACATTTGCTTCATCCACAATACTTGAGTACAATTGTTAGCAGTAACAATGTATTCTACCTCTGTAGTAGATAAAGAAATGGCATTCTGCTTCTTACTTAACCATGAAATCAACTTCTTTCCCAAGAAAAATGCACCACCATGAGTACTCTTTCTATCATTCACATCTCCTACCCAATCAAAATCAGTATAAGCACTCAAAGTTAAATCATCTTCTTCAGGATACCATAGGCCAAAATCAACTGTCCCTTTCAAGTTTTTGAAAACCCTCTTCACAATAGTCACATGAGATTCCTTAGGATTAGCTTGAAATCTTACAACAATGCATATGAAATTCATGATATCCAGTCTAGTTTGAGTCAAATAGAACAATCTGCCAATCATGGATCTGTATCTAGTCTGATTTGCTTTAGGAGAATCATCACCTTGTATCAAATTACATCCGGCCACCATAGGTGTACCAATTGGCTTTGAATCTTCCATATGAAATTTCTTTAGCAATTATTTCACATACTTGGACTGAGATATAAAAATAACTTTATCTAATTGAGTAATTTGCAATCCCAAAAATAATTACATCTCAAACTCACTCTGTATCTCATCCGCAAACTTTATGCACAAACTATCATCTCCTCCAAAAATGATATCATCAACAAAGACTTCAACAATAAAATATTTATCATGATCAATCTTGAAATACAAATTACTATCAGTAGTACCTTTGTTAAATCCAAGTTTTAACAAGTACTTATGCAATCTAGAATACTATTCTCTTGGGGCTTGCTTAAGTCCACACAATGATTTCTTCAACTGATAAACCATATCTCCATGATCAGTCAATTGAAATCCATTAGGTTGCTCAATATACACTTCTTGTAGTTCACCATTTAGAAATGTTGACTTGACATCCATTTGATAAACCTTGAAGTATTTGTAAGCAACATAAGCAAGAAATAGTCTCACAGCTTCAATCCTAGCAATAGGGGAAATTTTTTATTCAAAGTCAATTCCTTTGATCTGATAATATCCTTTACATACTACTCTTTCTTTGTTTCTAAAAACTTCATCTTACTCATTCAATTTGTTTCAAAAGACCCATTTGGTTCCAATTACATTTTTTCCCTTAGGTCTTGGAACAAGAGTCCATGTATCATTCTTCTCAATTTGTAGTAGATCTTCTTTTATTGCTTCCATCCAATGTTCATATTTGCATGCTTCATTACATTATTTGGCTTAGTCTTTGATATCAAACAATATTCTTCTATAATGCTTCTCCTAGTTTGAACACCTTTGTTCTTATAACCTATAATCTGATCTTCTGAATGATTCAATATTACATACCTTGGAGTCTTAGGTTTTTCTTGAACTTCAGGTTCTTGTGATCTCACTTCTGTACTTTCACTAGTTCCTTCCTCTAGGCTTTCCTGATTCACCGAAATGATCTGAACTTGATTTCGAGTTTGAGCTAAATTGAAATTTTGATCATCTAAAGCATATCCATAGGTTTTGGATGGTCTAAACGTGTCTTCATCAACCTTGACATTAGCACTTTCAACTACTTTCCTCAATCTCTTGTTGAAGCACTGGTAGGCTTTACTTTTAGTAGAGTAACCGAGAAAGATTCCTTCATCACTCCTAGCATCAAACTTTCCTATATCTTCATCTCTTTTGATATAGCATTTAGTCCCAATTTTTTTGAAGTATCTAATAGTAGGCTTATGACCAAACCATAGTTCATAAGGGGTCTTACCAGTATCACCTTTGATATATACCCGATTGAGAGTATAGACAACAATACTCACAACTTCTCTCCAGTAAATATGTGGGACATTTCCTTCCAACATCATAGTCCTAGTAGCATCTAGAACTGTCTTGTTCTTCTTTTCCACAACTCCATTTTTCTGAGGGGTCCGCGGCACATATAATTGTATCTTTATCCCATGTTCTTCACAAAAATAATTAAACTCACTGGAAATGAATTCACCACCTCTATTTGATCTCAGATATTTAATCTTTAGACCTATCTTTGTCTCAACCTTAGCCTTAAAACTCTTGAATTTCTCTAGAGCTTCATATTTTTCCCTTAAGAAAGCAACCCACATCAATCTAGAATAATTATTAGTGAGTAACATGAAATACCTATCTTGTTGTAAGCTTCCGAATCTAGAAGGATCACACAGATGTGTATGTAAAAGCTCCAATACTTCATTTGAACAATGCTATTTGCTTAGAAATGAAACTCTAGTTTTCTTCCCTAACTGAAATTCCTTGCATATGGTATTAGTAGGCTTTACCAACTTAGGAAGATCTCTCATAGCCTGAGTAGAACTTATCTTGATAATATTGTCAAAGTTTAGATGACAAAATATTCTATGCCACAACCAACTTTCATCAACTTGAGCAATCAAACAACTTTTATTAGAGTACCTAGGTGAAAGATGTTACCTTCTCTTTTTGTACCAGATACAGTGACATTTCTAGAACTCCCCAATATTTTACATTTTCCATCCTTAAATTTAAGATTGTATCCCTTTTCAACCATCTTTCCAACACATAAATTTTATGCTTCAAACCTTCCACATATAAAACATCATCAGTATTATGCTTACGATCAAAATAAATCGAATCTCTGTCATGGATTACACCAAGTTTGTCATCACCAAATCTTACAATGCCACCATCATACTTTTCAAGACTCACAAATTTACTTTTATCACCTGTCATGTGATGAGAGCATCCAATATCAATCACCCATTCATCTTTTTTTTTAATTATGGTAGCTAGATATTTCTCCACATTCATGCAACTACCAGATTTAGTAGGTACAGTATTACTTTCCTTGATAGCAATAAACACAAACTCATCTTCACTTGAATTCCTTTTATCAGATTCATCATCTATCACACCTTCATCAAAAACAAAATAACACTTCCTTTGGAATCTAGGCTTCTTAGATCTTGGCTTAGGAACTCTTTCTGGACACCTTGAGGCAAAATGACCTATCTTATTGCATGAAAAACATTTAAGAGGAAATTTCCCTTTATAATTACCTTCCCCTCTAGGTACCCTCTTGACAAGAAGTGCTTCAAGCTCATCTAGTTTTCTTTCTTCTTGTTCTTCAATCTCTCTCATTTCCTACTCATACTTGGACAAGCTTCTAGAGGAACTTTCTCCTAGATCATATATCTGCTTATATTTTTTAGAGGTAGTAGCTTTGAATGCAAATTATATCTTAGGAAGAGCATCGCCAAACTCACATAACTCAAAAGAAGCAAGCTTACCAATCAACATGTCTCTAGTTACATTTGTCACAATTTGGATCTCCTCAATAGCAACAAATTTGTGTTTGTATGCAGTTGGCAAGGATCTGAGCACTTTAGCAACAATATCTGATTTATCCAATGTTCCACCAACACATATGATATTAAACACTATTTCATTCACTCTTTGCATAAAAGCAATGATGTTCTCATCTTCACCCATTTTCAATGTTTCATATTTCCCTTTCAGACTCTACAAATTATCCATCTTCACATGAGTATCACCTTCATACAAAGTTTCCAACTTTTTCCAGTTCTCATAAGTAGTATTTATATCCATTACATTTGTCATCTTAGAATCAGTCAGAGCACTCAATAATGCTTCCTTAGCCTTGATATTGTACTTGACATCTTTAATATCACCTCTAGTAGAAGGACCATTATGTGGGATGATGCATATATTCTTTGTACTATTCCAATAAGGTTCACCAATGCATCTCATATGACACTCCATTCGAGTCTTCCATAGAGAATAATTTTTTCCATCAAATCTCAGACTATCCTTCTTATATGTCATCATCCTTGATCACCTCAAGCTATTAATCTTATTTGAAGGAACCTGCTCTAATACCAATTGTTGGAAACACAAGGGAAGACAACTGAGAGGGGGGGGGGGTGAATCAGTTACAAAAAATATACTTATTAAACTTATTCTTAGATTTGACAATTAAACGTGAAAGAAAAAACCATCACCACATTAGAAACACACATAACACCAAGAGTTTTACGTGGAAACCCTGTTAGGGGAAAAATCACAGTGGAGGTTAATCCACAAGTTTATACTCTATTACAAGTATAGTAAATAGGGAATGCACATGCATTTAGGCACATTGCCTAGAGCTCACTGCTCAAATACAAAAAGGCTTACTGCCCAAGGAAGACATATTGTCTTACAGTTACATTCAAATTAAATCCATCTGAAGATTTTGAACTAAGAAAATAACATTTGCTAATGCCTAATTACAGTTCTGGTTAAGCACATAAACTCTGCTCAGTCTTCTTCACACTTAACTTCTACCTTCGAATGATTAGAAAATTATTTACACTCAGGACTCACATAGTTCACTTCACCGATACCTCAAATGATATAAGAAATCACTCATATTTATCCATGATCAAGAAAAATATCATCTACATGTCGACTTCATTAAAACATGAAATGAATACAAACTATCAGCCCAAAACATAAGTAATTATCAATGCGAATCAACCAATGTCAACCAAAAAATTGTGAGGACCCAAAACAACATCCTCGAATAGAAAAAATCTTCAATAATTATTCTTTGAAGATCCAGAACATGCTACAATCATCCTGTCAGCAATGAACATGAAAAATATGAACATGCAAAAGCAAATCACCAATCGTGAGCACAAAGATCAATGCAGATGTACAACACAAATATAGTACAATCTAGAAAATATCCACAAGCATCATGAATCACCATAGAAGCATCCATGAAAATTGAACTTCCTAGAATTACATCATCCTCTTTCAAGGACACCAACTGAAGCAACAAAAAAACTATCAAAACACAGATACTCATAACTCAATAAAATCTTTGAAACTTTCAATGGATAAAATATATATGCTCAACAAAAAACCCTTTAATCCACAACCTCTGATCATCAACATACCGAGCTAGCCAACATACAAAACTTCACTTCACCACTGACAACCTACAACTTATTTTATTAAAATTTCTCAATATCCTTGAAATATACAACCTCTAATGCATTAATTCCAATAGTGTTGACATTAATGACAACCACATGTCAGAAAAATCCAACAACAGGGACATTCAGCTCATTATGTCCAAGGGTGAATTAGTTCATTCAGACTATAAATTCTGATTACAAAGATAAAAAATAATCATGACCATATGGATGTTTAAGTGGAGATGCTTTCGGTTTGTAAATGTTATTGAAACTCACACAATCAGAGTTGGTGCCATTTCATTCACTTATGCCAGTAGTGTCATCAAGAAAGAATTTTTCAATTGTATAAGGAACCAAAATCATGTCAAATATATTATATGAAAGATTCAGGATAAATGAATTATATTTTCCATGGAAGCCCATTTTCTAGAGTATTTCATTTATGACTGTTTATACAAATATAAAATAGGTTTGAGATGTTGTGCAGAAGAAAAAAAAATTATATTGGGAGTCCTGCTAGTTTCAATAAGGCATCAAAATTGGCCTTGTAGTTAGTGCAAACGTGTAGAGTGAATGCAAGAACTTATAATCATTTTTCCTTAGGAACTACAAGTTGCATGAGATGATGGAAATGGTAAACTAGAAAGGAGATTTTACTCAATGATGGTTCCTCAAGTTTAAAGGTTCAGGACCTTGATAAAGTTCAACTTGCTGATTCTCCTCCAAAATGGAATTATAATAGCTCTTTCGAATACCCTGAAGATACACATGGAGATTTAGTTTTTTCTTTGTTAAAGGGAACTATCAATGACATTGAGTTCAATATGCCCCTTTGAAATGAGATGGATTTAGTTACTTTAAGTTCTGCTTACTTGAAGTTCTGGATTCAAATAGAACTACACCAAAACACTATACAGATTGAGCTAGGATATGAAGTATTACAAGAAAAGGTGCATGGATTGTTGACAAGTATGGAAATTATAACAATAAAACTTATGAGGGAATGTACTTAGATCACCAATAAGGAATATATCCATAAAATAATAAATGCATGGTGACTATGTTCACACTCTCTCTTTCTCAATGAAACAATTGAAGATTATGTTTATGATAGAACCCAGGAAGAAAAAAATGATGGAGAGAAGTATCTAAAAACAAAATGATAAGTGCTTGATTCATTGTGATGGTTCAGTAGAATAAGAGAGCAAGGTAAAGTGTAGTAGTTAAAGAATCTAGTAAGATTTCCAAGAAGTCAAAAATTCACTCATAACTGTTCACATATTCACATATCTTGGAGGGAAATTTTTTTACATGCTCATAGTATTAAAAAGAAGACTAGAAATGAATTTCAAGAAACAATTACATGGAACCGAAAAGGTTTAGGGGTAGATATAATTTTTTTTTTTGATGTAATAGGGGACATTTTTTTTTGTTGTTCGAGGAAGGACAAGGGGATTTTTCTATAATCTTTTGTACTGATATATGGGAGCCTATGAACTCTATTTTCATGGATGAATAAAGGATACCTTTTGTAATCTATGTATTCAGTTGCGTCTCTTTTAAATTTTGATTTCTTGTGTGAATTCACTAATTGGTCATCTATGTTTTCTTCTTTTATATAGATATGTTTGATATGGGATCTGTGAGTTCTCATTGATTCATATAATTTGAAAGGATTACTGTCTTCCTTCCTCATGTTCTTTGTGAGAACAAATAAATGATCTTTGTGTCATTTATGTATGTTCTCTTATGCCAAGTTATCTTTGCATTTGTGTCATTGTTATTGTAGACATGAAAAATGTACATTCTCAATCTGGCACATTTGATCCAAATTACTAACGACATTTCCTCCTAAATCATACTCTCAGCATTTCATCATATTCTATCTCTTAATTTAATAAATCATTGTTTATTTGATTAAGTCTTCCTCTTTTAGTAATTAAATTAATCAATTTAATTTAATTGACCTTACACCTCTGTTTAGTTAAATAAATCTTTTTATTTGATTAAATTTTCTAAAGTCCTCTTATTAAATTAAATAAATTAAAACCTTATTGGATTTAATCTAACATATTCCTCCTTAGTTAAATAAATCAAATCTTTCATTTAATTAAATCATTTCCCCTCAATTTTGATTTAAATTAATTCATCTATTTGAGTCAAAATGGTCAAATCATCTAATTCTTCATTAAATTCATCAAAACCTTGATTAAGTTAATCCCTCTCACTAAAATCCTCTAGATTTTGCAAGTTGCACAATAAATCAACTACTTTGATTTATTAATTCATCTATTTTCCCTCACATGGCATCAAAAGGGAATATTCCCTTAATTTGAATTCAAATTCAATGGGTACTTCCAACAAGGCATTTAATGCCTCTTACATGTCCTTAGCCTTGAGCCAAGTGACATTAACTCCATTTCCCTTCCCTCTAAACTTACCAACTTTCAAATTCAAATTTGAATCTCATGGCATTTATCATGCACATTGATCAAAATGTGCACAACCATCAACCAATCACATCTTGACAAGTGGCACTTGGCCATTGGATGTTGAATGATCCCACATTGCTCAAACTCACTCTTCTTCCAATTTTTGAAATCTATAAATTGAAGACTCTTCTCCTCAATCTTCATCCACAACTCATATGCAAAGTTACTCTCTCCAATTGAGAACTAATTTTGCTCTTTGTTCACAATCATCCATCATCTCTCCAAATTTGCAACAAGGTTATGCTCAAATCTCTTTGGAGATGTGACCATTTCTCTAATCACATACCATCTACAACATAGGAATTGGGAAAGGGCCAATCGCAACACTCCATTGGCACCAATTCCCCCATGGAATCATCATGTTATTAGCTTAATTAGGATTGAGTTTCTTTAATTTGAAATTTACTTGTGTTCTTCATTTCTTAGTTAAGTTTGAATAAATGGATTTCATGGGGAATCCCTCTTGTTTGCATGCATTATGATCTAACACTAACAATGTTTGACTTCTTGGTGCACATGCAAGTTTAGGGGTTCACAATTATGCACATATGTTAGCTTTTCCTTTCCTTCTTTTTGGTCAAAAGCATACTTGAAAACAATTAAATCATACAAGGGAGTTGTACCTCTAAAATTTAGAGGGTGATTGTTTCTTATAAGGAACAATTATCTCAAGCTGTTGGGAATGATGGCACCTTTCCAAGCAAAGAGCTAAGATTATAGGAGTAAAATATCAAGGTACCCAATCTGTTAGCCAATAGATTTTTGGCTACTCTACTAGGGAGAGAATCAAAGTGCTAGTGTCTTCTTTTCTCATAAATATGAAGGTACCTCCCTAAGGATGGAGGTTGGAAACTCTATCACATGAAACATGCACAAAAATTTTTTTGGTTGAAGATCCAATCATTCTTTTTCTAAATCTGTATTATGGAATTGGTTTCACCTTGACCATGGTGTGCTCATTTTGGACCTTTATCACTACCACAATGTTTATACTTACTTGTAGGTTTGAGAAAGAATTTTCCAAAGTTTAGTGAATAAAATTCATAGGTTGTTGATGATTATATTTGAGCCTTCATCGTAGCTTATGTAATTTTATGGGTAAATGAGGGAAGCGTCTTCATTTGGTTATTTATTGAGTCCCTCATTGGAGCTGCTACAAGTTGGTTCCAGTCCTTAGAAAAGGGATGCATTACTAATTGGTACAACATGGAGAATAATTTTATTGTAAAATTTGAATCAACAATTGATGTGGCTGCACTCCTATATGAATTTTTCAATATTAAAAATAAAGAAGATGAATTTATGAGGGAGTTTGTAGATCGATTTAATAAATGTTTAATGAGGTTTCCCCATAATACTCAGCCAAGTAAAGAGATTCAATTGATAATTTTCATTACAAGATTACACCCTAAAGTCAGTTTCCTCTTGAAGTGAAGCAAGGTACGTGATATCAAAGTTGCACAACAAGAAGCCATTAGTATTGAAGATGACTTGATATTATTTGGGATTTGGAAAGTAAAGAAGGTTAAAGAGACTCCTAACCAAATGCATCCAGGGTATGTGCAGGATCATCATGGAAAAAAGAGGCCCTTAAGTGGTGATAAAAATTCAAAAAATCAAAGTTAGCCAGCTTGACATTAAAAATTGAATAAGTTATCTATATTATTTCAAAAATATGTAAGAATAGAATCTATAGAAAATTGAATGTTGTTTCTAAAGTACTAGGTTTATTTTTATTTTTAAAATTGAAATTTCAATGCAGTAGTACTTAAATTTCAGGGAAAAAATAAGTAGGCATCTGTCTGACCACCCTAACCATAATAAAATGGTAATTTTTTTTATAAGATTTTAGATATAAGCAGAGGACTCATGTCCTGATGTGATGCATATTTTTTGTAATTTTTTTCCAAGTAAATAATTAATTATGAAATTTTTATTAGAACTTCTTAAAAATATAAAAAATTGTATGTCTAACCACCTTAACTTGGTCAAAACTTCATGAAGTTAATTTTTTTTAATCCTATAGTATGTGAAGCATAGAATGTGACACATGTTTTGGATTCAAAAAATATGATACCATTTGAAAGCTATAGATTTTTTTCAATCAGGCTATCAAACAAGACTTTAGTCATAATTCTAATAAAAAATGAATAATAATTATTTATTAAATTCAAAGTAAAGCATAATTTATATTGGTGGAAAGCTGAGAATCTCCTTTAAAAACCCTTTTCATTTTATGAATTTTGGGTAAAAAAAATTTGTCAGCCACATGGGCCATCATATCACTTACATATCACCACTTTTTGGCCCATCATGATTTTGCACATACCTACCACGAGAGCTAAATCATTCATCTTCTTCATTTGAATGCATCAATTTCACGATTTTGGGTGAAGAATTTTTTTCAAGAAATGACCACATTGATTCAAGATACAAATCATGTGTTGAAAGAAAGGTTGAAGTATATATAGTATGTATTATGGAGATAAAAATGAATCTATTGATACTTAAAGTGATGAGGAGGATCATGTTCCATTTCATTCAGATATGGGTGGTCTAACAACTCCTATTGTAGCATATGAATAAATTTCTAATGATATGAATAGCTGGAATGATACATCAAATATTTTTTGAATCATGCGTAGCTAGAGTGTGAATTTTATGAAGTTCCTACATCAAATCATGAAGAGGAAAGGCTACAAGAAAAGGTTAGTGATGATTTTACTTTTGAATCAACTCATTTTGAATCTGATTTTGAAGTTGTGAAATATGGGATGAAGAATGATTGTATGAATAAGTATGGAGAAAGTAACACTGATTAAGTAAATGAGGACATTTAGCCCCATATTTTTCACATTCCAAAATTGTGCTTAGAAATGCTAGAAGATGATTCCTATGTGGAGAAGAAGTGGTTGTGCCTTCTTTGTAGGATATGGAAGAAGATGGTTTGGGTGATAAATCTAGAAATATAGAGCTACCAATAGAGAAGGATGAATCAAATGATGAAGACAAAGATGAAATTGATTTTTTTAAGAATGATTCCAAATTTAATGAGGTTGTTGTCCATGATGTAGTTTTTTAGGCTATTCCAAAAGGAGTTGATATGGAAAATAGTTCACAAAAAACTTTGGAGGTGTATGATGAAGAATGGATCTTTGGTACATCTTTCTAGGACCTCTTTTACTTCATAAGCATCAGGTTTATGTTCATGATCAAGAAGCTAATTCTAAGCTTGCAGGCACCTCACAAGTACAAATCTCTCTTTCACACTAGCATATATTTCTCCCAACTAGTTAATGGCTTCGTATAGTCTTTTGGGCTTGGAGTTGGGATGTGTTGTACCTAGTTCGAGTACATAGGTGTCTTAGGTCACATTTTCTTTTTTGGTCATTTGGGTTGAACTCATTTTTGGGTTTTCTCTTGTCTGGACTATTTTTTCCCCGTCAATATATGTCCCAATGAATCTACACTAGTCTATCCTAGAGATGATTGAATTCTCTATATTTTGCTAGGAAATACAATCCCTAATCAAAGCCGTTGTTACCCGCAATTTTGGTCATGGAAAATTTTAAAATTATCCCTATCCAATGGCATTTAATCTTGTGATGGTCTTTGTGAAAAGATGATCTCTTACTGTTATCCTATGAAATAACTACGTAGAAGTGAGCAATTGTGGTGAAGTTCAAGTGATAAATGTCTATTTTTCTTGGAAAAACTATACAACAGGGACATCTGATTCATTATATCCAGGGGTGAAGTAGTTCAGTTAGACTATAAAATCTGATTACAGAGATTAGAAATGCTCATGACCATATGGATGTTTAAGTGAAGATTCTTTTGGTTTGTAAACATTATTCAAACTTACACAATCAGAGTTGGTGCCATTTGATTCACTTATGCTAGTAGTGTCATCAAGAAATAAGTTTGCAATTGTATAAGGAAAAATAATGATGTTAGAGATATTATAAGAACGATAAGGATAAATGAATTATATTTTCCCAGGAAGCACATTTTCTAGAGTATTTCGTTATCACTGTCTATGCAAATATAAAATAGATTTGAGATGCACAGAAGATAATCAACTTATATTGGGAGTCCTACTAGTTTCAATAAGGCATCAAAATTGGCCTTGTAGTTAGTGCAAACAACCAAAGTGAATGTAGGAACTTGTGATCATTTTTCCTTAGGAACTACAAGTTGCATGAGATGATGAAAATGGTAAACTAGAAAGGAGATTTTGCTCAATGATGGTGCCTCAAGTTTAAAGGTTTAGGACCTTGGCAGGTTTCTACTTTCTACTTCTACTCCAAAATGGAATTTACACATGGAGATTCAGTTTTTGATATGTTAAAGGGAAATATCAATGACATTGAGTTCAATATGCCCCTTCAAAATGAGATGGATGTAGTTCCTTTGACTGCTTTCTTAAAGTTTTGGAGTTGAAAGGAACTACACCAAAACACTATAGTGAGTGAGATAGGATATGAAGTATTGCAAAGAAAAGGTGCATGGATTGTTGACAGGTATAAAAAATATAACAATGAAACTTATGAGGGAGTGTGTTGATTGCTAATAAGAACTCTGTCCATAAAATAAAAAACACATGGTGACTATGTTCACTCTCTCTTTCTTAATGAACCAATTGAAGATTATGTTCATGATAGAGTCTGAGAAGAAACAATTGACAAAGAGAAGTATATAGAAATAGAACAATAAGTGCTTGATTCATTATGATGGTTCAACAGAATAAGAGAGCAGGACAAAGTGTAGGAGTTAGAGAATTAAGTAAGATTTCCAAGAAGTTGAAAAGTCACTCATAACTATTCACATATTCACATACCTTGGAGGGAAAACTTTTGAAATCCTCATCATATTAAAAAGAAGAGAAGAAATGAATTTCAAGAAACAGTTACATGGAATCGAAAAGGTTTAGGGGATAGATATAAAAATATTTTTCTGATGTAATAGGGGACTCCTTTTTTTGTGCTATTCAAGGAAGGACAAATGGATTTTTTTGTAATCCCTTGTATAGATACATTGGAGTCTATAAACTCTCTATTTTCGTGTATGAATAAATGAGACCTTTTGTAATTTGTGTAGTGAATTGGCTCTCTTTTAATTCCTGATTTCTTGTGTGAACTCACTAATTGGTTAGCTATATTTTCTTCTATTATATCAGATTGCATATATGTTTGATATGGGATCAGTGATTCCTCATTGATTCATATAATTTGAAAGGATTATTGTCTTCCTTCCTCATGATCTTTTTGAGTTCAAGTAATTTATCTTTGTGTCATTTATATATGTTATCTTATTCCAAGTTACCTTCACATTTATGTCATTATTATGTACATATGTTAGCTTTTCCTTTCTCACTTTCTGATCAAAAGCATTTTTACTAGGGATTTGTACCTCTAAAATTTAGAGGATATTTTTTTCTTATAAGGAATGATTATCTCGAGCTATTGGGAATGATGAAATTTTTTTGAGCAAAGACTTAAGATTATAGGAGTAAAATATCAAGGTTCCTAATCTGTTAGCGAACATTACTATTGATTTTGCTAATACTTCTGGAGTAGAAATTGAGATTACTAGATTTAACTTTTAATATTAAGAATGGTGTTAGGTACGTGAATATTTGAAGCTGATTTTTATGTCTTAATTTCTATCTTCTTTCAAATGATAAATTTAATAGGATATTCTTGTAAAGATAGATCAAATACTTGTTGAATATATTATATTTCTTATAGGATTCTATTTTTTTCTAATTGAGATGTTAGATGTAATCCTTAGCTAGATTAATGAAGTTATTGATAATTATGACACCTAAGGTATTACTCCATCAAAAAATTATTAAAAAGGACTATGAAGTTAGGGGAATAAGTGGAAACATAAATAAAATATATACGTTGATTTAAATAATGGAATTGAATACTATTTTTATACTAGAATTAGATTAGAATTTGATATTGTAGTGTTGAAAAATATCAAGTGACATTTTCACACTTGTTTAGGCCCTCGTAAAATTGAGCTTAATGATGCCTTGAATTAGTATTGTAATGTGTTCAACACACTTTCACACTTTTCTAAGGTTGTCATTAATAATTGGGCTTCTTTATACTTTAATTAGCCTTATTTTACATCCACAAGCCTCATTTAATGCATATTTTGGAGGATGATCCTGACATACATCAACATACAATCATAATTCAGGTGTTTTTAGGTTGCATGGCCCAAATTTAGTGATCTAGGAATCATATGCCACCTTGGGTGTATGAGTCCTACCTAGGGTTTTGGGTCCCGATTTGGATTTTTAATCTTTCTAAGAATTTTTGAAAATGGTCCCATAATTTATGCCTAATGGAACTCATATGCCATATTAGGCATATGAGTCCTATGTGGCCCAAAATCAAATTTAATTCAAATTCTTAGCGGGATTTTATCCTCCTAGATCTGATGTTAGCTTGTAGTGTTGTAATTTTGAGAAATTAGGCATAATCAAGTATAAATACAAGGTTATTTCATGCATTTCCCTCCCAAGCATTCAAGTATTAATCCTTATAGAAAATTTGAGTTCGTGAGAGAATTCAAGTGTTTACAAGATCATTCAAGGGCTGATTATCAAGTGTTTTAGATCATTATTCAAGCATCAAGCATCGTGTCAAAGTCATCATGCATCATGTTTGTTTTTGAGCTAACAATTGTGATGTAGGGTTTTATGATTCAAGCTAGCATTAAAATCAATATCTATCACATTCAAGCAAGAGTCAAGATCTACATCCATTGGAGCCACTTCATTCATGTTTGCAACACTTTATTGCCAGGGTTTGGTGACTTGTAACATTGTATGTTGTTAATTCATCATTCTCTTTCCTATTTCATTTCATTACAAGGTTTGATTATCAAAATGGGGTTTGGTGACTTGTAACATTGTATGTTCTTAATTCATCATTCTCTTTCCTATTTCATTTCATTACAAGTTTTGATTATCAAAATGGGGTTTGACCAAGGCAAACCCCTTTTTATTAACAAAACAAAATTTTTCCCTCCCTTTGGTGTGTGATTTGCAGATTTAGGTTGAATACACACTGAAGAGAAAGCTTGGAGAAAGTTTTCAAATTTCTCAAAGTTATCAAAATTGTCACCTTGCATTGGAGATCATTAAAAGACTTCTATAGGTTGCAAATCAGGGTTTTGAATCTGAAAATCAATTAGAAAGGACAGAGTAGACATTGAAGAGAAGATCCAGACCTTGAATTTCTAGGAAACCCTAACTAGAATGATATGCTAGTTCTAGTGTATGAGTCCCAGTATAGGCCATTTTCTAGATATTTTTAGTTCCAAGCACCCTTTTTCCATAAACCTGTTCTTGTGCAGACAACCTAATCTAAGACTTAATAACCTAGGCTGGCATATGAGTCCCAATCAACATTAAAATTAGTTTTTTTATCATTTAATAGCTTCATTTAGTCTTCTTCAAGTTTCTAGGTGCACACCTTTTATCTCTCAGTTGGTCATTCTATTTTACATACTTTTCTAGGTCATTTAGTGGAAGATTGCATTGCACTAGGTTTAAACATTACATCTTGCATTTGATTTTTCTTTCCAAGCCCTATCTTGGTGGTGAACCCCTCTTTAGTTTACAATCATACCCTAGGACAATCATATTGCAAGATCTCTTTCTCCTTTGCATACTTTAGATTGAGATCTCTAGGATTTCCCTTCAATGGAATGATTGTGAAATGTGTTATTCTATGTCCTAAACTATAAAAAAAACCATTTTCCATCCTTTCATTTTGGTGAACCCACATTCAAAACATTATAGTTATGATTTGGAGTGCATTAACATCCTACATCTTGCCTTCATAAACATTGCATTAGTTAATTGATATTCTAGGGTTTCTAAGTCTTGCATTAGTG
This sequence comes from Sequoiadendron giganteum, assembly GCA_007115665.2. Classification (NCBI taxonomy): domain Eukaryota; kingdom Viridiplantae; phylum Streptophyta; class Pinopsida; order Cupressales; family Cupressaceae; genus Sequoiadendron; species Sequoiadendron giganteum. The sequence continues at coordinate 161,717,838 of CM021109.1, forward strand.
AAAGTGCATATAGGTTGCATTTTTGCATCTCAAATCATTGAAAATCATCTAAAAATTGCATTTTCATTTAGTCTACAAATCATGCAAACTAAAAATCATTAAAAAACTTGATTTTTTTTGAAAATTGTGAAAAAACCCTCATTGGGACTCATACACCCCTCTAGGCGATTTAGTCCCAGTGCTGATTCTGAATTGCATTTTCTAGAATTTAAAACACTATTTTTGTGATCTTATTTATTGTTGACAACTTTCTATTCTAGTTTACAAAGTTTCTGTTATATTCATTTCATTGCACTTAGCTTAAATTGTATTTTCATTCATCTTGCATTTAGTATCCCTTGCATGAGCATTTCTACTTGGTGTCCTATTGCTAATACTATAGTGAGATGAAGTTCAAGACTAATGTCATCCCATGATAGCACAATTTTCATGGATCTTGGGTTTCCTAACTCTCTTTCTGATAGTGTTGATAATCAACCTTCCATGACTCATGAGTTGTATACTTCCCTTCAAATCCCACCGAATTACCTAAAAAAACTAGATGAAACATTCAAAAACTTACAAGCCCGAATCCTTAGTGAATGCATGGACATTAGCTTGGTTCCCATTATAAAAAATCTAAGGAAAGTGCTTAAATCTGGAAATCGACCATAAATGATGTATAGCCTTAGTCACTTAATTTATAAGTATTAGAATATGGAAAACAATTAAGCTATTGAAACTACAAAAACTAATGTGATGAATGTTGACACGAAGGATGAGAACATAGATACAATTCAAAAAAGTCCAATGGATACTAATCAACAATAACAAAATCCCATCGATGGTTTGGTTGCATTGGTCAAAACTCAACATCATAAGGGCCAAAATAAAAAGCCTCTTGACATTGCTTTCTCCTCTAAAGATATACTTAAACATGCACCTGATGGTCCTCTTTACATAGTTGGTTGCATCTATGATAAGCCCACTAATGGGATATTAATAGATCATGTCTGTGGAGAGAACATGATCACCGAGGAATTATTACATCTACATGAGATTTATCAAAAAATATATGACAAACCGAAAGCATGGATTAAGACGCATAATGGTTTCACTTTCCCTACGATGGGATCGATCACCTTAACTTTGCAAATAGGACCGAAAATTCTAGATGTCTCATTCTCCATCATATTGATGTCAGATCAATTTCATGTGAAGTTAGACTATCCATGGTTTGGCTCTAGGAATGCCATCTTGTCGGTTGTGCATAAATGCTTAAGGTTTCCCTATAACAATGAAATTTTCACTACGCATCATAGTGGTTTTAACCCTTTGTCTTCCCATGAAATTTTTTCCTTAGACTTCTTCTAGCCCGAGCCTATGGAACCTATTAAGCCTCAAAAAGATTCAAATTTTACCAAAAATTGAAGGTGAAGTGTATAGAAAAATTATCCCTTCAAAACATGCCTCAACCCATGACCAAACCCACCATCCTTGACAAAAGAATGATTGAACCAAAAGACATGAGAAACAACCAAGACCAACCTAAGACAAATCCTTCACCCATTTCCTACAAAAGAACAAGAGATAATGAAACCAATCCCATTACACCTCATCTACAAAGTTAAAGAGAAAGTGGTCGAACAACCTCCCATGGTTCCTTTCGTCCACCCCTTAGGGAAGAAAAGAAACCTATAGTTGATCACCTTGCTCTTACACAAACACAACTTGAAAAATGAACTAAAAGAAACAAAGGTGCTAGAGAACGTAGGCATAGATGTTGTGTCCTTGCTTGAAATTTAAATGAAGAAATAAACAAAGAAAATCAAGATCCAAACTTGACTAAAGCAATACACGATGAATCTCCCCCACAACAACAAAAATATCCTACAACACAACTACAAAACGAGTTAAACCCTTCTTTAGAGATTATCATTCAACCTCCTGTTGTGATTAATTTAGATGATGATGAGGAGATTGCTAAAATCAACGAGGAAGTGCAGAATGAATTGAATACATTGTTTTCCTCTTCCATGAACTTGAATGATAATTATCCCAAGAAGAGTGTTGAAATTGGTAATGACCCTAGTTTGGAACTTTCTATTGTCCCTTTGGCTAGTTGTATTCCTTCTATATATGATGAACATGGTTGGGATAAAGATGACCTACTAACAGGGTGACTTGCATGTAACTTACTAGTCTTTTACATTACTTCTTTTCTTCTTTTATGTGATTGCATGTGCGTAATGTGATCTCCCGTGATGTTTTGTTTGATGTTCTCTCTCTCTTTGTGACATTCCTTTATTTGTACCTACATTCTTCTCTATGTTGTAAATATTTTATCTTGTGTTTTCCTTTTGGAGATGACACAAGGCATCAAGAAATTCATGTCCCTTCCATGTTGACCCAAAATATTTTCCTTTTAATTTTGTTTGCCTTGTGTTTTCCTTTTGGGGATGACACAAGGCGTCGATACATTTATGTCTCTTCCATGTTGACTCAAAAGGTTGTTCTTTTTTTTCATTCTCTTTGTGTCATTCTTCTAGTTCTATGAGTATTTGGGGAATGATGACAGTCTCGAGCTCTCCAAAAAATTGTAGCAAGAACATACTGACCCCAAATCCATAGATCCCTTATGTGTGTTTGGAGTTTCATTTTTGGGGAAAGCCCTATTTTCCTTTTCATGATGTAGCTTTATTTGGAAACATATGACTTGGAATAGGGCTTTCTAAGTTAGCTCTCATGTCTTTTTTTTTTTAGCATTTATCATTTACTACTTTAAAGTAATTTCACATAGTATGATGTTTAGTAATTTATTTAAAGTGGGAGCATACATTCACATTATTCTTTTTCATTCTTTTTTTCCTTTTCATGTTCATGGTGTAGTTTTTCTACTTCATGCAATGTGTCTTTCACTTTGTGGATGACATTGGGTGTGATGTCCTTCAAGAGCATGATCTATCTCAACATATTATATTCCTCTTAGTGGCTTGATGTGACACACTACATCCCCTAAGTTGTGAATCTTTAATCCTTTGATTGGTCCTCTCTTGGAGACATTAGGCACAATTTTCCCCAAGTTAAAGACCTTACATGAACTAAGAAAGTCTCCTTTGAATGTTCTTTACATGTTGCATTTATGAAATTTTGGTTATATGGCCAACTAGCATAATACACTTTTCTTTCCTATGTAGCCATCTTGTTTGTTCATGAGTTCCAAGCATATGAAGATTTTCTTTCCTCATGAAGCTCGAAGTTCATTTTTTGTGTGGCACCTCATCGAAGTTATCAGGAGGTATAAATTTGGTATGGTTTGATGGGAAGCCCAACCGAGGCATGACTTTCCCATAGCCACTCATGTGTGTGTGTGAGTGCATACTAGCCATCTGTGTATGTGTCTCACCTCTTTCGGATCCTCACCCAATGGATGGATTGAAGTTCCATTGCCTCAAAGTGAGCATGCATTTTTAGACAAATAGCCTAGATCTGATCCACATCATGTTGGACAAACAATCAAAGCTTGATCCATCCATCCCTTTTGTTTTGATTTTATTTCCTCTTCATTTTTGGCAATGCATGCTTATGCCTTAATGATGCTCTTTATATCATTTTCATGTATTCTCTTTTGTGTGTATGTTGATTTTCCATGGGATCTTGATCCTGGGGGCTTGATCACCCCTCTTGATTGTTTTCATCCTATCCTACTAGCATTGGTGCACTTGGACCCCTCTTGATATGAATTTGTCTACTTTAGTGTGAGTTTGAAGCAACTTCATCCTCTCACTAAAGTGGGGGATAAAGGTAGTGTCAAAAAATGTTGTCAAGTGACATTTTCACACTTGTTTGGGCCCTCCTTATAAAATTGAGCTTAATGATACCTTGACTAAGTGTTGTAATGTGTTCAACACACTCACATTAGGTCTTGGGCTCTTATAAACTAAATAAACCTAATAATACCTTATTTAAAGTGTTGTAAAGTTTTTCAACACACTTTCACACTTTTCTAAGGTTATCATTAATAATTGGGCTTCTTTATGCTTCAATTGGCCTTATTTTGCATCCACAAGCCTCATTTAATGCATCTTTTCAAGGATGATCCAGACATAAATCAACATCCAATCATAATTCAATTGTTTTTAGGTTGTGTAGCCCAAATTTAGTGATCTAGGACTCATATGCCACCTTGGACATATGAGTCCCACCTAGGGTTTTAGGTCACTATTGGTTCTTCAAATCAACAGATGCAATGAGTCCTAAAGAATATCCACTTTCTTATTTTTAGACTCAAAGATGGATTTGGCCAACTAATGAGATTCAATCAAAGACTGAAATCTCCTACACTTCTAGCTCTGTAGGACCAAGGTGGGTTTCCCTTCAAAATGCATAAATAATTAATTCAATTGTGCACTGACATTGCATTTTATAATAGATAATTCCCAATGAAAATATACTAAGGAAAGCATTGACAACCTCAAATCTGGCTATATTTTGGTATCTCCACACTCACTCAATGATTGGGAAACAAAACTCAACATTGAACTCAAACCAAACAACAAGAATTAAAATGATCTTGATTTAATAATTTTTTAATGAAATGAATTTAGCAGAATAACGGATCGATGGCTATTTCTGGGCCACAAAGTAAAATACAGAATTATAAAGACAACCTCATCAGTAAACAAACTTCAACCAGTGGATTCAAAACTGCTAATGCATTACATCAATAGATCCACTCTTATTGCCACCAAAATTCTTCTTACAGATCCACCCTACACACTTAAAACCAAAACTATTTTCTCAAAGTAGTTTAACCATTTATTTGAAACAAAACCATGAAAAAACAAAACAATCTCAAGGAAATTGAGATGAAAAATACAAAATACTTTGTATTATTGAATTCATATGACTTAAAGTATACAAATTATCTGGAGACAATTCTGACAACAGTCATGCTCTACTTGCACAAATTGGTTGATATTTACTCATGAAATTGAAACATTACAATCACATACCCAATTTATGACTTAGACTTAGCATATCTCTATTGACCTAGCCCAATACAAAAATTAAGAACCCTTTACAATGAGAAAACAAGAGAAGATATAGAAGGAAGAAGAGCCCAAGAATTGATCCATTGAAGACACTTGGAAGCTTCATCTCCGTTAATTAACAACAAGAAATGGAACTCATATAATGTTCTATAATCTTGCTATGCTTTCTTTCATAGTGCATCAAAGAATGTTGGGATACTCATGGCCATCATTCTGTAGATCCCTCCTCATCAAAAAATGCTTAGAAATAGAATTTCCTCAAACAATTTCGATACATTTTCACTATGTGCACAAATTGCCCTCTGTAAAATATTCTTCTTAATGTTAAATCGACCCCTTTTAGCCAACACTATGGCTGTTATGATTGGAATGAAATGCTTCATGTCTCCACCATAGAGTCCACTAGTCTTCTCCAGGTGCGATGCCATAAGCCTTTGTTTCTATGTAGATTTTGTCATTTTGAGGCAATACCCACCCCCTCTAGGTTAAACTCCCATGCCTTGATCTCAGAGATTGGACAAAACTCCAATGATGATATTGATGCATTACCTCCAGGTAAAGTGAGAGTGTGTATCTTATTTTCTATGGAGAAAAAGATATAGAAATGACATTGAAGCACCAAAAATTCTAATAGACCCATTTTAAATATCTTGTAACTGTCCAAACAACCCTACTAGGATTAAAAAGTGTTAGTGACCTTTATCCCATTGTTGTGTAGGTGAAACACATCCTCTTCCCTTTCTTCTTTCTCTTGCACCCTAGTTGATTCAACATGATTTTATTGATTCCTTCTGGATTTATGAGTGATCTCATTTTCATAATTTATCATGAACCATACTCATGATAGGACTGTTATCATTGAAACTTTTCTTTCTATACCATGATTCTCAGGGTTTGAAGAGAACTTGTTGCACTTGATGCCCATGAAATACTTTGTTGATGATATCAAATTGTGAACAATAGGATATTGGTATACACAAAGTTATTCTTTATGGTGAAGTTGGAACACACAATACTCAAGTGTTCCTAAAGGAACTGCTTGGTCTCCACTCTTTTTTACTTTGCCACATACGCAATTGATATATTCTTGCAAAGATAGTCCTCAAACAATATTACCTCTATCAATTTTATCTAATCAACTTATTTCTATGGCCTTATCAACCATTTATTTGCTAACAAATTGAATGTATGATGACCCCTTTGTTTGGTTGTCTTCAAGTTCTTATTTAGTATGAAACTTCATAATTGGGTGATGCATGTCAGGTCGCCATGTGGGCCTGGTTATTTTTTTTGTTTTCAAACAAGGTTTTGTCCTGAATTGATTTGTGGCTATCTCTGAATGTGTCTGAGGTGAAAACATGAATTGGGTTGTCACTAAAATTTGCTTTCAGACATATTTGCACAATGGTCAAAATTAGTCAGGTGGACTCTAGAATCGCCCTAGTAAACTAGTCAAACAACCTCTTGGAGCAATTAAAATTTACATGCATGCAGATATTTGTTCTGAGAATGCAATGCAACAAATAGCTCCAAAAAATAGATCATGAGGTGTAAGATATTCAGTGCCAATGTTGCTTGGTTAGACTTTTCTGCAACTACACCTGTTCAAAACCAATAATGGTTCAAGTTGCCATTTTGAAAAATATCAAACCACCTTTTGGGAAGCCACCACTGGAAACATTAGCTGATTTAGGATCATTGAGTGCATGTGCAAGAGGTATTTTCTTTGATCATTATTCTTCATGTGATATTAGGGGTGAAAGTTGACCACCTTGAAACATGTCAGAAATGTAGCTGCAAAATTAGAACAAACTGCATTTGCTTTTGATCTCGAAAAAATAGCAAATTAGATCATGAAGCTTTGAAACCAGACAAGGGACAACATGAATGTGGAAGGAATTCAAAGCAACAATTTTTTTGTCATGAAAGTCATCCATTTGTGAAATATTAACTCAAACACGAGGCCACTTCGCAAGACAAAGAAATTTGCAAACAACAAAATAGTGCCAGAACCCTCCAGCTTCACTCTTCAAAACAGTGTCAAAAATCATCATGGGAAGCTAAAAAATGACATGCATGTTCATTTATGTCAAATAAATATTCTCACCAAGGGGTTTAGGATGAAAATCAATTGGCTCTAAAATATGACCCTCTAAAGTAGGTCACCTGGGTAGATTTTTCAAGGGCACTGATGAGAGTGCAGAGGAAATTTTTTCAATATGGGCACTTCAAATTTTGCAAATTTGAGAGTGCCATGAGTGGCTTTGACTGGGGATGTATGACCCCTATGGGCATAGAAAGAATTCAAATCTCTGGGGAGTAGACCAAATGTTGAGTCCATTGGGTGCTCAAACTGCTCCTTTATTCAACCTTATTTTTTCCTCATTTGATGTCTCCAGGCCACCAAATTAAAAAGGGAAGTCAATTCTTACCCCTACCAAACACCAATCTGTTAAAGGAGCTGATCTCCCTCAACTCATTCTTTCCTCTATCACACCACAATAATATGAGTGACTTCATTTTTGCAAACACAAGTGTCAGGATGCCTTTAAACAAGTAGAAACTTGTTGTGCCATTTGAAATTGTTTTAGTATTTTTGGCATGACTCATGTAGTGTGAGTTCCTGAAAGTGTTTTTTCTTCATTAACTTGCTTACATTTGGAGCTTACAGCTACATGTACATGGGTTGGTTATGCTTGTGGCATAATTTTACTAATGTTCGATACCTTTAAGGTATGGATGATTCAATGATCTAGCACTCGCTGTGGGTGCTATTTTTAGTCACATGGGTTTATTAGTTGGAAATAACTAGTTGGTTTGATTGTTGTTCTAGCTAATATTTTTATCTTGTTTTCTAGAGTGATGGTAGTATCTTTTTGTTGATATCACTAGGATATTTTTCTTTTGTTTGTTGGACTGGTGCATATTCACCTTGGCTTGTACCTTTCTTCCATAGGTGGCATGTTGGAGGATGATAGGGATTGTTGATTGAATGGTGGACATCTTAGATGTTGTTGCAAAATTCTTGATGGTGCATGAGAGCATGTTTGAGATCTATGTGGTTTCATGGAAGGATGTGATCCACTACAATGTTGGACAGTTAGTTGTAGTTGGATACTTGATTTTGTTGCAGATTGTCTAGTAGACTATTATATATGCAAAATTGTTGATTGGGTGTCCTGAATGATACTAAATAGAGACTTGATAGAGCAGGGTCTCAACTGGTGGTGCTAGTGTGGTCTCAATAGTTCCCGAGTGCTCTAGATGTGCCAGTGTGATCTTTGTCAAGTGGGAGATTGTTGGAATTGTGTGCCTCAATCCCACTAGCCTAAACCCTTTGAGAGAGAAATTTAGGTGTGACTGCTGAGATGTCTGGCTAATCTACATAATGATCCTAAACTGTCTGTGAGATCAGTGTGACTTAGCCTGATCCGAGTTCTCCTTGTGAAGTTCCTTTTTTGAACATATCGGTGAGACCTTTGGTGTGTCCTGGAGATGAAGGTTGCTGATATGACCTGAACATCGACGTGATTTTTCTAACTCTCATCGATGATAGAAGTCTGATCGAAAAATTTATATTGGTGTAAGTATGGTCAATGACACTTTTTCAGGCTGAGATGGAGGTTCAAAAAGAGTCTTAATGGTAGAGCATATCTGGTCGAGATTGATGAAATGCATTGAAACTCTTGTCAATGAACATATCATCAGGGTAACATTGGTCTTCAGTTAGACTTGAGAATGCTGAACTGATAGTAGAAATTTGACCGATGATAGTACCATCGGGGTGACTTTGGCCAATGATCTATATTGGGGTGACTCTGGTCTTTAGTGGGACTTTTGGTTGTTGAACCAACAATGTTGGTCTAGCCGATGGGCTATGTTTGATGTGACTCTTGTCGATGAGGTGTTCTGAACTATAGTTGGGCCTAAGGTCATCAGGGTGACATCAGACTTCGATTATACTTTTTGATCCTTGTCTGATGGTGTTGTTCTAGCTGATGGATCTATTTTATTGAACTTTTGTGTGACTCTTGGTGACACGTGGTCTTTATCTTCTTTTGGGACATCAAAGAGACCTCGACTATCAAGGTGACATCTTAGATATTCATCGATAGTGTTGGTCATTCCGATATACATCAGGTTGACAAGATGATTTGAAAGGTGTTTGAGCTTAATTAAATTGTGGTGAATTAAGGTTTTGATATGACACTATGAACTCTTGTCGATGGATATTGTCTTTCCAATAGGCTTGATCGAGACTTTAGCATGTTGAACAAACAACGGGGATACCTTGGTGTTCGGTGTCACTTTTTTAGGCTATGGTTGATGGTCTTTTGTCAAGCCGATGAACATGAAAGAAGACCATAGTTGGTAGTACACTAAATTTGTTGACCGTTGATGTGTTTGATGTTCATTGGAGGATCATGAATGAGTTGGAGAAGTCTATTTGGTGATTTGGTCATGTTGACGGTTGGTCTAACAGAAGGAAAATGAAATGATATACACAGGAAGTTGAACTGTTTCCTATTAGTTGAGAATGAATGGTATAAACATTGAATGTTCTGCAATAAGAATTGGAGATGAAGATCTAAGCAAGGTTATGTTGCTGAAATATCTCCTGATAGAATGTCTAGATCGATCTTTCATTGTTAATCTATACTATATACTATGTGAGAGTATTGTAATAGTGAAAATATTGTAATGGACTGAGAGGTTGATCAGAGAAATGTAAAAAGGAGAGAGGGAAGCTCTTGTCATAGAGTTGCTACCAGTTTGTCTCCAGATGAAACAAGATGTAACTCCTGTAAAGGTTGTAAGCCTAAATTGTATTTGTAACTATGATATGTTGTTGAATAATATAATGGCTAGTTATTTGGAGTGTGGGGTTTCTCACTCGAAAGGGTTTTCCCCACGTAAATCTGTGTGTTGTAATCTTATGTTCCATCTTTCATGTTTATTGGTTTTGTTTGTTGAATTTGTTTATGCAAGTTGTTGAAACAAAATTTGCACGAGCTTCTCTCAAAAGGTTTAATGTGGGAAATGAACTGTGTCTGATTCTGCTTTGTGGCATAGTTGTACTTGTTTTTTGAGGAAATCTAATTGAAATTAAAGTTACCAAAATAAATACAGATCTTGGATTCTTTTCTTAGATGACTTAAATTTCACTACAAGTGGTATCAGAGCCGTCTTCTAGTTGTTGGTTCTATGTATTTCTCCTATGAATATTTCTTAGTCTGTCAAGCTTGAATAAATTTGGAGGAATCGTCTGGTATATTGATCCTTTGGTGAGTGGAAGTCTTGTGGTATTTAGAGACAACACACAACATGAAGGGTGGTGAAGATGGAGAAAAAGGAGTTGGTCATGTTGAATTTTTGTGATCTGTGTCTCTTAGTTGGCAGCGGTATAACCTTGATGTATGAGGTGGAATTTTCTGCTTCATGGTTGTGTAGCAGTAATGCTCTTGTATTGGTTGTCTATGTAAGAGGATCCATGATGATATAGAAAGGCGTGTGTTGTTGTTTAGTCATGGAAGAGAGTGCTTATGTTGGGTGATGTTTCCTGGTGTTGGAAGGTATTGTTTCCTGTTAACTTTGAATACATAAAGGTTATTTTTGATGGGTGTTTTTGCACACTTTTTCAACATAGGTGATGCATAGGTGCATCACCTCTCTTGAAAGGAAATATCCAACAAGTTGCTGAAAATAACCCCAAGGTCGCTCGGGTGTCAGGTCATGACTTACATAGGATACCTCAATTGATGTTTGATGTGATATTATTGGTAATCACAAGGAAAACTTATGTGAGTTCAGCTGGAAGGGAAATCAAATCTACAACTAGATTTTCTGAGGTGGGGAAGTTACTGTACATTTGTTGCAGGTTCAAAAAACAATTTTGAAGTCCATTTTTGACTTAAGATTTGGCTTTACAATGTGCAATGAACCTTAGCATAGGTCGCTTCTTAAAAAAAGGAAAAAAGGGCAGGGAAGAGAGAGGGTTCCAGGACCTGCAACTACTAATGAACAGTGATCATGGAGGTCTCTACTATGGACAACTTCCTTAGAACAAAATTCCACTTAACCAAAAATCTCACAGTCTCATGAAATCTGTGCTATCTTCTAAGGACTACAAATATTTTACCATTCATTCACCATACATATGCATGAACAAAGATAAATATTTAAAAGCAACTTCAAATCTAGGTCCAGACTAACTTTACACATCCATCTACCAACAACAAACAACTAAAAAGTATGGACAAGGAGGGCATATACATAACAAAAATCTTCATAACCAAGAAACAACATTACTAAATCTACCAAAGTCAATGAAAAGAAAAATAAAATAGCAAAGTAAATTTAACTAAATCATCTAACTATGAGAGAAGAATCATGAAACATGAGAAGAAACCCAGAAATGCACCAAAGTCAATGTATTTCTATTACAATTTCTATAGCATGTCTTTTACAACAACTCAACTCTCCTTGAAAATGAGAGGAGATCCCCTATTTATAGTGTCCCAAAAGTAGAATATGTGTCCAAGATTGATTTACATTTGTGTGGCCACAATTCACTGTAACCTAGGGTTCTACCTACCCCCCAATATATTGCATTTTAAAATACATTTTTGTCCACATCCCTATTTTTTCCTTTAGTGGCAGAACTGTAGCATTTTTGTCCTTTTTCTGATTGCTCTTTGTTGCAACTACTCCTTTAGAAATTCTTCATCAATAACAAGGTTTCCTTCTTGCTTCTTCAAAGCTACATATTTCATGAATTTTAAGATCACCGATTGAGGCTTATCGACCTCTATGATGTTGGATCTCAGCACTTGGTAGCTCCACTCTTTGGAATTATCAATAAGCCTCTCCCAATCCTCCTCATACTTAGCAGTGTGATCTTTGAACAACTCGGTCTAGGTGAAACCTCATGAAATCTGTAGTAACTTCGGCCAACATCCCATCTTCCATCCTCTTTCTGAAGTGAGGCTTTATATTTTCTGGATTGATGTAGACAACAGGAATTTCATACCCTATCATTAGCTTCAGATATCAGAGGCAATCTTCTCTAGCTTCCTTGGCCCATTCAACATATGGATTTACCCTTTCAAGTACTTTTTCTAGCCTTTCCTTCAATGATCCAAGTCTTGTTTCCACACATCTATTAGCCAATGATCCTCATCTTGGACAGCGAACTCATTTTCCCAAATTTCACTTGGCAGCCTCAATTTTTAGGTAAGAAGCCCCATATTTCTTTGGGAACTCAATGCAGATTTTCTTCGTACCTTCAAGAGATGTTTGTACCTCCAAGAATTTGTTTGTTGTTTGAACAACAAGATTGATACCTGTGTTCCCAACATCCAAGACCTACCAGAACTAATTTTCTATGGTCTTGTCAAACCTGTGTTCCCAACATCCAAGACCTACCAGAACTAATTTTCTATGGTCTTGTCAAAGTTCTTTCTCTTCTCTAGCTTGTTAATCTACTCTTTTGGAAACAACTATGGCGGGGCCAAGGATTTGGTTGGTTGTTCTTCTATGGATGACCATTGTTGGATATAGGCTGTCAAATCAGCCTCCTGTGCCTTAAGCTCCTCTTTGGAAACTTTGTCCTATGGAATGAGATGCACCACTGTGGCAACTGATTCTTGGAGATGATCAACCTTCTACTCCCTGGTGGCCACTCCCAAGTCGATGGTGGATATGTTATAACTTATTCCTTGTTCTCCCACCACCAGTGTAGCTATTTGTACTACTCTGGATCTAGAGGAATCCATCATTACCTTTGACCTAATCTTTGGCTTCTTCTCCTTCATGGTGCCAATCTGGACTCGAGCCAATATAGCTTCCAGCCTCACCCTTGGGTCCTTTAGAGTGGGAGCCTTCTTTTCTAGCTGCCTCTCCAACCAACCAGGCATTGATGACTTTTCTTTAGGTGAATCCTGCTGATCCCCATTTTCTTCTTCTCTGACTTCAATTTTATTATCAATGAGGGTCTCCCATTCTGTCCTCGTATCCTCCTCCTCATCAGAGTCTTGTACAAACACTATGCACTTGATAGGGGACTTGGCAGGAAAACACTCATCAAGGTTGCCTTCCCCTTCACCATCCCTTTCTCCATCATGCCCATGTTCCTCGGGCTATTCAATCTCTAGATTCTTATAATTTTCAGCCTCTCCTTTAGGCTTATCTTCTTCTTTACCTTCCTCCTCTTCATGAGGGAACACCCCTTCATCACTCCCATGGGTATAGTCACGCTCTCCCATCAGAGACCTATCATCTACCGCACCTGTGGCAACAACCCTTTCTTCACTAATAGGTTGTTTTTCAGCTTCCATGTCTTTAATTTCCTTGAGTTGCCTGACGAGCTCAGCATCAAGCTCTGAATTAGATATTTCTTCAATTATCTTCATGTCCAGATCCTTTCCATCATCACTGGAAGACACATAAGCAACCTCATCGATTACTCGATGCTCGTATATTAGGTTCTCATGATAGTCAAATGCCTCTTCTTCTAACCCCTTAGCTGATTCCATCTACTGTTGACGGTCCAATTCCTCAAAAATTTGCATGGTGGCTTCCATTGTTGGTGGTTCGGTAGGAGGAGGAGGGACTGGAGTGCTAATTATTTCCTGAGCTATCAGAGCCTATACTGTCGGATTTGCAAACATTCCTAAGAGCTCATAGGGCACATTTTGCATGTATTTCATGAAGGATTCTGAAAGGGTAAGGGCAGGCATTGTGGTTGTAGTAGTGGTGGCAGGAAGAGAAAAGGAAGGAGACATGGAAGATGAAGAAATAGGTGAGGTAGTGGTGGAGGATGAATCAATCGATATTACATGCTGGATGGGAGAAGTAGAAGCAAGATGGATGAAAATGTCCACCGCAGGTGGAGAGGATGCAACTATTGTGTGTGGGATAGGTGGAGTGGTGGTAACAGTAGTGGTTGTGGCAGTAGATGAAATAGGCAGAGACTTTGGCTGATCAGCCTCCATCTCTTCTCCCTCATGGAGTGGATCTTCTTGGATTACTAGCATTTCGGTGACATTGCCCACTCACTTCTGTTTCTTAGGAGGTTCACCCTCTGAGGCCTTCCTAGCATACACTTTTGGGTCAAACTTCTACTCATCAGTCTTCTTTCTCTCTTTCGAATGAACTGATTGGGGGGATTTAGATGTTTCTCCAGTTGATGTAGCAGTTGTCCCACCACTAGAGTCACTTGGCTCGCTTTTGAGTCCCTTGAATGTCAAGACGACCCCCTATTTTTTTAATTGAGAAACCCGCTCATCAATCCGCGCCTTTTTTCAGGCCTTAATAGGCTTGGTAAGTATGTTGATGTCATCAACCTCCGACTCATCCCAATCAATCATTGGTAGTAGTAGATTGGCGATGGTGTTGTACCTGGGGTCGATTACAGTGCTTTCATCTTCCTCCAGTTGATCAGGCATCGGGAATAGGTTCTCCCTTTTTACAAAGTATGCAGTCATCCGCATATAGTGCCTTATCCACAACTCAAAGTCATCTTTACAATCTGCCCAAAAATCTTCAACATTGTGGAGGTGGGCGTACTCCGATCCAATCGCCTTTCTGACATGATCATATGGGTCCATTCGTGGCCTAGCCGTGTGAGATTTGAAGTGATATTCTACCAGTTCCTTCTCCAAATTTCCTACACATTGAGAAGTATTAAGCTCATACATCCCTTGGCCAAGTGTAAGGGGATAAGGGATCCCCACTAGGTGCTTGCTACTCAAAACAGTGTGAATGTGGCACAGCTGCCAAGAAAGCTCCAACAATATTATCTAGTCATTAGGGTACCAGGGCAGCTTGTTTGACTTTTCTAAGAAGCACTAGTCATGGATGTATGTGAACTTGGGGTACTGGATACACCAAAAAGGATAACTCTTTAGAAAAGAACGAGAATTGTGGAAGACTCTCCTCTCAGAATCACCCCCGAGCAGCCTGATGATATAAGCGATGAATGCATCGTTCACTCTGCAATAATCCTTCTTGAAGTTTTTGAACTGTAGCTAAGGGTACTTGTTGAAAGCCTTGAGTTCTCTACCAGGAACTTCATTTGGAATTTGGAATAACCCATTATCATGCCTCCTATCGGCTAGTGAGTATACCAAGTAAGAGGTCTTTTTGACATTCATGAATTGATCATGAAAGTAGTCACTGATTATTCCTCCCTAGTAGAACGTGGTGTCCTTTCCATGAAGAATGTGCTTGATGAAATAAACCATCCATTCTTGAAAATATGCCACATAAGGGAGGCCCATCACTCTGCTCAGCATGGTGATCAAATCATGGTAATGCTCAAAATATTTGCTACAAAAGATTTCTTAGGGAACCTTTGTAGCACTTCCCTATTTGTCTTTTAACCAATACTGATTTATGGGTTTCTTGCATCTTATGGGGTCTTCATCCCACATTTATTTTCATTCCTGAATAGTAGGCAACTCCATCTTTCCGAAGATAGGAATGTGGAAGGTTTTTGTTATTCTTGATGGTGACATGCCGGCTAGGGTGTTTCCATCTCTGTCGACAATAGTTCTTGTTTCTGGCTGATATGCCTCTTTGTAGGCCATTACCAGCTTAGGGGCAATCAAGGTGGGAGGGAAACCTATAGCCTTAGCTATTGCACTGCCCCTAATGAGTCTTGCATTATCTATTTTGGGGCTCATTCTAACCCTTTGTATGAACTCATCAATGTTGACATGCTCAATATTCGTGTTAGTGATGTCCTTCCAATTGGTCATGACCTTGGAATGCAACGACACTCATTGAAATTGGTATTTCATCTGATCCTTAGCCTCCTTGCCTCGAGGGGCTTTGGAAGTTCTCTTTCCTTTGTCTTTGGCCACCCCTGAGGCTTCTGCACTTGATTCCATATATCCTGCACATAGAGGCAGGGTTAAGTACAATCTTTCATGATGATATAAACGGTTAGTCAAATCCCTGCAAAACATGATTAGATCGAATAATCTATCATTCAAATTTCTAACACTTAGTTTGGTTTGTCATTGAAGGTTCACTAGAGGGAGACTAGATGAATCAAGCCCTAGAGGTCAGACTTCCCTTGTCAGAATGTTATTCTGAAGGATGAACATAGTGGGAAGACCCAGATGATATCTCTCAATCTTGGATTTGGATAACGAAGGGTCGATCAGGAAGGTGATCACATTTTTGTAGTTGGGTCATCGTTCATTTTCAGATTGGAGGTCATTTAGGTCATTATTAAGGAATCCAAGATTAAACTAAGGGAAGGATGTCAAGTGTTAGCTGTTTGAAATAGCTTTGGAGAAATGGCCCTTCGAAGGTGGAGTTCCGAAGTTCGAAACCCGAGAGGCAAAAATCCGCGAGACCACGCCTTTGCAAATTTTCAATCATTCGAGAGCCTGGGCCATGGAGGGCGGGAGGTTGATGCATGATAGCCATAAGGAATGACAAAGTGGGATAAAAGTCTTGAAGAGGTGACCCGACAGACTGGACCTAAGAAGAATTTCACCTTATATTTTCATTTGATAAAACTTGGTGGAGATCAGGATTTTGGGGCCTAGGAGCTGGAAAGACAGTCTAGGTTTGATGTTTGGGATGACCGAGATGGGATGAAAGCCCGATGGTGGAAGTTTGGTGGGCAGGGTCCAACGGAGGCGAGGTCTTGAATTTTTTTTGCTAAAATTGTTTCAGTAGGGAAGCACTCAAGACTCGGGAGCTAGGAGGTAGTCACTCTATGGCCGTTTAAAATGACGAAACAACAATGGCAGCCCGTGGATGGAAGTTCAGAGAGAAAGACCTGGGGAACACTAAAAACTCAAGAATTTTCTTGATTTTTCAAGTTATTTGTTAGGAGGGAATCTAGGGGTTCGGGATCCGGGTCTCGGAGGGTAGTCCCTTGATAGTCGTTGAAAACAACGAATTGTAAGCAGTGGTCCAAGGATAGAAGTATGCAGATAGAGACCCGATGGGTGCCTGTATGCATCATTTTTATGACAAGTTTTGTGTCAATCCGCCATACGGGGTCCGAGGTCCGGAGAGATGTGAGGGAAATGCCATTTGAAACAACCGACAGGAAGCAGCCATCTGGAGGCAGGGTTTCAAAGTCTGGAACCCGCAAGGATCTTCGCCATTGAGGGAAGTTTTTCAAGTTTTCATTTTAAACAGTCACAACATTGGGGAGTCCCAACCTCAGAGGGCACCAACTCCTGCCCAAAGAAGAGTGATGGGACAACAAGGCTCCGAGTTTGATTTTTTGAAGTTTCTAAGGGTTGTTTTGGAAATACAACACATGGGTTTTGTGGCATGGTGTCCCCTCTATCAAGTTCATATTAAAGTATCCCTTAGTGTCCATTATTTAAGCATGAAATCATGAAAAGGAGTAGGATTTTTGACTGCAAAGGTACCTCAAAGACCCGATGAAGATGGACGATGAGTTTGTGAAGAACAATGAAGTGGAAGCTCGGGTGCGAAGATGGTGATGGCACTGTGCTTTTCTGTTGTTCCTGACATGTCGGGCCCAATATTTATACCCCTAATTATAGTTAATGTCCCTAATAAATGCAGGTATGATGACCGGTGGGGTTGGTGGATTCAAATTAAGGATGGCAGCGAGAAGACCAGAGCCCTAGGTATAGAATGACGTGAGATCACGACCATCCAAAAAAATTTCCAAGTGAAAATATGATGGCTGAGAAGGCACCAGGGTCCGAATACTGGAAGGACAGTTGTCGACAACCGTTCAAAATTGTGTAAACTAGAAGGAAATCCGAGAGAGGAAATCTAACGGTCTGAGTTAGTAAGGTGTGATGGAATGTTAGATTCAATGCAGATCGTCAGATGGAAAGAAAGAATCTGGGACCTAAAATTCGAAGAGGAATAGACTGAAAGCTGTTAGAAAAGGAAAAATAGATAGGGAAACTCGAGAGAGGAATTCTGAAAGTCCGGGCCCGGGAGGCCCCACAAACGTCAGCAAAGGGTGAAATGTTAAGGAAGCCTTAGGACTCAACAAAATTTGAGGGGAAACACATGGTCAACCTAAGATGAGACTTGAGAGGCATGTTGATCATTAAGGACACCAAAATGAGGGCATGCAAAATGAGGCAGCAACAAAATGACCCGATAGGGCAAAAGAAAGAGGGTCCCCATTCTAAACGGGGCATGTGTGCTATAGGCACAACAACTATGAAGTTAAATATTTATATGTTTTGAAAGCTTCTAAAATATCCTATCTCTATCAGATGCATGTGCATGGTGAGAGAAGGTGTTGATTGTTTCTCTACATAGAAATGTTTGGTATGTGATTAGTCATTCATTATTTTTATGGTAATGCTTGATGGATTCCTATACTAAGTTACTTGTTGTGGACATAATTAGAAAATTAGATCTGTACTTGATTTGGTGTTTGAGTTAGGGTTACTACACATTTATTCTCTTGTGTGACCTTATATTTGCATGACATTGATGTGATTGTGAGTCTTCATGTTTTATTAATTCGGTCTTTGGGTTGTGCAATGTTGTGGGTTGTCTTTACCCATATGTTTGCAATGGGACAACTTGGAAGTGGACTGTCTATATCCACACGATTTGATTCATTGTTTATGCATACTTGTAAGATGGCCTTGTCTATAGTCACTTGTGCATTGGTGTGGCTGTTTTGAGGTAAGAGGATGAATAATTAGTGAGTTTCTAAAAAGTCGATTATGGAGTCATGTAGCATGGTGAATCTCCTTACTTTTGAGATCTTGGTTTAATTAGTAGTACTGTTATATGTTTGTGGGCCTGGAAGATTTTCTTTTTAGTTTTGGAGATGGTTGGTCATGATGCTTGGAAAGCTCGGTATCACTATTCAGTGGGAGCTTTAGCAATGATTGTTAATAATTTGTCTTCTTTAGTTTGCAGATGTTTCTAGGAGGAACTCTTTGATCCTCTTTTTGCAGAAGGGTTCTTTCACATTGGCAAGGCCACTATTTTAAGATGGTTAGCATTTTGAAACCATGGAGGACTTGTGTGTTCTTTGGGTTGAGGTGTTGTTGGTGCTTGATAGGTGATGTTGGTTTAGATCTTGTTTGTTTTATGTCATGATATACTCTTGGTTATGCAAAAGAGTTTTGACATTGTGCATTGCTCTTGAGACACTGGTTTCTTCACTTGGAGCCTAGTATCTCCTAAGAGGGGATGGAAAGATCATGATTTCATGTTAAGTTCCTATTACTATTGTTCTAGCTTTAACATTGATCTTAGTAAATTCTTTGTGTATTGGGTGCTTTGATCATTTGCCTAATACTTCATGATATTGTTGTGTTGTGTTTGGAGTTTGACACAAGGTGATTGTTAGCAGGTGCTCATGGATACATGGAGAATAAGAAAGTACAAGGAGCCTACACCTTGATTGAACATGAGTTCAATAGAGACCTATGAGGAGATAGTTTTTGGATGAGTCATAGTGACTTGGATATCTTGGAGGAACTATTTCTTTCCCACTCTTGGTCTTCTCGGCAATTTATAACATGAGAGGTAGTGCCCATTGTGTCTATTATGTGTGTTATGTATTTATTTCATTGGTGGATCTTGATCTATGGTCAGATGGTTCTAGAGGATTCACTGTGAGAGATGGACAACAGAGACTTGAACAGAGTAGGTTCTAAACTAGTGGTGCTAGTGTGATCTTAGCAGTTCCTGAGTGCTCTAGAGGTGCCAGTGTGATCTTTTTCAAGTGGGATATTGTTGGAATTATGTGCCTCAATCCCACTAGCCTAAACCTTTGAGAGAGAAATTTTGGTGTGACCGATGAGATGTTTGGTTGATATGCATAGTGATCCTGAACTGTTTGTGAGATCGGTGTGACTCAACCTGATCTGAGTTCTCTTTGTGAAGTTCATTTTTTGAACATATCGGTGAGACCTTTTGTGTGTGCTAGCAATGAAGGTTATTGACATGACCTGAATTATTGGCATGAGTTTTCTAACTCTCATCAATAATAGAAGTCCGGCTGAAAATTTTATATCGGTGTAAGTCTGGTCGATGACACTTTGTCGGGATGACATGGAGGATCAAAAAGAGTCTTAATGGTATAGTGTATTTGGCCAAGATTTATGAAATGCATGGAAAATCTTTCCGATGAATAGATCATCGGGGTAACATTGGTCTTTAGTTAGAATTAGAATTGAGAATGTTGAACCAATAGTAGGAATCCGATCGATGATAGTACCATCAAGGTGATTTTGGCCTATGATCTATATTGGGGTGACATTGGTCTTCAGTGGGACTTGTGGTTGTTGAACCAACAGTGTTGGTCTGGCCGTTAGGCTATGTTCAGTGTGATTCTTGCCAATGAGGTGTTTTGAACTACAATTGGGCTTAAGGTCTCGGGGTGACACTAGACTTTGATGAGACTTTTTGATCCTTGTCCAATGGTGTTGCTCTAGCAGATGGATATGTTCTATTGAACTTCGGTGTGACTCTTGGCAACACATGGTATTGATGTTCTTTTTGGACATTAGAGAGACCTCAACTATCGAGGTGACATCTTAGATGTTCACCGATAGTGTTGGTCATGTCAATAAACCTGTTCATGTTTCTCATCGGTGTGACTCAGGGTGACAAGATGGTTCAAAAGGTGTTTGAGCTTAATGACATCGGGGTGACTTAAGGTTTCGATGTGACACTATGAACTCTGGCCGATGGACATTGTCTTGCCGATAGGCTTGGTCGAGACTTCAACACGTTGAATGAACAATCGGGAGACCTTGGTATTTGGTGTCACTTTTCAGGCTATGGCCAATGATATTTTGTCAAGCTGAAGAACGTGAAAAAATACCATGGTTGGTAGGATGCTGACTTGGCTGACCACCCATGCGTTTGATGTTCATTGGAGGATCACGATTGAGTTGGAGAAGTCTATTTAGTGATCTGGTCATGTTGAAGGTTGGTCTAACAGAAGGAAAATGAACTAATCTACAAAGGAAGTTGAAATTTTTCCTATTAGTTGAGAATGAATGGTATAAACATTGAATGTTTTGCAATAAGAATTAGAGAGGAAGATCTAAGCAAGGTTATGCTACCAAAATATCTCCTGATAGAATGTCTGGATTAATCTTTTCTTGATAATTTTCATTGTATACTATGTGAGAGTATTGTAACTGTAGACATCCAAATTTGATCACTTCAATATGATCAAAATTGTCTACTCTACTCATCTATTTCATTAATAGTAATTAAAATATTTTATTTAATCATTATTTCATTTTCTGCCTAAGGTTCCTAAAGTATGTAATTAAATAAATTAAATACTTTACCTTACCCCCTTTTCTTCTCTAAATTAAATAAACATGACAAATTATTTAATTTAGTCATTTAACTTATTTGGATTAAAAACCAATTTTTAATTCCACTTTTTCTCTCTCCTTGTCACATTCTCCATAACCCTCTTTTAATCTAGATTAAATTAATTAATCTATGATTAGGATGTGCACCACTTAATCAAGATTAAGTGTCACATCCTCCATAATCTCCCACTTGCCTCTAATCTCTCATTAATTATCATAATTTTGTGTTTGCACAACCTTAATCAGAATCATTAGCCACATTTGGCTTACCTTTTCTGGTCAACCTTCCCACTTACCCTTTTTAGCCTAGACTCTCTTACCCATGTGAATTTTTAATTCTCATTTATTTGCCCAAGGTTCCTCTCTTCCCCATGTGAATTTTTAATTCACTTTTGTCTTTCCAAGGTCTTCCCCATCCCCTATGAAAGATTCTAGAAGCCTTGACTTGTCACTTCACATGTGCCAAGGGCTTCTAGAACCTTGGACTTGTCACATCACCCACATGTGACAAATCTCTAGCTTTTTCGAGACCCTCTCTTATCCACTAGATTCATCCAATCATCATGAATTTTTAATTCAATTTTATTCCTCCAAATAAGCTTCTCATCCCCCAAGGTACCTCAAAGTTACTTGTCCCTCATCCACCTCATGTACTTCTCTTCCACCTCTTGTCCTTCTCTTCCACATCATTTCCACATCACTCCACCCTAAGACATCTCACATTCCACATGTCAATATGTGAGAGCTTGTGAGTCCTCAACTCACCATAGCCCTTCATCTTGATCTTGTTGGATCAATCTCAACCGTTGAATTCTCTAGAGAATTCCAATTAGCCTATAAATACCCCCTTATTTCTCCCATTTTGAGGATCAAGTCTTTTGCAACAAAACTCTTGCAAATTTGTCATTCAAGCTCTCATCTATCATAGCACTTAGCATCATCTTGCATCTTGCATCCACTTCACTTCATTGTCATCCAAGGAGCACATAAGACATCCAAGATCAAGGGCCAACTAAGGAAGGACCAGCAAAGGAAAGGTATAACACACTTCAATCATCAATTATTTTATCTTGCTTCTTTGCTTCACTATTTTCTTAGGCTAATCTTATTGAGGTGTCCTCTTTTAGTGTTATTGCTTTTGTTATTGCATCATTAGTTTTGTTTAGCATGTCACATTAGGAGTAGCATTTTAAAGGGATCATATTTCTGGCACGCTCGATGGGACCCACAAAGGGGTCTCTTTCTTTTACGTTTTATGTTGTTTACCTTGTTTGCAAATTCAGGTTACAGAGGGGCAAACTTGCTGTCTCGAACATTGTAGAGGGGAAAACTTGCCCTCCCAGACATTGCAGAGGGGTGAAGTTGCCCTCCCAGATGCTGCAGAGGGGTGAACTTGCCCTCCCGGACACTACAGAGGGGCAAACTTGCCCTCCCAGACACTACAGAGGGGCGAACTTGCCTTCTCGGACATTATAGAGGGGAGAACTTGGCCTCCCAAACACTGCAGAGGGGCGAACTTGGCCTCCCAGATGTTGCAGAGGTTCGCCCGGACACTGTAGAGGGGCGAACTTGCCCTCCCAAACTATGTAGAGCGGTGAACTTGCCCTCCTGGACACTGCAGAGGGGAAAACTTGCCCTCCCAAACACTGCAGAGGGGCGAACATGCCCTCCTAGATGCTGCAGAGGGGTGAACTTGCCCTCCCGGACGCTACAGAGGGGTGAACTTGCCCTTAGCAACACGTTCGAAAAAGGTACAAAAGTTGTATTTTAGCTTTGTTTTTGTCTCTTTTTTTTGTGGTTTTGTGCTCTAATCCTCTAATCCTGTTTGTTGGTGAGTGAAGACAAATTTCTTGCTAATATCTTGCATATTTTTTTTGCAAATCACAAAGGGCAAAAGATAAACAACTAACATTTGCTTGCAGGGCCTTTGTTTTATTCTTTGGAAATCTTTCCTTACTATTTTATCTATTTACATAGTATAAATAGGGGAAAGTAATATTGGCTACTTGTTTTGTTTGTTTTATTTATATTACCCTAAAGGGACATTAATTCATTTTCATCCTCTCCCTTTGCACTTTTATGCGGATTCGAAGGGGGTAGTTGGAAACGGTTAGTGTTTTCTTCTTAGAGGGACCTGCTTGGGGATTTCATCACCCCAAGGGACAATCCCAACCACGTGTACCAGTGAGGTATATAAAGGGGGGAGAGCCAAAGTTGTACCCCAATCTAGTTGCGTCGTAATTGGCGAAGCGTTGAAGCTAGGGTGATACCTAGATAGACGTGAAGAGTTGGTTCAAGCCTTTTAGTATCTCGCTGGGGTTCTCGACTCATGCTTGTGACAGACTAATGTTCACAGTTTGTGCCTCATGTACCCAATGTATATCAAGGACTCCTTAGAAAATTTGTTCATCCTAGAGTAAGACCTTTGCTAGCCATACCCCTTAACACTAATCATAGGATTGTGCTTGTTCAAAGTCTCTTTATGTGAAGAACCACTAAATTTTGATAAGTCAAAACCGTCATTGAATCATTTTTCCTTGCCAAAATCTCTCATCCAAACCAAGTTTCAACATTTTTTGCAGAGGGGCGAACTTGCCCCCCTGTTTTAGCATTTTCTGTAGAGGGGTGAACTTGCCCCCCTGTTTCAATGTTTTCTGTAGAGGGGTGAACTTGCCCCCCTATTTCAGTATTTTCTGCAGAAATGCGGATGCGCCCCGTTGAATGAACAGTTTCATCCATTTGACCATTTCAAATGTCTGTTTAACCATGCCAAGTCTCTGTTTGACAATTTGATCATCCTAAACATTCATCTATCCAAATCTAGCATCATCCAAATCCAATCAAAATCCCATCATCCAATCAAATCCAATCCAATCCAAATCATCAAACTGATACATCATCAATTGATCCAAACAAATTTAATCAATTTAATCCTCATCTACATCATCAAGTTAATTCATCCACCAATCCTCATCCAAATTATCAAATTGATACATTCCAATTATCAATTTTGAAGGTTTCGACTTTTATGCAAAAACTTCTGGAGGCCATAACTTTTGACTCAGATATGGGTTTTGGCTAAAATTTTATGGGTGGTTGCGTTATGAGCTGGCATGTGGATTCCCAACTATCCAAGATAGCGTGGACCCCTCTTTAGCACATTTTCGAACCCCCAAAGTTTCATCTTGACCCTCAAAATCACAATTTAGTGTTTTCTTCCAATTTTGAAAAAAACACTTTCATTAATAACTCTGAATCAATATCTCATATTTTGGATCTTAGTGGGTGATTCATCCTATCTTAGTATTGGGTATTTTGTGGAAAAAACTTGGACTCTCAAACGTATTCCTACGAAGTTTCCTAAAATGGCAAAATTTGACAATTTTTGAAAACTGCCAAATTTGGCAAAAATCTATTTGTCAACACCTTACGTCCTCTAGTTGAAACCCATGATCTTGGTTCCATATCAATCCTATCATATCTTTCAATCCAATCCCAGTCTAAGCTCCAATCCCATTCTAATCTAAGTGTTAATCCCATCATCCTAATCTGAGCTTTTATTCAATCTTAATCTGAGCTTTCATCCAATCCCCATATCAGCTTCCCATCATCCTAATCTGAGATTTTATTCAATCCCAATCTGAGCTTTCATCTAATCCCCATATCAGCTTCCAATCCATCCTAGTTCTCTATCCATCATCTATTCTTTCCTGCTAATCTGTATCCATCATGAATCTTTATCCCACTCTCACACCACCAATAATAGTAGTCAAGGGGAATCCTAACTCCATTGATGACAATAACGAAAATCTTGTTGATCATGAAGATTTTTATATAGATCCCCTTGACGCTATCATTTCTAGCAAGCTCTCTCCAATCACCTCCCAAAATCCCACTACTTCTTCAAACTATCCCACCATGCCTTCATCCACATCTAATAATGGTCCTTATGCTACCCTTGACAAGGGATATCCAACATCCTCACCATCGACATACTCATCATGTCCTCCCTTTCAACCCCTATCCTATCCAGCATCCATATCCTCGTCTCCTTATCATCATCAACAATCCCAATACCTCTACCTTAATCCCACATCCCAATCTTCTCATCCTAATCCAACACTCACACATTCCTATCACAATCCCCCATACCAATATTCCTCCTATCCTAATCCACCATCTCAATCCTCTCATCCTAATCTACCATCCATATCCTCCTATGCCAACCCACCATACATGTCCTCCTACGATGGTTCACCACCTCAATTTTCCTATTCTAATCCAACATCCACACCTTCCTATCACAATCCCCCATCCCAATATCCTTACATTAATTCCACATCTCCCCATTCTAATCCTTCATCCACATCTTCCTACTATCACTC
>CM021109.1:161743680-161858122 GCA_007115665.2 Sequoiadendron giganteum
TAGGCTAATCTTATTGAGGTGTCCTTTTTTAGTGTTATTTCTTTTGTTATTGCATCATTAGTTTTGATTAGCATCTCACATTAGGAGTAGCATTTTAAAGGGATCACAGTAACAGTGTGAAGATTGTAACGGACTAAGAGGTTGATCAGAGAAATATAAAAAGGAGAGAGGGAAGCTCTTTTCAAAGAGTTTCTATCAATTTGTCTCCAAATTAAACAAGATGTAAGTCTTGTAAAGGCTGTTAGCCTGAATTGTATTTGTAACTATGATCTGTTGCTAAATAATACAATGGCTAGTTCTTTGGAGTATGGGGTGTTGTAATATTTTGTTCCATCTTTCATGTTCATTGGTTCTGTTTGTTGAATTTGTTTATGCAAGTTGTTGAAACTAAATTTGCATGAGCTTCTCTCAGAAGGTTTAATGTGGGAAATGAATTGTGTCTGATTCCAATTTGTGACATAGTTGTACATGTTTTTTTAGGAAATCTAATTGAAATTAAAGTTACCAAAGTTATTACAGATCTTGGATGCTTTTTTGAGATGACTAAAATTTCCCTACAATTTGATGACTCCAGGCCACCAAATTAAGAAGGGAAGTCAATTCTTATCCCTGTCAAACACCAATCTGTCAAAGGAGTTGATCTCCCTCAACTCATGCTTGCCTTTGTCACAACACAACAATATGTGTGGCTTCATTTTTGCAAACACAAGTGTCAGGATTCCTTTGGACAAGTAGAAACTTGTTCTCTATTTGGCTTTGTTATCACATGGCAACCAAATTACATGGGCCACATCACTGCATTTGTCCTCATTTTTTGATGTTTTATCAAGTGGGAACATTTGAGAATAGTGATCAAGACCACATGGAGACAAGGTCTTATCACATTTTACCAAAGAAAATTTAAAAATATCACTATAATTTTCCTGATTAAACATGCTGGAATCTCCCAACAATCCATCAAATGCAACATTATCAATATATTCACATTTATCAAGCATCTACAAATCAGACATAGTCTTAAAATATTGTCTATCATGTGGCAACAAATCATCATATTCATCATGTAAATTACTCTCAAGCTAAAAAGAACACTCTCTAGTGTTTTGCACATTGCCACATTTTGTGAAATCTTCTTCTAGCTAACAAAAATAGCACTCACATTTTGCCACATGGCTAGTACTATTAAGCTGAATTTGACTACTAGTTTGCACATCTAAGGTAAAAATATCACTTGAACTTACGAAAAGATCTTGCCCATCATACAAAATATCTCCACATGTATGTAAAGAGATACACTCATGCATTAGCACACTTTATAACTATCCTCCATCATGCTGATGTAGAGAATCATCAAGGATTTCTAACTTGTCCTCATCCTTACTTATTTTGTTATCCTCTTAACGTAACATATCAATATGTTCAACATCCCAAGTTTTCTCAAAAGTGAGCAATTCTGGTTCAGAAGGATAATCTAATTTTACTTTGAAATCAACATCAATATCCACATGAAAAGACCCATGACTAGGGTCATCTGAATAAAAAAATGAATACTTTTCCATATCTGCATTAAGATTCTCAAGAATTGGCTCATTGGATACACAAAACTCATGGTCATTTGTTATTTCTAATTCATCAAAACAAAATTTTGAACTTGCATCAATATCCATACTTCCATACACATCATACAATGCATCATTACAATCAAATTGATTCTTGTCCTCATCCACATTATCATCATGCTGGCCAACTAATTCATAATTGGAAGGAGAATAAAAAACACATGCATCATACCTTGTACAGTGAAGATTATCATCACTATCAAAATCAATATGGGTAGCACACAACAACTAGGAGTTATTCACACATGTGTACCACTCTGATACTTAGTGGTCAACAGATTTGAAATTTTTTCACTGGTCAATAGGATATTTTCTTGATCCATTCCTTCAACCACTTCTTCACCTTGACCTCCACTAGAATTGTATGCACTACCAAATTGCAAATCAAGATATATCATGGTTTCATCATCATCAAAATCTGAAAACTCCATAGAATGATCATAAACTAGATTTCCCCAATCATAGAAGATTGAATTGCTAACAACCTTGTTAGAAGCATGGTCACAATTTATCACAAAGAACATGATACCCACTTGTTTATTCTTACCTATTTCTAGGCTGTCATGACAACAATAGAAATATTTCTATATTTTATCATTAGACTGGGTGTCATCATTGATTTTTTCATTTACATCCTTTGAGGATATACACAAACATTTTCACTATCATGAACATCAAAGGTAGACATCACATCATTCTTAGCTTCTTCCTGTTATGCCTTGCATAACCACCCCATCTTTTGCCTTGGTCAAAATGGGTCCCCCTTTATGTTTTTATCCTTGGCTGATTTTCAAACAAAGTTTGGAGTCTTTCTTTTCCAACACTTTGTTTTTCTTTACTTTATTCTACCGAAACCGGAGCCGGAACTGAATTGGGTTTTGAAACTTCTTTTAAAAGTCATTCCGATCCCCATCTCGACAGTCTTTCTTTTGAACTATTTGTTTTGTCTTTGTTGAAGCCGAAGCCAAAGTGGAAGTTAAGTCGGTATTTATTCAAAGTTTCAAAATCAAATCTAATTCCATCTTCACCTCCGCTTTTTGGTCTTTCATTTTAGACTAGGTTTTGTATGTTGAGTTTTCTTGGTTCGGTCTTTTTTTTTTATTTTGCCATTTTGTTTTGCTTTTATCTTTGTCAGCGGAACCGGACCCAGAACAGGAACCAAGTTGGGAAATTAGTCAAGTTTCCAAAACAGTTTTCATTCCGATTCTGCTCCCGCCAGTTTTTGTCATTGACTTTTACTGAAGTAGTGTAACAGTGATGTGCTAATTTGCTCTGCAGTTCTGACTCTGCTCTACTACATTTATTGCATTAATGACAGGTGCCAGGCATGCGTGAAACTACTAGTTTTTGCCTTAATTAGGGATTAATGCGTAGTTATCATCATTATTATTAAGAGATTGAAGAGCGAACTAGAGTTGCACTGAAGCTTAAGTGTGAGTAAATCGATTGAAAGAGAGACAGTAGCTTACGGATTTCTTTAGGAAGTTAACCTCTTTATTTGCGTTCAAGGTAGGGTTTTCTATTTTCGTTCTTCTTTTTATTTTATTTTTTCCATTTCTGCTCCTCTTGGATTGTTGGTTTTGTGCGAATTCCTCTATAAACTTGTATGGTTTTGGATTGTTTCATTTTTGTTAAAGTTTTGCTTTTATAGTTTTGTTTCTTGTCAGTTTATTTAGACACGGTCGTTTTCACGTTTTAACCGTGAACGAGTCATGGTGCCCTCATTTTTAAATTTATAGGTTAAATTTAGTTTTTACAGTGAGAAAGGTTTGGTAGATGGTTGTTTTTACTTAAGAAATCTATTGCACATTCAGTTTGGTTAGTTTAGGTAGGGTTAAATTCGTGCCCTAGTTGTTTGTAATTGAGGGTTTTTAGTTTAGGGTTTCTTGGTACATTTTTGTGTTCGTGTTTTAATTTAAAATATGATGCCGTAGAAAGTATAGTCATCTCTCGGTCATATGGGGATGGTCTTATCATGTTATACTTAAGGCCCTTTTCATTTTAATATGACCTAGTCCTTAATCATGAAGTTATGCATTAAATTTATAAAAAAAAAAAAACACTTATGACGTCATGATCATTTTAGGCGGAGGCGGAATCGGAATGAATCTATACTTTAAACTATGTTTTACAATAGGTATCGATTCCATTTCTATCCCATCTATGACTCTGCTTATAGTGAGAAGCCTTCTTTCAAAATAACGATAACCTAGGCGGAAGCGGAAGCGGAACCAAAACTGAATATGACATCAGAAAATCTGAAAGAAACCAAATTAGTTTCCATTCCGGTTCCGGTTCCAATCACCATGCCAGTTTCGTCTCCGATCCCGCTTGTTATTATTGTAATATCAATAACGGTTTTGGCTCCAAGCCCGACAGTGTTTTAAAGAAGACTGTTTAGAATGTTTTATGTTTGGTTCTGCCTCCGATATATATATGAAGGGTAAGGTTTTAAGGCATGTTTTGTGATATTTATTGAAGTATCTAATTGGGGTTTTTATTGCAGGAAATTTAAAGGATGTCAGGAGTATCAGGAGAGGTCTCCCAAAGGAATCAACCTACATAAACATCAAAGGCAACAACTAAGCCTAAGAAGATAAATTCAGAGCATCTACCTTATACTTTAAGGTATAATCATAGGGGTCTTGTTGTCACTGCAAGCAAAGTGGAATCGGATTGGTCTGATATACCCGACACCAATCTGGGCTCATACAATTTTGAGGAGTTGTATTCGAAAATGTTCGCTGAAGATATAATAGGGAGAACTCAAATAATTGTTGAATCTAGTTTGGCTCATATGACCTTATTCCCTCTATCTGTCCAGTGCCCGGAGTTGATTATGACAACAACAGGGGCTTACAATCCAGCTACTAGGCAGTGTATGGATGTAGAGGACAATGTTATTATTGATTTAACTCCTCAAATGTTTCAAACTATGTTTAGTGTCCTGGATCGAAAGAACCTGGTATAGTTGAAGGAGGTAGAAGCTTTAGAGAAATATAGCAAATACAAGGAGTCCAACAAAGTGCACTTGAACAAGAAATGGTTGAGAACGAAAAAGAAGTCTCTGACCAAGCTTCATGATCAACTGAAGAGAACGAAATTCTACAAATAAGTATCAGATCTGATCATGATGTTGTCTAGAGTCTTTGGGAAGAGTGATGCATTTCACTTCAAGGAGTGGATGTTTCGCTTCATTCAGACCATCTTGAATGGAAAACTATAGTTTGACTGGCCAATGGTGGTCTCTGATACTATTCATGACCAATTGAAAAGAATAAGGGAAACCAAATGCTTCTTTATGACTTCTTATGTTGTTTATGCAGTAGCTAGAGGAGGTATATTTCCAGGTTTAAAGAGAGTGGGGATATTGGGAGAGGCAGATGGAAAAAGGAAAGTGGGGGACCATTATGATCAATTATCTTTACAAGTATCTGAAACAAAACTTAGGAGGGTTAATGATGCATTTCTATATGTGATCATTAACCAACTTAATGGGGATGTAGGATACAGACTGAGCCAAGAAGCTATGGCATTTATCATGGAATGGGGATGTTGGTACATTCAATACCCCAAGTTCACATACTTCAGGCTACTTGGATTTGAAGGTCATCCACATTTGCTACCCAGATGTTGTAGCAATAGGATAGTTCTAATGGAATTTGTATATCAAGCTCTAGGGGTTAATGCCTAGCTTGGATTGAAGCATAAAACTGTTGGTCATAAGTTCCCCATGCAATTGGGTGAATACAGCTGTCAACATCTAGCCGGAGCTAAGGTAGTGTGCAGTGAGTTAATACATCTAAAGCTAGGTTTGTATATAGCTCAGAAGTACTTTGACCCAAGGAAGAAAATGAATGCCTTGCTGCCTTCTATTTTTGATAAACATTTTAATTTGTTGGAAGATTTCTAGAGTGACCTTCAAGATGAGTTTGACCTCAGGAAGAAGAATTATGAGAGTTTACCCATCTCACTCATAGTAGAGCTTGGGATCAAAGATGATATCCCTGACACATTAGTAGATGATGGAGTGGTATTAGATCCATCATATGAAGCATTAAATATTGGCACTAAAATATTGGATCTGGTGCACTGGAATGGTGAGGAGACCATTGACATAAAGAAAATAGGGAGGCCAGTTTTGGATAGAAGTATTCATTGGGCTGTCCTAAGAACTAAAACTCCTCAAGAACCAGCTCCTAAGAAGGGGAAGGGATACAAAAGAATCAAGAGGAAATTTCCTTCCAAGGAGCCCTTGGAATTCTTCCCTCCAGACATTGAAGAGATTTAGCTTAAAGAAACGACTCAAGATGAACTAGAGACACAAGAAGGAGATGTCCAAAAAGGACCTGTGGTTTCAACACCTGCATTGGGTGAATCCTCTACTCAAGTCCCACTTACAAAGTAGCAAAGTGAAGAAGTGCAGATTGGGACTCTTTATGATATTGCGGAATCCATGAAGGGAAAAGGAGTAGAGGTAGAGATCCATGATGTTGGAAAAGACTCTGATGAGACTCTGTTAGAGAAGGATGCACAGTAAAATATACCTCTAAAGGAGGATACTTAACAGGTGTTGACAGAGGAGGATCAGTGCGCGCTATTTGAAGATGCCAAGAAGGCTGCTGATGATCAAGCACACGCTGCAGTAGTAGAGAAACAAAAAACAATTGATGCCAAGATACAGGCTGATGCTTTACTTCAATAGCAACACATAGAAGCTAAGCTAAAAGCCAATGAAATAGAGATGCAATAGAGGAAAAAAGATTAGGAGCTCAAGGTCAAGGAAGATAATGATAAATTAGAGTTGATACAAAAAATTCACGATCTTGAGGAAGAAAAGGCAAGACATCGAAGAGAGAGAGAAGTTCTTGTGGATAAGTTGAAGCTTGCTGAAGAGGCTCATAAAGAGAAAGAGGAAGCAGAACGAGTGCAAAAAGAGAAAGATTCTGAAGAACTAGTCAAGAAGCAACAAAAGGAAAAGGAATATGCAAAAAAGCTTAAGGAATTAGAGGAAGAAAGAAACTAGGAATTGGAGAAGAGAAGATTAGAAGAAGAAGGTTGAAGGAGGAAGAAGATAAGAGAATACAACAACAAAAGGATAGGGAGGAAGCTAAAAATATTGGACAGATAAGTGTGGAACAAGAGCAGCAAGAGAAACAAGGGGTTGATTCTCAAGCTCAAGTAAATGTGCAACCACCCTCTACTACTACTAGTGCTTCTTCCTCAACTATAATGACCACTACTCTAGGTGCTCCCACCTGGTTAAAATTTGATCTTCAGAAGAGATCATTGAAACCTTCACAACCTCTCAATTGGGAGGATATGATGAAGGAAATTGAGAAGTTTTGATGGTGAAAATGACAAAAACAATGTTAAAATAGAATAATTTTACTCTATTTCTCTTGAAAAAGAAAGACAACATGTAGTAGCCTAACTCCCAAGGTCCTGGTAGTTGGTTCTCAACTGTCTGGTGTCACTCAATCGGTTCATGCAACTATAATATTCAAGGGGCCTGTGCTGGTAACAAAAGATTCAAGCAATGATTCATTTTACCGAATTGTATTAGTCAATCAATGGGGTTTCAAACAAAAGAAAAAAGATAGACCAAAGGGGTAAACCAATAAGTATGAATCAAATTTATCTAGCATCTAGACATATATCTCCAAATAATGAATGTTCTTCCAATTAGATCAAGAAAACCATAAGATGACACAATCTATAGTATAATCTATACCACTACATACATTTTAGGTGCTTAATTAACTTCACAATTACACATCACAAATATTCCAAGGATTTCAAAACAACACACATTCATTCATCATCAAGATTATAGATCAGCAAACTTTAATAACTTCAATTCAATGATAATCCAATAAGATAATCCTTAAATCTGGTTTCTTCTAATGACTTTCATCACATAAGAAACTAGCATGCTTTAGCACAATCAATGGCATTCAGATAGATTATAACTTATCAGCCTTATCAAATAAAACAACTCAATTGTAATACCATATTGTGTAAAACTTGTAATTCTATTAGCTATAAAAAGATTAAGTACAAAGTATCTCTGTAATCACTACAAAATTCTATCTCCTAAATTAGGTAAGCCAATCCTATTCTCAATTAGCCGACCTTTACAATATGATACCCACAGGGTATTTATAGATTATACAAAAAGTTTGAACTTCACTTCTATTTTAGGTTATCCACCTTTTTAGGAACAAAAAATTTCTTGGAAACTCAGATCGATTTGATCTTGAGTTCTTACATTAGATGTTCAGTTTAACTGGAGAATAGAAAAATAGAAGAAAAATATGTCATGCGCCTCAATTGTCAGTGTTGCATGCAACATGCAAAGAAGAAAAAGGTCATACATGCAGAAGATTTATGCATGTGAAGCTGGATCTACAATGAACTCATCATAATTGGCGAAGACTTGCTATCATGTATCTATTTCTTGCCCATCGAACCATCTATCCTCAAATTTGATTCGATCCAATTCTGCTGCAGCAAACTCCCTCATACCTTTTATCTTTGTCAATTCTCTTCCAACAGCTTTTATTTCTTCTTTGATATCCATTAACCGATCCAACATCAAATCTTCGTCATCATCTCCTTTCTGCATCAGTCCTCTGAATCTTTCATCCCATTTCTCTTTTATTTAACTCAAAGGCATGCCTTCTTTTGTAAATGCATTTACATCTACAATAATAGCAATGACCACTTCCAACTCTTCCAATTGCTCATTCAAATTATTAACAGCCTCCTGGATCTCATCCTTATGTTTACACAAGAAGCTAGTTCTAAAATAGAGTATACGAGAGGTTTTTCCAATAAAATCATTATTCTCTTCCTCAAGTATGGACTATTCAAGAAGAGTAGCTAAAGGTAATGCATTAACCTTCTCCAATTTTTGATTTTATTCTTTATACTCTTCTTCTTGTTTCTCCAATGCTTCAATGTATTGATGCATCTGTTTTATCAACTCTTCAGTACCTTTGTAGGTCTCAAAACCCTCAACCAAGACTTCACCTACCTCTTGATTCAACTTGTCCATCCACCTGTCTACTATCTCCACTTTGCCTCTTACCTACACCAAATCATCTACCTCATTTTTACTTAATAGAATAGGAGTCTCAATGGCCATTACTTGTTGTGATCTCGGAGAGGAGACTCTTTTCAAGAATGAATGGAATTTATCCAACTGAGCCTTAAGCTCATCCTTCTTTTGCTTATCCTTTATCATTCCTGATTTGGTTGTTGAAGCCACCACATCAATCAAGTTCATCTGCTAATTCCTAGTGGGCCTTCCCAAGTTGACAATACTCAATTGATAATCTGTTAGCTGCATGTCCCCTACCTCCTTTTCTATCATTGGCATGGCACATTCAGCAACAATCTCTCCTTTATCTATGAGTCAGGTAGAATGTAGAATTTTGGCCTTCTTTTTGGGCCTCTCTTGTTCGATCTCCTTCATCATATCCTCTCAATTGAGACGTTGTGAAGGGGTTAATGCCCTCTTCTGCAAGTCCAATTTTAACCAAGTAGGAGGACTTGGAGTAGTAGTCATCATAGAAGAAGAGGCAATAGTAGTATGAGGTGGCTACACTTTTACCTGAGGTTGAGATTCAACCCTTGATTTTTCTTGTTGTTCTTGTAGTATATGCATCTGCACAAGCTTTTCAGCCTCTTCCCTATCCTTTTGTTCTTGCCTTTTATTATCTTCCTCTTCTTTCCTTAACCTCTCTTCCTCCAACTGATTTCTCTCCACTTTTTCCTTTTCCAACCTTTCCTTTTCTAATTATTCCTTTTCCAATTTCTCTTTTTCTAAGGCCTCTAGTCTTTCCCTTTCTAACCTTTCTGCCTCCAAAGCCTTAAGTTTTTTGGCCTTTGCTTGTTGTTGTTGTTGTTTCTTAACTAGCTCTTCGACTTCTTTTTCCTTTTGTAATTGTTCTGCTCCTTCTTCCTTTTGGTGAACTTCCTCTGCAAGTTTCAACCTAGCAACCAAGATTTCCTTTTCCCTCCGGTTCCTTGCCTTCTCCTCCTCAAGGTCATGGATCTTCTGTATCAGTTCCAACTTGTCATTCTCTTCTTTGACCTTGACTTCATGTTCTTGTTGCTTTCTTTGTCTCTCTACTTCATCACCTACTGCCTTAGCTTTACTTTGTCTATTTCTTAATTGTTGCTGGTGAAGTATAGCATCAACTTGTACCTTAGCATCAATTTCCTTTTGTTTCTTCACTACAACTCTTACATCAGAATCTCTTTTCGCCTCTTCAAATAGCTTCCATTGCTCTTCTTGTGTCAAAAATTGCTCAATATCCTCCTCTAGAGGCATGTTCTCTTGTATATCTTTTTCTGACAGAGTCTCATCTGAAGCTGTCTCAACCTCCAGAATTTCCTCCTCCACTTCTTTTCCCTTGGCAGTTTCAGCCATGCTATGAAGAGCTCCTTCTTGAATTTCTTTACTCTTCTTCCTTGTAAGTGGGACTTGTGTGGATGACTCACCTAATGTGGGTGTCGAAACAATAGATCCTACTGGAACATCCCCTTCTTGCATTTCCTCTTCATCCTCTGCTGCCTCAAGTTCTATTTCTTTGATGTTGGGAGGAAGGAATTCTAATGGCTCTTTGGGAGGTGTCTTTCTTTTGATCCTCCTCTATCCCTTACCCTTTTTAGGGGTTGGTTCTTGAGGAGTCTGGGTTCTTTGCACTAACCAGTTAACACTTCTATCCAACACTATCCTTTTGATCTACTTAATATCAATGGTTTCTTCATTGTCCCAGTCAATTGGATCCAGACTCCTGGTGCCAATGTTCAAAGCCTCATAGGATGGATCTAATACAATTCCATCATCCACCAATGTGTCAGGAATATTTTCTTTAACACCAAGATCAGACATGAGTGCGATAGATAACCTTTCATAATTCTTCTTCCTTAGATCATACTCATCTTGCCGATCACTCCAAAAATTCTCTAGCAAATTGAAATGTCTAGTAAGCACTGAAGGCAACAAGGCATACATCTTACCCTTTGGATCAAAACACTTACGAGCTATGTATAAACCCAACTTCAATTGTATCAATTCATTACAAACCACGTTTGCTCCTACCAGATGTTGACAACTATACTCTCCCAACTTCATGGGAAACTTATGACATCCAGTTTTATGTTTGATCTCAAACTGAGCATTAACCCAAAGAGCTTGATATACAAACTCCATTAGCACTATCCTGTTGTTGCAGCACCTTGGAAGCAAATGTGGGTGGCCTTCAAAATTGGCCAACCTGAAGTATGTAAATTTGGGGTACTAGATGTACCAACATCCCCATTCAGCAATGAATGCCATGGCTTCTTGACTTAATTGGTACCTTGCATCTCCATTCAATTGATTGATGATCACATATATAAATGCATCATTGACTCTTCTGAAATGAGTCTCAGCAGCTTGAAGAGACAAATGGTCATAGTGCTCCCATACCTTCTTCTGTCCATCCAAGGCTCCCATTATTCCCACTCTATTTAAGCTTGGGAAAATCCCCAATCTTGCTACTGCATACACCACATAAGAAGTCATAAAGAAACACTTAGTGTTTCTTATGTTAGTCAGCTGATCATGGATAACATTTGACACAATCATTGGCCAATCAAACTGATGGTCACCTTGTAAGATTATTTGGATGAAAGGAAACATCCATTCCTTGAAGTGGAATGTATGCCTCTTCCCACACACCCTAGACATCATCAATATTAAATCCGATACTTCCTTCTTGAAATCTACCCTGTTAGGTTGGTGTGCAAGCTTGGATAGAGATTTCTTTTTTGTCTTCAACCACTTTTTATTCAAATGAGACCTATTGGAGTCCTTATACTTACTATATTTCTCCAAGGCCTCTGCCTCATCCAACTACACCAAGCTCTTAGGATCCGGGACATTAAATATACTTTGAAACATCTTAGGAGTAAGATCAATTATCACCCTATTTTGTGAATCCGTGCATAGTCTTATAGTAGGATTGCAGGAACTGGTTGCTATTAAGATCAACTCTGGGAATTAGACTAATAAAGGGAACACAGTAATATGTGCCAAGCCAAAATCAACAATCCTTTGTGTCCTTCCTATTAGATTTTCTCATTCTGCAAAGGTTTCTCCATGTAACTCCTCAAAGTTGTACTGGCCCAAGTTCATATTAGTGATGTTTGGCCAGTCTTATTCCACCTTGCTCACCTTCACAACTGGCCTCCTGTGATTATACCTCAAGGTATAAGGCAGTTATTCTAGCTTTAACTTCTTTGGTTTTGGTGCTACCTTTGATGTTCCTGCAGGCTGGTTCCTTCGAGTAGCTTCCCCTGATGTTCCTGACATCTTTCAACTTTCCTACAAGCCAAACCTCTAATTAGATCTTCAAATATCATCACCAAAACATGCTCTAAAAACCATACCTTTCATATATGCACCGGAGGTAGAACCAGGCAGAAACACAACCTAAAACAATCTCTTTTACAATACTGCTGGACTCGGAGCCAAAACCGATATAGATATTTCACTAATAATGAACGGGCTCGGAGTCAGAATTGGGAAGGTGATCAGAATGAAAAATGGATTTGATTTTTCCTTTAGATTTTTAGATTTTTAGATTATATTTATGTTCCACCTCCTCTTCCAACTAGGTCATTGTTATTTCGACAGAAGACTTCTTTATTATACGCGGAGCCGGAAACGGGATGAAAATGGAATTGATACCTTTTGCAAAACATAATTCTCTAGTTCAAGATTGATTCCAATCCCGTCTCCACCTAGGTTGAACATGATGTCATCAAAGATTTTATTGATTTAACACACAACTCCATGACTAAAACCAAGGTCATATTAAATGAAAAGAGGCTTTAAAAACACTATACTCATATGACCATGGGGAATGACTAAATTTTAGGGCATCATATTTTAATCATTTAAATGTGATCACAGAAACCTACGAAACCCTAATCTAACAAACACGATAAAAACTAGGGCACAAATTTTAAACCTTACCATTTTACCAGTTTGAAAGCGCGACAAAAACCCTAAGTAAAAAAAAATGATGAATCAATTAACCCTAACTCACTGTAAATCATTAATCTACCTCACTGTAAATCCTTAATCCAACTAATACCTTTTAAAACCTAAATTTAGTCTAACTCACCACAAATCAAAATAGCACGACACGATCATGACTAAAAATGTGAAAGTGACCGTGCCCTAAAACAAAAAGAACCAAAAACAAAAGTAAAAGAAACAAAGAACATAACCAGACAAACAAAATAAAGCAAGAACCCACTCAAACTAATCATACCAAGAATCACGAATTCGTTTTTAAATGAAATGATTCTAAGCACGAGTAGATATAAAAAATGCAACAATTAAAAAATGAAGAACAACAATGATAAGAAACCCTACCTCAAACACAACAGAAACTTGCTAGCCTTTTGAACTGATTCGCACACAATAATCTTCCTCTTCTCTGATCTTTTCGCTCAAATGAACTCTGCCTCTATTCTTTCGTGCTCCTTAATCTCTTAACAATGATAATAATGATTCATTTAATCCTTAATGAAGGTAAAAATGAGGATTTCTACCTACACGAGTATCTATCATTAATGCATTGAAACACAGTTAAGGCAAAGTCAAAACTGAAAGAGAACCAGCACTTCACAACAGTACGACTTCAGTCAAAAAGTCAATGATCCAAAAATGGCGGGGGCGGAACTAAAATGGAAACTGATTCAAAACTTTTTAAGAAATTTCCAAACTACATTCCAATTCCGGTTCTGGGTCCACCGGCTAAACACAAAATAAAACCCAACACAAAAAGGTAAAACAAAAGATCGACAAAATAAAACATAACATAAGGACTAAGACTAAAACCAAAAACATGAAAAGCGGAGGCGGAGTCGGAACTGAATTTAGATTTTGCAATTTTCAATAAACACTTAACTTAACGCCCACTACGGATCTGAGTCCAGTTAAGACAAAACAAAATATCGAAAGAAAAGACTATCAGGATGGGGCCCGAAATGAGTTTTGATTGTGGTTTTAGAACCCGATTTGGTTCCGGCTCCGATTCCGACAAACTTAAACAAAAAATAAACAAAGTGTTGAAAGGAGAAAGACTCTAGACTTTGTTTGAAAGACAACAAGAGATGAAAATTAACAAAGGGGGACCCATTTTGACCAAGGCAAAGATGGGCTGGTTATGCAAGGCATAACAAGAAGGAAAGGCCTAAAAAGAAGGCCAAGATCCTGCATTCCACTAGGTTCATTGACAAAGGAGAGATTGTTGCTGAATGTGCTATACCCATGATAGATAAGGATGTAGGAGACATGCAATTAACAGATTATCAGTTGGGCACTGTTAATTTGGGGAGACCTACCAGAGATCAACAAATGAATTTAATTGATGTGGTAGCATTGTCAACCACATCAAGAATACTGAAGGATAAACAAAGGAAAGATGAGCTTAAGGCCCAGTTAGATCAGTTGCATGTTTTCTTGAAAAGTGTTTCTGCTCTAAGAACACAATAGGTTACCACTGTTGAGACCCCAATTTTGCTGAGTAAGAAAGAAGTAGATGATTTGGTATAGGTAAGGGACAAGGTGTAGATGTTGGAAAGGTGGGTTGATAAATTGAATCAAGAAATAAGTGAAGTACTAGAAGATAGTTTTGGGGTTCACAAAATGACTGAGGAGCTGATAGAGGAAATGAATTAGTATTTTAAAACATTGGAAAAATAGGAGGAGGAGTACAAAGGATACAGTTAGAAATTGAAATAAGTTAATAAATTTCCTAAAACTACTCTTCTAGAATAGTCAATACTTGAAGAAGATAATAAAGATTTCTTGGAAAAGACTTCTTGCATACTCCGGTTTAGATCATATTTTCTATATAAACATAAAAATGAAGTTCAAGATTCTGTTAAGGATCTGAATGAACAGTTTGAGGAGTTGGAAGCCATTATTGTTGTTATAGTCAATGTTGTTATACCAGTAAAGGAAGGCCTACCTTTAAGCCAAATAAAGGAGAAGTGGGATGAAAGGTTTAAAGAGGTTATGGAAAGAGGAGATGATGGTGAAGATCTGTTGATAGATCGATTGATGGACATTAAAGAAGAGATAAGGGCAGCTAAGAGGGAGTTAACAAAGCTGAAAGATATGAGAGGGTTTGCTATAGCGGAGTTGGAAAGGATTAAGTTTGAAGACAACTGGGTTGATGGGCCGAAATTGGACATATTACAACAAGTCTTCTCTAGTTTTGACAAGTAAATTGCAGAACAAACTTCACATGCATAAATTTCATTCATGCATGGATTTCTTCTCTTCTTTGCATGTTGCATGCAGGACTGACATTTTTTGAGGTGCATGGTTTTCTCTTCTCTCCTATCTTATTTTCTTCTAGTTTAACTCAGTGATCAAAGCAGGAACTAGAGATCAAATTGATCTGAGTTTCCAAGAAGACTTAATTCTTGAAAAAGTGGAGCAACCTAAAATAGAGAGGACTTCAGATTTTTGTATATCTATAAATACCCTTGGGGTATCATATTGTAAAGGTCGGCTAATAGAGAATAAAATTGGCCACCTGATATTAGGAGATATAATTTTTCATACTTGTTACAGAGATACATATTTACTTTATTTATAGTTGAATTTAATTATAGGTTTTTATGCAATATGGTGTTAGAATGGAGGTTTACTTGATAAGGTTGATGAATTATAATCTATCTATATGCCAGTGATTGTGATGAAGCATGATTGTTTCTTATGTGATGAAAGTCATTAGAAGAAGTTGGATTTAATGATTATTTCATTAGATTATCTGTGAATTGAATTTATTAAAGTCTGTTGATCTATGGTCTTGGCAAAGAATGAGAGGTGTTGATTTGAGTCTTTGAAGTTTTGATGATATGGGATTGTGGTATTTAAATAAGAACCATAGATGCATGCGATGGTATGGACTATTCTGTAAATCATATCATGCTATGGTTTTCTTGATCTGTTGAAAGAAAATTCATTGTTGAAGAATATTACATAAGTTTTATTCATGTTTACTGATATACGCCCTGATTTATCTTTTTCTTTTGTTTAAAACCCCCTTGTTTTATTAAGAACAGTTTGATGAATAAGTCATTTCTTGTATTCCTTATTACTAGTGCAGGCCCCTTGAATATTACAGTTGCATGGACCAATTGAGTGACACCAGATAGTTGAGAACCAACTACCGGGACCTTGGGAGTTAGGCTACTATATGTTATCTTTCTTTTTTAGGAGAAATAGAGTAGAAATATTCTGTTTAAACGTTATTTGTGTCATTTTCACCATCATTATCAAGTGTGCACATGGTTGTGTTTAAGACTAAAGGCATATGATAATTTTCATTCACATAGTTATTTATTTCATTAGCATGTTTACCCACAATCGAAGACAAGAGACTTTGTACATATTCATTCCTTACTTTCTCCATACTATCTAGAACTAGGTAAGCCATCTGCATACTCAATATTCTAAAATCTTATAACAATGCATTGGATCCCTCCTCAAAAGATTCAAAATACATATGAATGCAATCTAGAGTACTAGGTTTTAAATTTGTAGGGATTAGTGAAAGAGCAATAACAAATTTGTGACTGAAATCAATGCTTGACTCTTCATTTTGTCTTTTAATCTCTTTTAACCTTCTGAAAAGGTCAGAAGGTTCCCTTGAAAATTATTCTCTATAAGCATCCACTATTTTATCCTAGCAGGGGAAGGATTTCGTAAGAAAACTTAAGTACCGATCCCTAGCTCTTGCTTCAATAGATCGGGAAAAAAATGTCATCCACATACCCTGATCTCCAAATGAATGTTTATCCATGAAGCTATAATTGTTTTGGATATGTGCATCTCCTTCACATACATTGTATCCATTAAATCTAGGAATCTTCTTATAGGCCTTGGCATAATTTCAACCTTGTAGTCAACCCATGACAAGTTTAATTGGTTATACAATGGATCAAAGGAATTGAAAAAAGATGCAATAACTTTACAAGTAGATATAGTATTATTATCTTTTAACTACGCTTGCAGAGACATTAGGTGCCTTTTGTTCAACTATTAAATTTTATATTTAAACACATCTTTCCATTCCTGGCTTAGCCTAGGCTTGTACATACTTGAGTTCATGCACTTTGTGGTGTCAAATTTTTGAGGATTATCAAAATTTTGAAGTTTCTTGACAATTTGTATTAAGGTATCTAATGCTATGGCTATTTCAGCTTGGTGATCCATAAATATTTGCAAATTTGGGTTTAACTAATTATGCATAATCATAACCATGACCAAATGAAGGATCACAAGGGAAACTACTAATATGATGGTAACCTGGGCTCGAAACATATGATAATGCAAATGGATGGAAAACCCCAAGATATGAAAATTCATTCTAACCATCCATACTAGCAAATCCATGGGTACTTAGACAAATACTTTAAATAAAACAACAATTTCATTTTGTAACTGAGGGTAATTTTCTATTGGTTTGGATAGAAAACTAAATAAAAAAAACATATAAAACCGATAATAAATAATGGAGTGCATAGGATTAAAGAAAGAAACCAATGAAATGATCTCACCCAAGTTCTTAATCCTCCATGATTGGTCTCCATTACACCTTCTAGTTTGCTGAAATATGTGAGGTTGCCCTCAGATTTTGATGAGCAATCTAATATTGTGACTAGTCCTAAGCAAGTGTTGAAGGATTCAAATGATTATGCAAGAGAAATAAATCCTACATGAAAAACTAAATGGCTAAATGGCTAATGACAAGAAAATGCTAAAATCAAGAATTTCAAGAAGCTTTCAAGATATTAAGTGATGGCAAAATGAGAACAAAATTGGCATTTTATAGAAAATGCAATTTTGGATGGACGGATGACATTAAAGATTGAGAAGTTCCCTAGAATCTATGGTCAAGATTCAAAATAACAACCCATTAATTAGGGTTAGGGAAACCTTAGGGTGAAACTCAAATTGAGTGGACAAGATTTAATTTAAGAAATTAAATCAAGGAATGAGAATAAGTGTGACAGTGAGATGAGAATTAGCGAGTAGAAAAGGATGAGTTAGAAAATCAAGTCATTTTAGAAATTACTTAATTTGTGGAGGGAAATGATATTTTGAATTTAATATTTTAATTTAATTCAAAATGGTGAAGTCATGTGACAATAAATAATAATTAAATTATTTACTTGAGGAGAGAGAAATTTAAATAAATGATTTTTATTTAAATTTAGAAATGAATTGTGAGAGATGATTAAATAATTGATTTTAAATTATTT
This sequence comes from Sequoiadendron giganteum, assembly GCA_007115665.2. NCBI lineage: Eukaryota > Viridiplantae > Streptophyta > Pinopsida > Cupressales > Cupressaceae > Sequoiadendron > Sequoiadendron giganteum. The sequence goes on from CM021109.1 coordinate 161,761,650, forward strand.
AATTGTGGAAGAAGTGGGTTAATAATTAAATAAATTGTGGAGGATTTATTTAATTATGAGAAGACTTTAATATTAGAGACATATTTAAATAAAATTAATTTATTTAAATAAAGGTAATAGTGGATTAAATAAATTTAATAATTTATTTAATTCAAAAGAGGACTTTAGATATTAGTGGCATATTTAAATAAATATGCTTTATTTAAGTAGTCAAGAAAAATAAGGGAGATGAATTAATTAAATAATTGGTCATTATTTAACTAATAGTTAAATTTGGTTAGAAGAACACAATCAAATTATGTTTAGAGGAATTGATGAGAAAATTGAGTTCGTTGGCCTAGGTCAATTTTATGTGTCTACATTTTGCCCCTCTTTGTCATAATGAAGTTTATTGCGTTATGGAAAAGAAAACAAGTCAATAAAATGCCTCAGTGAAGGTACGAAGTGCCTATGCCCCCTCAAAATTTTTTTTGAATTTTGGCCCGGGGTCAAAAAAATTAGGAATGTGTCCTGATAAGCTAAATTGATGCCCAGAAAAAGAACGACATGATCGGTTTTGAAAATGGGGGATGTTAAGACAATAAAAAATTCCAGTCAAAGGTGGTCAAATGAGCTTGAAGTACAAACCCAATAGGCCAAACCCTAATTTTCAACCTATAAATAGGTTTGAAAAAGCAAACCAACTGTCATTTTCACATCTGCTAGTTAGAGATTTTGGAGAGCAAAGTGCGAGGAGAAGATGGCGATTCTCGTGATAGACCACCATGGCTACCATGTGAGGACATTCTGACGACCCGAGGGTGTAGACGCAGCGATAAGTACCCCCTCTTGACATTTAATTTCTTGATTTATGTGCAGATGGGTCAAGAATGAATGCGTTGTAACATAATTGTTGTCACATAAATAAAAAATGCCTTCACGTTTGACATATTTGTTATGTCGTGATGCAAGTGTAAGTGATGATGGGTTTTAGGTTTAAAATGATGCAAACGCTAGGTCAAACACCACAAGTGCTAAAATGCAACACAAGTGTGGTGGCGCACGATCCAAGTACAATCTTACGACACAACCTCAATGTGAAGCAACACAATTGTTATGAAATGACACAATTGCGACATAGAATGACACAATTGATATAAATGTTCGCAATTGTGATATAGAATGACGAAACTTCCTAGATGCAACGTAATTGTGAAATACAAAGCCACATAAGACTTAGTGTGATGTAATTGCAATCAATGCAATGCAACTGATGTTGACTAGGGTTGACCGAAGTTGACTTAGTGTAGACTCTTTTTTTCTGATGCATTTTTCATTTCTTAGATAGTAATAATGCTTTGTAATGCTAATCTAGTTGTGCTAACCCTTGTTTCTGCATGTGCAAAAATGACTAGTGTCGATTTATACACGTGAGTCTAGACCTACCACATATGCATTTATAGATCAGCTAGGAGACCAGGAGCAGCAATGGTTGATGAGACTAGGCCTGTATTATGTCACCTACATGCCCATTTTTTGGGTGAACAGGGGGTTACTGATAGCCTTGTGTGACAGGTGGCACTCTGAGACATGTTCCTTCCACCTACCCACAAGAGAGGCCATTGTGACCTTAGAGGATGTGTACCAGATTTTGCGCATCCTAATCAGTGGGGAGTGAGTAGTGTATGATCCCCATAGAGGGTGATAGGCCGTAAGTGAGTTCTATGAGGTAGTGGATGATGCCGATTTGGGTATTCAGGGGTATGAGACCGAATGGGAGTTCGTGGCAGATCACTATGCTCGGTGGGATGCTATGCTTATGAAATTGATTATCAGGGTCCTCATACCAAATCGTTGAGGGCATAGATTCTTGATTGGATGGGGGGATGTATTGGTGTGTATATGTAGTCAGAGGATAGTGTTTTCCTAGGGACCGTGTCTACCGGGGATGTTATACCATCAACTTTATGAGGTTGTGTACTAAGAGGGTTAGAGTATCAGCTATGGCACTACCTTACTGATGATCTGGGCATGGGAGCATATTCCTATTTTTTGACCACCAGTCAAGATTCAACAGCTAGGCGAGAGTATGCCCTATGTTTATTTATATGTAGGTTTAGTTACCCAGACTTGAGTAGGAGATACAAGGTACAAGCAACACAAGATCGACACATTGATGAGTTTTGTCTAGAGGCCTTTCAGAGATTGTGCCTAGTGGCTAGATGAGGATGGACATATTTCTTTATACAGATAGTTTAGATATTTGATTGTCCATACAGTTCAGAGCCAGAGGATCATAGAGATGTTCCTACCCCAATGGGTACTATGTTAATTTGGTGATCAATAGGGTGTACCTATGGGGATGGATGAGTATGCACAATCATCCAGAGATACCATATGGGGGCCACCTATAGTAGTGGCATTGGAAGAGCAATAGATTGATGGTTTGGCTGCGTAATAGTGGGGATGGAGGGGAGGACCAGTAGATGCAGGGACGTTGATCAAGTATGATGCCTAGTGGTAGGTTCATAGGCATATTCCCTTGACAGATCTAGATGGTCCCACACTAATTGATCATAGATCTATCATTCCATGGGTGTGGAGGGGAGTTTAGGGAGAGAGATATGGAGGGAGAGATAGTGGTCAGGGTGATGGAGGGATAGGTGGGGGAGATGATGGAGGTGGCAGGGGTGGAGATGATGGTAGTGATGGTAGGGGTGGGAGGAGGAGGAGGGGTGATGAAGGGCGTAGGCAACCAAGGAGAGTCAGACAGTGGGTGGGTGGCACACCATTGTCACCCATCAGGGAGGAGGGTGAGGAGGGAGAGAAGCTAGGTAGATAGGAGGTAGAGGCTAGAGGAGAGGAGGTGGAGGTCAGGGGAGACAAGGAGGTGGAGCTCTTTGGAGAGGAGGTGGAGGTCAGAGCAGAGGGAGAGGGACCAGGAGAGGAGGATATCTTTGTAGAGCACCACCCTCTAGAGATTGATGTGGATGAGGTCGATAGAGAGGAGGAGAGGGATGAGGAGGAGGAGGAGGAGGGGGAGGATGAGGCCGAGAGGAGGTTGAGGGAGAGGATGATTGAGGGTGAGGAGGAGGGGGATATACCACCTATTTTTCTAGTGGATTCTATCATGGATCAAAGGGTAAGCAACTTGCAGAGTAGATTGGATGTGGCCTTGTCTCAAAAAAAGGCCCTTGCAGTCGAGTTAGAGGTGGTCTGAGTGGAGAGAGATCAATTTTTTATGAGCGGCTTGTGCCACTTGAGAGATGGGATCCAGGTTTATCCAGATCATATAGCAGGATAGGCAGTGGTACTCAGACCTCTAACAACAATAGGTCACAAAGTAGTAGCCACACTAGTGTCAGTGGTTCCACCTCCTCTGGGTAGTCATCAGGCCACAAGTCACATTGTTCACACGTGTTCATCAGGCCACATCCATAGGTCAGGACACAGTCATAGATTAGTGTCTTCATGACATCAGCTAGAGTAGAGACAACCTCCCACCATTGACCCCTTAGGATCTCAGAGTCAAGCCCCAATCACTTCTCCCATCTAGGTTGCAGTTCAGCTTATGAGCCAACAACAGTCGCCCCATGGGTCACCACCATGAGATAGAGAAGGCATGACTTGGGGTTTCTTCTTGTTTATTGCTATGAGACTTTCTATATGTTGACTTTCGAGCCTGTGACTTCTTTTTTTTGGGATTCCTCCAGATTTAATCTTGTGACATTTATTCCTTTTGAGATATATATATGAGATGATCTTGATGCAGACTACATGCTTTGTTTCTATGATGTTATGCATTATTATGTTATATGTTTTATATGATGTGATTTTATGCATTAATGATGATGGTTTTATCTTTATATGTCATGATGGTCCTACTTTATATGGTGATGATAATGATATTCTATATGATGTGATGGATGCATTTATGTATTATGAGATGTATGGATGTCATGATTTATGATTATGGATGCAATTATGGATATGTTCATGTATTCATTATGCGATGTATGATGATATCATTCCTATATGTTAATGCAAATGATGATTATGATGTCTATATGTTAATGCAAATGATGATTTTATGTATGCAAGATGGATGGATGTAAGAGATAACTCATGTGTCATGAAATGTGAAATGTTGATATTATTATGAATTTGATGTATGCAAATGTGAAATGTGATAATGAAATTCTATTATGATCATGTATGCAACTATGTTTTTGTATGTCATAGGATATCATCAGAGGATGGGAGAAGAGAAGACAAAGATGGATGTTAGTGAGGAGAAAGATATGCATGTTAGTGCGGAAAACAAGAATGCTTCAACAATTGCCATAGTCCTGTAAGTGTGAATAAGGTGTAAAGCACATAAGACACTTCTTAATATGACATTATATCAAAGACAAAACAAAATGAATCAATTCAAAGCAATAATCTACTGAAAGCATCATATTGTTCTCTATCTCCAAAGATTTATTAAATCACTGTGGCTCTCAGATTGTGTAAGCAATGTGACTATTCAAATGACTATCTGAAGAATGAGATGGATGCTAATGCAATAATATGGAGCTTAATGTGATAATACTAGATGATAAAGAAACTAAAGTATCATGAATTGACATAGAAACAGATAAATGTAGCTACAGGAGGTAGCCATGATATGAAAAATTGATTGTTGGATCCTAGATGTTTGATGTTTGGATGCTTGAATTCCTGCAGAGTAAGAGTGCATAAGTTAGATTATTTGGATCCTTTTCTTGGTTCAATGAGGCTTTATTTATAGATTTCCTGGCTGTAGAAATGCACAGGGATGGCAAAGAGAGGCTTGGATTCAATCTAGAGGATTGAATGGTGAAAGATGGAGGAGATTGAGAGAATTTTGGTGATTGTCTCTACCCATGAAACACTAGGCAAGAGAAGAGGAAAGATTGATGGAGGAGGATTGAGAGAAGAATTTGGAATTTGTCTCCAATTTGTCTCCAAAACTTCCTGTGAAGTTTCAAAGCATTAATTGTGACATAATTTAGACATAAATTAGACGTCAGATATCTAATTCAATTTTGAGGAAATATAGATGGAATATTCTTTATACCTTTATTTAAATATTTTTAATTTATTTAAATTAGCAAAAGAGGGATAAATAATTTAATAAAATGAACTATAGAAGTTGTTTATTAAATTAAACAGAAGAATATGGCAATTAATCAATAAAGTGTTCTAGTCTTTATTTAATTAATTTAAAATTGATGTGATAAAATAATATAGGGATTTGATAATTAAATTAAACAAAGTATTTAATTGTGTTTATTTAATTAAGATTAGAATAATTCAAATGTGAATGTGAATGTGAAGTATATAAATAAATATTTCTATTTATTCAAATAATAGAGGAAATTAGGATAATCAATTAAATAATTTGTATTTAATTAATTAAAATTCTCCAGACCATTTTTAGGTGTATACATTTTTCCCCTCTTTGAAGTGATGTGTTTACGCATTGCTTCGAAGAAAATTTTGCTGCTACTCCTGGGATTGATGATAAAAATTAATTTTGCATGCCCCAAAAATTCTACTATCAGGATTGATGATAAAAAATAATTTTGTATGCCCTAGACATGCCCCAGACATTGATTTTCAGATGATTGATAATATGCCCCCTTGGGAGATAAATTAATGATTTGATGATTTCTTAGAATTTTTAGAATTTTTTATGATTTTCTGATGATTCTATGATGATTCGATGATGAAATAATTTATCTCCCAACAAATGATGAAGAAATATACATCTTGCAGATGAATTTCAATTAATATCATGGATAAAATTTATCAAAATATAATAAAACCCACCAAAAATCCCTTTTCAAAAGTTATATATAGTCCAAAAGGTCATTTTCAAAGTCATTTGTACTTTTTGAGTTTCAAAAATCTTGTGAGAGAGACATTTCAGCCAGCTAGAGCAGGATGCCAATCCCTTACCACAATCACCATTTCGAGCGTGTTCGACATCACTGACGGCCGACTGCGTATGGACCTCCGGTATGTACCCATTATCCTCCTCATTTTTCGTGTATTTTTGTTTTTTATTGCTTTTCACATTTTTTAGGTAAATTAGCGCTTTCAAGTCGCGTTGTAGCGCTTTCACTCCGGTGTAGTGCTTTCAGTAGGTGTTTTAGTGCCCAGAGATTTAGTGCTTGCGTTAATTTCTCTAGTGCTTCCATAGGATAGTTTAGCGCTTTCAATGATTTAGCACTTAGGTAGGTTAAAATAGTGCATCGATGCTGGATTTTAGCACCTAAAGAGTTCTAGCGCTTTGATTTGGTAGATTAATGCTTTTATGGTCTGTTCTAGTGCTTCTGGTAAAGTGGCACTTTGATGGACTGTTTTAGCGCTTCGATGTGGTAAAACAATGCTTAGTGTAAAATAGCACTTTAGATGCCTGTTATAGCGCATCAGAGTGCTGAAGTAGCACTTTCGAGATTTAGTGCTTTGGGTGCCTATTTAGCACCTTTGATTGATAAAGTAGTGCTTTTGAGTTTTAGCACTTTGGATGCCTATTTTAGCACATCCATGTTAGAATTGGAGATTTAGTTAACCTTGATTTCATCAATTCTGATCATGTCCATTCTTCGGATTGGTATGATTGATAATCCAAATTCTTGATGTTGGATTTTGATGATTTAAATAAGACTTACTCTCATGATAGGCAAGAAGAAATCCTATTTGTGATGATCCTCATGATAAGCAAGGAAATGATTCAATATTTGATAAATCTCATGATAGGTGAGATTAGATAATGTTTGATGAACCTCATGATAGGTGAGGTTTGTTGATGTTCGCCCATGAATTTTGATCAAAAATTCATACCAATTTTTGATTTAGACTTGATAGTAGAATGACATGATTTCCTGACATAGTACATTGATTGTGGATTTTTCATTATTATGATAGGAGAATTTGGGTACTCTCCAGATGCGAGAGAGGTTTCCTTGGACTATTGACTTGATACCTCATCTGACACTAGATGAGATTCAGATTATAGGTTGATACGGCCTTACTAGTTTACTTGACATGCCCTAGATTAGGATTAATCGGGGTCTTTTGACTGCTTTGGCTGAGAGGTGGCATAGTGACCACAACACATTTCACTTACCCACTGGCGAGATGACGGTCACACCTAAGGATGTGTGGTGGATTCTATGCATTCCATTTATGGGGGAGATCATAGTGTACGATTCACATGAGGCTAGTGGGAGAGATGCTCTCCGCAGAGTATTTCAGGATCAGGATATTACGGGTCCGAGTGTCCAATGGAGGAGGATTGCTGACTCATATGTAACACTACCAACAGTGCTTGCTGGATTTATTGGACGTTTCCTTTTCCCTAATCGCAGGTCAAAGGGATTCCTCGTGGGTTGGGGCAGGACTCTAGAGAGCATTATCATACATGGTATGAGATATGTGTGGGGGATGTGCATGCTGGCATATCTCTACCATGATCTTCATTTAGTGGTGTACCTTGGGGCACACAGCTTATCAGTAGGGATGACCCTATTACAAGTGTGGACATGGGAGCACTTTTCTATTGCTCGACCATTTCTAGTGGCGAACAAACCAGCAGGCAGACCGTATGTGTTTTGGTATAGAGGTTGGCTTACCCAAGCTCAGATGGGTAAGTTGGAGCATTGGAGGTGGGTTTTTGATGATACAAAGACTGTTACCTAGCAGTTGTACTTAGACTCTGAGCAGTGGGATGAGGATGATGCAATGTTTGGGTATCTCTATGATTCCATGTATTTGATTGGCAGGACACCTTTTTTTTTGGAGATATTTTTGCTACGTCAAGTGTATAGGCAGTATGGCATCGTTCAGTGTATGCCACAAGGGGTAGCCCACTATGCTAGGTGGTGGAGTGATATACCTGATTGAGGGCCTTGTTTGTCATATGAGGTTCTAGTAGAGGGATACAGGGCACTGTAGCTATCACTCTGGGACATGCGTAGAGACACTGCAGAGGCACCTGTTACAAAGGAGTACGTTGCATTTTTGGCTTTGGTTTCACATCCACGTATCACTATTCCAAATGAGCCAACACCGTTACCTGTAGAGGAGGATGTGGCCAAGGGTTATGCAAATATTAGGGTGATACTCCGTCAGGAAGTAGCACGAAGAGTGTTAGTGATGGTAGCAATAACAATGACAATGATGGTGGCGGTGGAGGTGGTAGAGGGGTAGGGCCAGTCAGCAGTGGTCCTTCATCTACCAGGCCTCGCAAGAGGCGAGCAGTTGCAGTATTGTCAGTGGACCACCAGAGACAGATTGTAGGTCTCTAGACATAGGTACAGATGTTGCAAGGATAGTTGGTATAGGCCCGGGGTTTGCTTGTTCAGACGCAGGCTCAAGCTTAGGCCCATGCTTAGGAACTAGAGCAAGTACAAGGACAGTTGGCCGCTGTGCAAACTCAGGTTGCCACATTGACAACTGAGCGAGATAGTGCATGTCAGATTGCTGAGAGGGCACAGGAGATAGCTGAGACCCTATAGAGATTGGCCAATGGTACCTTGGTGGGAGATTACATGAGAGAGGTTCTGTGCGTTGGCTAAGAGGTTGAGTTTTATCGGGGCAGATATCATGATGCAGTGCCCGCTGATCACGGAGTTAGCTATGCCCCATCGAGATCTGGGCGGACTCATACTCGGACAGTGAGTGAGGGTGTGACACAACCTCCACGTAGAGATCCCAGAGATCCTAGATCTTCTCGGGGTGTTGGTGGTACTAGTCCTGTTGGGCCCTCACATTCTGGCAGTAGCAGATCATCGATGCTATTGTGATTCTGAGATTTTCATTTTGAGACATGATGTATATTACGATGTACCTCATTTTTGATGATGTATCTTTATTTTAGACTTCATTGTATACTTGACACTGATGATATATATATATGAGATGAGTTGATGTGATTTTATGATGGTTTATGATTTCTATGTGATGGATGTATTTATTATATGATGTTCTATATGAATGATTTTATTTAAATGTGATGATGTAATGATAAATGCTTTTATTTTATGTAATGATTCTATGATAAATTTATTTTGTAGAATATATGATACATGGATGTATGAATTTCTAAATGATGATCTATATGAGTGCTTAAATGTGATAAAAACGTATGGATGGATGGATAAATGATTTTTATTTTAAATGTGATAATGATAAAAATGATGAGCTTATGATGAGTGATAATGGATGGATGATGTAATGATAATAATGACATGACTTGTATTTATTTTAAATTGTGATAAAATGTATGGATGAAAAATGATGTATTTATGGTACAATTTAATGCATAATTTATTTTATGTAGAAATGTATGAATGATGAAATGATGAAACTTAATAATGAGATGATGACTCCTACCTGTGTTTGATGATTTTTGGATTTATGTCAAGTATACTCAGTCCTATTTGTAGATAAGATAATCATTGATTGGAACCCTTTATGCAAAAAATACTCTGCAGATAATGAATTATGATGAATACAGTCTAATTTTATCATGCAACTATATGCAAAACCATTGTCATTTTAACAGTACTTTTGTGCTTTTTGTCATCATTGAGCTTTATTGGATGTTGAAAGTGAATACAAGCATCAATAGTATGTGTTAGACCAATGACAACCTGAGTACTACTTTCATGATTTTTGATATTGCAAGCGAACACAAGCATCTAGGTATGATTTAACCGAGATGACCTGAGCATTCATTGTGTAAACAGGTAGTGGTTAATCATTTCAATTTGTGAATTCTGAATGTCATTGGTGATACATTTGCATAGCACATCCCCTGACAATTCATACATTTATATGATTAACTTACAGATAGCAGACAATAAAGATATCATTCTTCTTCCTTGTTTCTCTAGTGTGGTACATCATTGAGTTACTCTAAAGAAATGATAATCAAAAATACAATTTATCCATTTTTTACTTAGAGTGTTTCAATCATTACTCAGATTTTAGATCATCCATCCTGATTTTGTGTTTTTTATATATTTTGACTTTTTTAATTTTTTTTAATTTTTGATCAAAGACCTAACCTACTAACCTATCTTAGGGGTCTCAGGGTCTGATCAAAGATTAGCCTTTCCTACATTACACACGTAGAGACCATGTAGTTTGACTAACATAGACCTATGTTTTTTGGATTTTGCTTTTCCAGACTAACTTTTTGACATGTTTTTGGATTTTCGATATGATACAAATGTTTGATGCCTCTCTGATGGTGATTGATGTTGCGCTTTTGATCTTTGTTTTCATTGTTCCCACCATACTATTATTTGTGCTTTGGTGAAATTGATGTTTTTTTTGCCCCTAGTGATATCCAGATGTTTCCCCTAAGCTTTGGAGTGAGACCTGACTATGTGAAAAATGATTTCGATATGGATGCAAAAAATGGCAAGACTATTGACATGATATGAAACGGTACTGACTTCCAAACTAATGATCCTGATATGTTTCAAAATAGATGGGAAATCTAGCCTTAGAATCACATATGATGCTTGTTTCTAGGTTTTCATCATATGTTTTGATTACACTCTTTGTTTTGTGTATTTTTCTCATTTTTCTCATTTTCTTTTTTTTTGTATTTTCTAGATTTTTTTTGTATTTTTGTGTTGCCAAGATGCCTGTTTGCTAGGCTTTCATCAAGGAAACCATTTTTAGAAGTTTGAACCGTGCACTAGGAGAATCAAGTATAGAATTTTCTGAGATGGATATTGTTGATAGGTTCATCAAACAAATCCCCTTCTGACGTTGATAGTTGATATGCCCCTGATCCATATATTGATATGATGACAAAAGGACCAAGCCAATTAGGATCAAGTTTCCCTTTCTTCTCCCTATCTTGCTAATTCCTAGGGTTCTCCTTTAGTACCAAATCACCAACCTAAAAGACCCTCGGTTTTACCCTGTGGTTGTAACTCCTTGACATTCTCTGTTGATAAGCCGTTAGATGATTAACAACTTGTTGACGATGCTCATCCAACAATTCTAGTTCCTGCAGTCTAGATACCCTATAGTCTTCATCTGAAATGATTCCTCTGAGTGATACACGAAGGGATGGAATCTCAACTTCAATGGGCAATATGGCTTCTGACCCATATACCAAGGAATATGGTGTAGCTCTTGTTGGTGTTCTGATACTTGTTCTATAAGTGTGAATAAGGTGTAAAGAACAAAAGACACTTCTTAATATGACATTATATCAAAGACAAAGACAAATGAATCAATTCAAAGCAATAATCTATTGAGAGCGTCATATTGTTCTCTATCTCCAAAGATTTATTAAATCACTATGGCTCTTAGATTTTGTAAGCAATGTGACTATTAAAATGATCATCATTGGGTGGAATGTCGTAATGGCCAACAAACACTATGATATGATGTAGATCAATGGTGTGCAAGGTCGAACCATCACGTAGATCAAACAGTCATAGACAAGGATAAGCATGAAATGTCGTTGCTTCTCTAAATCCTGTTGTTAGGACATCCTTGAGAAACTAGTCTCATGAAAGCTAATAAAAGACAAAAATGACCATCGTACTATGTTGTTGCTTGTCTAAATCCTGAAATTAGGACATCCTCAAGGAACTAGTAGCAAGATGAGAAAAAAAGGACAACGATGAGCATCATGATGTATTTTCCAAGTGCTCTAATGTCGAAATGCCAAGGTTGACGACGTGTAGATTGCCAGATGTCGAGTGATTCCAGATTCAGGAAGGACATATCCTGAATGATGTTGATGTCAAGAGGATCAATTATCAGAGTCAGGAGAATCCATCAAAATGCCAGATGATAATGACAATGCTTGGGAAGGACACATCCAAAAGCCTAAAGAAATGACTAGTTATTCCTCAGAAGGAAACATCTGAGAAAGACCCGTGATTGATAGGTTGACTTGCCTTGATAGAATATGACTTATCTGACAGGTTGAATCAAATGTCCGTGCAAACATGTAGGTTTGATTGATTGAAAGGATTGGTTAAAGCTTGATGATAGATTTCTTGTTTAAACTTAAGGGAAAATTTGATTGACTTGAATATTTTTGACATGTGTCAAAGTGCAGTGCCATGAACTCTAATGGAATGACCTAGTGTGGTCTCAGGGGCTCAACAATTGATGGCCTACCCTATGTCGTGCACTCAGAGACCTTGTAGCTTGACATGACCAATGACTCTATCTGAAGGATAGAAGATTGAGCCACAATTTTATTGTGACAAACCTAGAAGGATGAACCTAATGTCTTAGGGATTCAAAAATGAATCTTGCCTACATAGCAAATGTGCAGAGATGATGTAGTTCAGACTAGGATGAAGATTGACTGACGTGACTGACTTGAAATGATGGGACAAACTTGACTTTGTTTTTGAGAGTTTCAACTTTTCCAAATATTTTTGTGTTTTCTTCAGGACATTTTTTGATTTTCATGACTTTTTTTTTAGGACTTTTTCCAAATTTTTATGAATTTTTTCAAGACTTTTTCTGATATTTATGACTTTTTTCAAGACTTTTTTTTATTTTTATGAATTTTTTCAGGACTTTTTCTGATTTTCAAGACCGTGTGTGATACCCACTATAGTTGAATAGTAAAGGTCATGTCCCCAAGTAGGTCAAGGATTACCTATGTAGAATGACATGGAAAAGGGCGTACAGGAGATAAAAGGAAAAGATATGCATAGTGTGATGTCAACCACTACTAGCCATGGATGGAAATGACAAGATTGGTGGAAAATATTATGAATATCGAGATGTCATGGTTATGAAAAGTGGACAAAGGCCTATTCAAGTACAAGTAGATGGCAGAGAAATGATCGACTACACATGGCACTTGTTTACCAAGTTTTCACCATGGTACTTATCCAAAGCATCTGTTTGCAAGGTTTTCACTTTTGGACAAATTTATTTCTTTTTACTATTTTTTTCATTTTTTATTTTTATTTTTGGTGTCACCAAGACGCCTGTTTGCTAGGTTTTCATCAAGGTGACGATTTTTTTCTTATTTTTTAAATTTTTTATATGTTTAGGGTTTTGGGTAAGCTCTTTGATGCTATGTATAGAACTTTCAGAGATGTAGGTTGTTGATGGGTTCTATCAACTATTCTCCATCAAGTGTGGCTAACTGATATGCTCCAAAAATGAATGTTGAAGTAATGATATAAGGATTGATCCAATTAGGTTCAAACTTTCTAGGCTTCTCACAATTAGCTTGATTTCTCAGATTTTGCATGAGGACCAAGTCACCAATTTTAAATTTTCTTACCATCACTCTTTTGTTATAGCTCCTGTAGAGATGATTTTGATATGCCTGTAAGTGGTTAAAGTCATTTTTTCTTCTTTCTTGTAGCATTTCTAGTTCATGCAGGTGAGACTGTCTGTATTTTTCATCATCAATCATTCCCTTCAAGGAGACTTGGAGAGAAGGAATTTTGACCTCGATGGGCAATATAGCTTTAGATCTGTAGACCAAGGAAAATGGAGTGGCTACGACGGGTGTGTGGATGCTGGTATGGTAGGCCCAAAAGGTGGGATTGAGTTGTAGATGCCAATCTCAGCCAACATCATTGACGGTATTCTTAAGAATGTGAAGAATTATTTTATTTCACACCTCAACTTGACCATTTCCTTGTGGATAATATGGTGTGGAGAAGTGGTGTTGGTTGTGGAATCACTCATAGAGCTCACGAATTTCCTAATTTTTGAATGGATGAACATTATATGTGATGATGGAATGTGGAACACCATATTGGTAGATGATGTAATTAAGGATAAACTTTGAAATCTACTTACCGGTGATGTAAGTGAGGGGGACGGCTTCAATCCACTTTGTGAAGTACTCAGTGGCGGTAATGATGAACTTATGGCCATTAGAGGAAGATGGATGGATTTTTTCCACAAGGTCTAGTCCCCATTGTGTCATGGGCCATGGAGAAGTGATTGGTCTTAGCTCCTGTGTAGGTGCGTGGATTAGGTCACTGTGTACCTAGCATTTCTGACATGTACTGACAAACTGAAGATCATCTTTTTCTATTGTCAGCTAGTAATGCCCCAGTCTAGTGACTTTCCTAGCTAGAGTAGGGCCACTCAAATGAGATACACATATACCTTCATGTACCTCATGTAAATTTGTGTGAGCTTCATCAGTGTCAAGACAACGAAGAAGGGTATTATCAAAGATACGATGATAAAGGGTGTCACTGATGATGTGTATCAGGCAGCTTTTCAGATGGACTTGTGTTGATTATTGGATAATTTGGGTGGAAGGGTTTGGGACTTCACATAATCATATATGTCCTGGTACCAAGTTGAGCTGGGACCAACAAGTTCACAAACCATCTCTTCCTCTGGAACATCGTATGCAGACATCAATAGTTGTTCCACTAAGAAGTCAAATTGTGACACATTTTTGGGGATGCCCAAAAGAGATCCAATAGTTTCCATTACATCGAAAGTATTGTTTTGCACTCTAGGGATTTGTTCAAAGGATAAAAATTTGAAATAGTTTAGAAAGCTATCCACCATTCACTTGTAGGGAAGCAAATTTTCATCTTTTGTTTCATAATCATTATTCACTTGGTTGATAACTAACTGAGAATCCTTGAATACTAGCAGTGTCTAAATTTTCCATTTTATTGCCATTTTGAGTCCTGTGACTAGTGCCTCATATTTTGCAATGTTATTAGTACAAGGGAAGGTGATCTAGAATGCCTTAGGAATGGAATCCCCTTGCGGTGTGATGAACAAGATACCAGCTCCCGAGCCATGACCAGTGTGAGACCCATCAAAATATAGTTTCCAAGGTGATGTATGTTCTGCATGAAAGATAGACTCATCAAGAAAATCAATTATCAGTGGATGAGTGCCTTGGATGGGTACGTCTGCAAGTTGATCATCTATTACATTCCCATTTATTGCCTTGCACTCACCATATTGTATGTCATATTCACTCAGAAATCATGACCCACTTTGCCAACCGACCCATCAATGTTGCCCAACTTAGAAGATATTTTAGTGGATCAATCTTTGCTACCAACTATGTTTGGTGATTCAGCATGTAATGTATTAATTTTTGGGATGTAAAGACAACTACGAGACATGAATGTTCCACATATGTGTAATTAAGTTCATATCCTATCAGTGTGTGACTGATGGAGTATATGGCTCTCTTTTTTTCTTCATAATCTTTTTGTGCCAATAATGCCCCTAGTGTGTTGGTGGTTGCAGAGACATATAGGATCAAGGGATTTCCTTCAATGGGAGGCATTAGGATAGGTGGTGTTAATAAATATTCTTTGATTTTTTTGAAGGTTGTTTTGGAATTTATCTTTCCACACAAAGGGGATACTTTTGTGCAACAGGTATTGAAATAGCTGACATTTGTCTGCTAGTTGAGTAATGAAGCATCATATGGACTGTAATCTTCCCTGTAGTATCCTTAGCTCACTGATTCCTTTTAGTGGAGGCATGTTTATTATCGCTTTTACTTTTGCAAGGTGTACTTCTATGCCTCTTCGTGAAACTATGTAGCCCAATAATTTGCCTGAAGTAACTCCAAAAACACATTTCTTTGGGTTCAAACAAACCTTTTATTCTTCTAGCCACCTAAAAATTTTGAGTAAGACCCTGAGATGATCTTTTCTTGTCAAAGATTTGGCCAAGAGGTCATCCAAATAATCTTCCATTAAGGTATGCATGAGATCATGGAATATTATTTTCATTGCTCTCTGGTATGTGGCGCCTACATTCTTTAAGCCGAAAGGCATGACATTCCAATAGTATGTTCCCCATGGGCATGTGAATGTCATTTTGTGTTGATACTCAGGGGTGATGCGTATTTGGTTGTAGCCTGAGAAACCACCCATGAGGGACAACATATCATATCCCGCTGTAAGATCAATAATAATGTCTATGTTTGGTAATGGGAAATCATCCTTTGGACAAGCCTTATTTGAATCTCTAAAGTCCATACAAATGCAGTTTTGTCCATTGGGATTGGTAATAGGGACAAGGCTGGAAATCCAGTTTGCATAATCTATTGATCTTATGAATCCAACATCTAGTAACTTTTTCAGTTGAACCTTCACAAGTAGTGCAATCTATGAATGCATTTTTCGTAATTTCTACTTGACTGGTTTAATACCTAGAATCAAAGGTAGATGGTGCAATACCATCTCAGGATCCAACCCTGGAATGTTAGCATATGACCATGCAAAGTTAATTGTTTGAATTCAAGTTTTTCTTCTTCTATCAATGATTGGGATTCTCTAGTGTAGCTATGTTAACTTATATGGTGTCTTCAATAAGCATTACTGATTTTTCCTATGTTACAAGAAGAAAGTCCAATCCTTCATCCTTAGGTGCCTCAGAGAGGTTTTCACCTTCAGATACATCCTTTATTTTTAATATTGAATTGTCATAAGGTGCCTTGTGGTTTTCACCTAAAGAAATTTCTTTTTTTGTTTTATTTTTCATATTTTTGCAACTCAAGGATTCCATAGTCTCTCAGGAGTATGCTGCACAATCTAGATCAATAGAGAATCATGCCTTGTAATCACCACTTGGTATGCCCTCACAGAGTCCCATAAATTCTACAATGGTCTTGTCATTCTGAAAGATGTCCATGGGGAGCGACTCTTGTTGGTCCCAATCAATGAGCTGTGCGTAGAAAAGGGAAATCCTATCATCAATGTTGGTAAAGGATGGGGATGATGTGGAAAGAATGCAAATGGAAGCCTCAAGTGTGAAGGAAAAATTGTCATCTTTTCTTTTCCAGTCAGATTCAATCCAAGGACCATCTTCAGAGTTAGATGAGTTATGTTCTTGGTCATAATATGGGACAAATGGATACACATCACGATCCATGGAATGTAATTTAGAGGCATGTTCAGTATGTTCATACATGCTAAGCTTTTGGGTGGGCTCAAGAATGAGGTGGGATGATGCAAATGTAATCGATGATAGTTTATGCTCATTTGGGTCCCAAGGGATGCTTACCCATTATTTATTTTTAGAATGGTGGTCTATAATATCAATGTTGTACATTTGGCTAAATCTTTCCTCAAAAGGAAGTTGGCTGAGTTCCAAGAATAATTCATCGATATCATAGTCACTCAAGGTTCTAGCAGATCCCCATTCCCATTCATGAGAGTAAATTTCGGTAGGGGAGTCTTCATATGTCTCGAAACTTTTAGGAGCCATTACCTCCTTACCTGAAAGTACATAGGTACGCCGATCATTAGTTTCAAGTTGCTCAAACCCTAGCCCTATATTCTTTGGTCTTTTAGAAATGATGATAGGCTCTCTCCTTCAATTATTGTTTGGTCTAGGGCCACTAGTTCCATCAAAACCATGTGCTTTACATATGTCATAGCCTTTGCTACAGATATGTACTAGTAGCGGTGGTAATCCTTTCGGGTTCCTATAGATCCAATCAGCTATGTTGATAATGGCTTCATCACTCATGTCTCCCCATAGTGTGAAGACTCTTTTTGGAGGAACCTTGAAAGTTGTCTTAGGTTCCACTATGAAACAAGGTCGACCATAGAATTTAGGTGGTGATATGGTAAGCCATATTCAATTTGAATTCTCCACAACCCATGTCTTGGATCTTGAAGTCATTACTTGGTATGGAGGCCAAGGAGGATGGTGTGGCGGAAGTTGACAAAATGGATATGGATGACTTGGTAAGTGTGGACGGGTCGATGTATTTTGAGGAAGTGGATGTTGAAGCCTCTTGATTGATAGGTACTTGATGCTCAATAGTAGCTCTGAAGTTGGTGCAATATTGAAATGGATCAGGATCTCCTGGGATAGTAATTTCGGTGCCATCAAAAGGGAACTTCAGGCATTGGTGGTATGTAGAAGGAATGGCCTTTAGAGCATGAATCCATGGGTGACCAAGTAAGATATTGTAATGTATATCATGATCTAGGGTTTGGCATGTTGTCTCTATGATAACTGGCCCCACGCGAATTGGGAGTGTGATGATTCCTTTAGAAGAGTGCTCCTCGTCATCATATGCTTTTATCACAATAATCCTGGTAGCGTCTACACATGCATCAGAGAAGCCAAGAGCTTTAACCAATTTTAAAGAGTAGATGTTCAATCCTGCTTCACCATCTACTAGGAATCATTGAAGCTTATGCTTATGGATGAAAACTTCAATATGCAGGGTGTCGTTATGAGATGGCTTGGGTGAGGAGTAGTCAAGATTTGAAAGGTAATATGGTGAGGTGAAGTCAAATAACCAACCATATTTTCAAAATGGTTGACATCAATATTGTTTGGGATGGAGGACTCTTGCAAGACTTCATCTAATATGGCCTTATGCACTAGCAAAATGTAGAACAATTCTAAGATGGAAATTTGGGTAGTGGTCTTATTTAACTGCTTGACTAGGTTGAACTCTGGATTGGGTATTAACTTCTTGGTAGACAAGCTGGTATGGTGATTTTGGGTTGAAAAGAAGAAGGTCTTGGGATGGTGACCTTGCCTTTGCATGTAGTGAAAATACATTTTGAGGTCTTTTTAATGGTAATGGTATTGACACATTTATCTTCATCAACAATGTGAAGATTATTAATGATGGTACCACCAGAATAGGTGTAAGCAGCACAGGCATAATTGGCTTGATTGTTATTATTCTTTGTGCTAGATGAGGATGGGTTACCTGAACCATGTTCCTGAAGTAGATTCTTATGAATTGTATGGTCTACATTAGATGCAAATGGTTGACCTCCTAACTCAATTGTGTGGTTTTCAATAAGATCTTGGACAAGATTTCTGATTTGGCGAGAAGAGGAAGTTTTATGCCCTTTAACAAAGTGGTAGTCACATAATACATTATCATCCCACCATGATGGCTTAAATTGACCATGATCATATGGTTTAGGTTCCTCCAAAGTTACAACACCATTTTGAATAAGTTTCTTTAGGAAAATTTTGATGGGTTCACCCAAAGGGGTGTATGTGCCTTTTGGGAATTGCTTTGTCTATCGAGGCTACCTTTGGTTCAATTGAGTAGGATTGTTTTCAATGGCATTAGTAGTTGGTGTTGGTGCAGTCATAGGTGCATTTTGAGTTTGTACTCCTTTGATTTTGAGTACATGACCTATTGTGTTGACTATTTTCACATCAACCACGCCATCGTTGGTGATGTGTTTATTTTTGACCCAATATTTGTTTTTGTAATTGGAAGCACTTGGGTTGGTGTTTGTGGTAGTGTTGATTATTTTTCCACCATACTTGAGTTCACCTTTGGCGAGTAAGGATTTTTCAAGTTGGACAACTTTTCCACAAGATTAGTAAAGGTGGTACAACAATGGACTTGTAAGCCATATCTTAGCAGGCCAAGGAGATTCTGCACCAACATTGTGAGTTTTTCCTTTTCAGGAATCTCCATAAGAAATCGACTAGCTAGAGTTCTCCATCTTTGGAAGAATGGAATAAAGGTCTCTCCTGCATCCTCTTGGGTGAGTTTGCATAAGGAGGCAATGCCAATGTCCATATCAATGTTATAGGTGTAGTTTTCAACAAACTTGTTTTCCAATTCATCCCAAGATTTGATTCCTTTAGGTAATTGTGTGAACCACTCTAGTGCGTGGTCTGTGAGACTTCTAGAGAAGAGTCTCATTAAATAGGTGTGTTCATAGGCAATGCCCATGCAACTGGCAGTGAATTCTTAGATATGTTCAATGGGATTTGTCTCGCCTTTGTATTTATGGAAATATGGCACCACATATCTATGAGGAAATGGTGGCATATACAAGGTTGTGTCAAATGGATAAGGACATAAGTCATAGGACATGTAAAAATTTTTGTTTGACTGTTGCAAGGTTTCCACCTATGTTTGAAGAGTGGCAAGTTTGAGTGTGAGTGCTTCCACAATTGGATTGTTGGTAGCATCACACATGTTGGTGATAGGTATGGATTGATTGCCCACCTATTGTGATGAGATGTGTTGATTTGGGATTTGTTGTTGGTGAGAAAATTGGGTGTTTGATTTGGAATTTGTTGGTGTTGAATTCCTCTTTTGTTATTTGTCCTTGATGTCAAAAATGTGATTTGGTTTGGCATCTTGGTGTTTGGTTGACATTTGCATTATTATTTACATTCAGATGGCTTAGCATTCTTGGTTTTTGGCCAGTCAGATTTGCAGCTTTATGATGATTGTTTATGTTTAGGTTTGATATCTTATGGTACTGATGTTTGGAGCTTTATGTGCAGACAAACATTTCATGGTGACTTTTGTTTTGACATGGCACATACTAGCTTTGTCATTATAGTGGGAAGGTATATCTTGTTTCAGATTATTTGTTTTCCATTCTGACACTATAGGTGTATATATTCTGGTGACTACATGATATGGCAAAGGTTATCTTTAACTCATTTGTGCTCAAGATTCATGACATATTATTTGCAAAAGTCTATGACTCAATTTTTGTGTAGACATAGGTGGTATATCATTTTTTATAGTATCACTTAGCACATTCTTGTGCTTGGGCTTCACCTTACATCATTTACAACTTGCACTTTGCATATGGGTTGTTACACTTTATAGTGCTTGGACTCCATTTAGTTGGCATCATTTATAATTTTATCGAGTCTTAATGGTTGATTTATTTGGACTTAAGGCTGACAAGAGATTTGTGGAAATAATGAAAAGTCACTTTGAAAGTGACAAGGCATCATCTCTTGGAAACAATGCTTTATTCTTTAAGGTGGTCGATATTTTTATTTTTGAAGGTCATGACAATTATCAAGGTGATAATTGTGTCGACATTATGGATCTTTGACAGTCGGTTGTTATTATTTAATTTGAAGCCTTTGGTCTTCACCTTGCATGTGGTTATCGACATACTCATTACTTGGACTGTCGACTTATATTTGCAAGGCTTTTTGGCATTGAGTATTTCACATTGAAATATAATATGTTGGTTTTTTAACATGGAAATGACTTTGTATACAGTCACATGGTTTTTGTCTTGGCATTGATCACTATTTTCATTACTCACGTGGATTGTGAGTAGGAAAAGATGTGGCATTCATTGGTTTCATTTTGTTGTCGATGTTGATGGAACTCAAAATGATTATTATTTTGTTATGGATTCCAAATGGTTATGCATTTTGTTTTGGGGTTCAGTGTAAAGTGAAAAATAGGGAAAAACAAATGATTGTTTCATTTTTCACAAGCTCAGTTAACCCTAGCTACCATGATGCATTTTTAGTTACAGTTAAAGCTTGGTAATGGTGGCAACTCAAGCTGAAGGTATGGTGAACTGTGAGTTATGGAGAATTCAGTTTGTGGACTTTGCCTGAGCTGGAAGTGGAGGTAAATCTGGAGGATTTCATGAGATTTTGTTTTGGTTTTAGGCCACCTTGAAGTTAATATCTGAACATTCTTCTTGTTTCTTCAAAGTAGATAAGGTGAAAATGTGTTACTTGTCAGAAGATAATGCATTCATTTCGGTTACACTACATTTCTCATTATGGGTAGTCTGAAAATGTTGTTTATTTTTTATATGGAGGTTCATCATGAAATGGGTATAGTTACAAATTCCTGTGGTGATATTCTTTTGTGTTTTCAACTTGAGAAAGGTTATTTGAAACACACTATTGTATCTCTAATTTTATTCTTCCTCCACCTGTTACTAAAACTATTGGAGATGCTTATGAATAGTTGAATAAGGGTATTATTGATCTTTCAAAATGGTGCATACATTTTGTATTCTGGTAACAGATGAGATTGCTCATATAGTTTGTTGAAGGAGTTTTTGAATCATTTCCTTAAAATACAGTTCTATCATATCTCTTCATCATTTTTAGAAGAATTATTCTTCCTTGGTCTAGACTTCTATGTATATTTGGGAATCTTGCATTGTAACCAATAGAGAGTATTTGTCTTCTCTCAAAACCTTCATTGAAGGATCTAAAAAGTAGAATATTCATTTTAAAAAAGTGGGATATAAACTGAGTGATCACTGTAGTTGTATAGCGAGTTCTTGAAAAGAGATATGTGATAACTTTTGTAAATGAAAATCTGAAAAGAGATAGTGAAAAAGCTTTGCAATAAAAGTTTGAAAACATGATGCAGAGTATGATCATAAAAACCTTTTTTATTTAATATTTTAAGGATTCATGTTGAATATTTAGGGTATTAGATACAGAGGTATGAGTGAGAAAAAATTAAACAAAGAGATCCTCTATGTTATTGAAATAGTAAACTGAAAAGGGGTTGGTGCTCCTTGAGATTGGCATCTCTAAATAAGAGGTTGGTGCTCCTTGAGATTCGTGTCTCTAAATGAGGGGTTGGTGCTCCTTGAGTTGGTGCTCATAAACTAGCCTATAAGTCATTTTAAGCAATGGTTTTGAAATTAAGTCAGTAAGGCAGTTTAGGAGTGGTTTTTCTACCCCAGGAGGGTTTTCCCCTCGGAAAATTCTTTGTCTTATGGTCTCAACTTCTTTGATGTGGCAATGCTTCATGACTGCGATGTTTTTGTGAGTAGTTTTTCTTATCAGTCTAAGATTGGTTGAATGTTAGTCCCTTCATCACTACAAATGTTCATATCAAAATGTTTTGCATAAGTGCTCTATCATTGTTAAATATTCAGATTGAAAAGAAATCTTAAATTTATTCATTTGTTTTAGAGCCCAAGAATTATTTTGTTGAACTAAAGCTTTTTGTTGTTTCATGCTTATCATATGTCATTCCATTGCACATTTGGTTGTGTATCTCATAAATTTGCATTGAAATCTAGTAATCCTAAAGTGTTTAAACAATGTGAGTCATCTCTTTTGCAATTGCAAGATAACTCTCACAAGGATTATTGGGATAAGTTCTCAAAATGAACAATGCTAATGCTGCCATAAATGCTCTTAATGAAATTAGTCATCCCTGTTGTCATTAGAAAGGAGTCTTGATTAAAGTTTAAAAGTTTTATTCGCGCCCCCTCTCTCAGTGTCTGTCCATACTCTAATAGTTGGAAATGAATGTTTTGATAAGGGATGTGTTGTTGTGTATGGACTTGAGAAGCATAAGTTGGGATGTGGGATCTAGCCATGTTGGATTGAATTTGAGGGCCTTGCAAACCTTGAGCATGTTGATGCCCAAATGGAGTGGAATATTGGGTGCCTTGATTGCCATGCCCAAATAGATAATTATGGCCTGGAGGTATATTGGTATTTTTTCACAAAGGAATTTTTGTATTAACCTGTGAGGAATTTGGGGCATTAGTTTGGGTTACTTGAATGACAACTCTTCATTTATTCCTCCCAAAAGGGTTTGATGAGTTTGTTGCCATTGCATTTGAAGAACCTAATAATAGGTTTGCTGATGTACCCATGGAGGTAGATGATGCCCCAAAGAGGTTTAATGTGTTGACACCCATTGTTGATCCAATAGTTTGTGAAGAAACTATGGATGTTTGTGAAGAAACTATGGATGTTTGTTGGGGGATGCATTGCGATGTGGTGTTTGTTTGGGTAGATGATCCCCCAATAGACATTGTGTTGATCATATTGGATGCATAAGTTGTGGTGGTAGTATGACCAAGTGAGGTAGAATTGATGGTGTTGATGACATTTTGTGAAGTGGCTCCCATGGAAGTATTGTTTGCATCATATGATTGGATTGTTTGATTGGTGGGTTTAGGAGATGTTTCTCTTATGGTATTGATATCAAATCCTTTTGGTAATTTAGCCCCTTGGTCAAGGAGCATGGATAGATACTTGGTGGAATCTTTTAGGAAAAAATATTCCACAAAGGAGGCCACTTTAGGATTTTGGGCAGTAGCTTGTATGTCTTCCTCAAAGACTTTCCCATTTGCATCTTTGTGGATGAACTGTTCAAAAGGATTGCGTGAAGAGGATGGAATGGACATCTCACTTAATGGATTGATGAGGGAATTTCCCATGTTTGAATTTGTGTTCATGTCATTAGGTAAATCACTGGTATTGGCATTCATGTCATTGGAAAATTTGTAAAAGTTGGTGTCTTGACCAAAAGAACCCATGAGTCTTCTCTTTCTCTATAGTCTAGTTTCAACCATAAAAGATTTGCTCAACTTTGGGATGATGGGGGATGACCTAAGTATGCAAATGTTATGACACTATATTTTTGGGTTTTCTAGACTAATGAATGCTATTGAATGATGAATGCAAAGGAGACTAATGCAAATGTGAAGGATTCTAAAATACACTCAATGTTGGAAAACTTAAGGAGATGTACACCTAACCATACCAAGTTTTGGCAATGTTTCAATTTTGGGGATGTCAATGGATTTGTAAAAGGACTAAGGAGGAAAAAGTGAAATTTCCACACTAGACTAATGAGTGGGAAATGGTTCACAAGGACAATGACTGAGGGAAATGGTGTGATCAAGTCCAATGATAACCTACTCTTGAAAGAAAAGTTTTGACAAAGGATGGTAAGGAATCTATTCCTAAAATCTGCAAAAAATGAATGTCTAAGATGATGGTAAAGCCTAAGAATGTAATTAAGGAAATGCAATGGAAACCTATGGCAACCTAAGAATGCGACCTATAATGAAAGGATGATGGAAGTTGAGCAATTTATGGCCTGGTTGTGAAAAAAAACAACAAAGGAAGATGTCTAGAATCTTGTATGGAAAAATTGAGTCTCAGTTTCTAGACAATGAATGAAATGACAAGGCACAAGAAAATGTGTCACAACAAATGCATTGCAACAAGTCAAATGTGTCATGAAATAAGAAATTGTGGCATTTTAGCAAGTGAATGTAGTTTGAAAGATCAGTTGTGACATTTGATAGAGAAAATGTGGTGTATAATAGGTGATTACGGCATTTAAGATGGAGATTGTAGCTTGATAGAGCAGTTGTGGTTTAAGATGGCAAATGTGTCACAAAAAGTAATTTGTGGCAAATTTTTTGGCAGATTGTAAAAAAAAATTGTTTCAATTTTGTAGTGTTATTTCAGTTTTGAGGAGGATGTTAACTTGTTCATTTTGTCTGAATACACTTGGAAAACACATTGTCTTGAAAGAAATTGAAAAAAAACCACATAAAGAACATGTACAATCCCTATGGCTGAAAATACTATATTCTTTTGGATCCCACTCGTATTTTACTCCAATCGCATATTCTTAGTGGATGAATCCAGAAGCTTGGCCCCACGGGCTCCCCCTTATAGCGCACTCACCTCTTAGGGAAACCAAGCTTCCAACCCCCATGAATCTCCCATGGCAGGTTGATCATCTCTACTAAAAACTATGAGGATGTGGGTGCCTTCACAATGACTATTGCTACACCAAAGAATAGAAAAGGTTTTTGGTCACACTAGAACAAGGGTTTTAATTCGGTCATTTCATTCATGGGGCACCATCCATGTGGAAACAGACCATTATTACCCTTCTTGTCAAAATGGTGATTGTGATTCTCGAACTTTCCTCAAGAATCCACACTTATATACCAGTTGTAAGTCACTTGGTGTCTAGCGTGTTACCGGTTGGGTCGTTCCCTAGGGTGATTACTTTTTCCCATCAGGCATGCCCTCTAAAATAAATAAAAGCTAGTTAGTACACCTGTAGTTCGATCAATCTTTGATTGCATAAACAAAGAGAGAACACATGCCATGTACTAATCTCACACTAGCCAGGTTCATTTTAATCCCCAAATTGAAATATGAATGGGGGATTAAGTAGCCAACTCTTTAGTGTTTTTGGTTCTCTAGATCACATAAGGCGCAAGAGAATTGCATACACACTGTTGAGTTCATTACTAAATCACAAAGCATTTCAAATACATGTTCATTTTAACCATTTGTAGTTTTATCAAAAAAAGGGTTCATTTTAACCGTTTGTAGTATAAGATAATCAGAAGTTCATTTTAAACCAATGAATGATCGTGCATGTTGTGTTCTTTTTAGCCCAATGAGAATGTGTGAGTGTTCATTTTAATCCATGAGTATAATGCATGTTTGGTTTTTTGATTGATTAGATTGTAGAAAAACAAACAATTCAAAAGGGGGTTAGACTCTAGCTTGGCACATGCTTTCACACACAGATTAATAAGCAAAAAAAAAATGTAATTTATTGAAACAGAAAAGACAAAAGAAATCTAGAAAAATAGAAAACACTTTTTTTTACTAGTCGATTGTGTTGCAACATAGTGAATGTGGCTCAATGCAGTGAATGTGTCATTTTGTCTGGCAGATGCGGCTTGATAGGTTGATTGCAGCGCAGTTTCTATCAAATGCGACTCGAGAAGTCAAATGCGTTGCTCGGAGAGTCAAATGCGTCACAATAGAGAACTTGCATCATTTACTAAGGTGGATGCGGTGCAACAAAGCACTTGCATCGTGAAAAATGAAAAATGCAGTGTTTTGTACACCTGTACCTACAAAATATGACAAATGACCATACGAAAATCTACAAAAACGTGTTTGAAAAGGAGTCAGGTTCACCAATGTAACTGAGGGTAATTTTCTATTGGTTTCGTTAGCAAATTAAATGTAAAAACATATAAAACCCACAATAAATAATGGAGTGCATAAGATTAAACAAAGAAATGAGGATATGTGCAAGATCATCATGGAAAAATGAAGCCCTTAAGTGGGAATAAAATCCAAAAAAATCAGAGTTCGACAACTTGACATAAAAATTTGAATAAGTTATCTATATTATTTCAAAAATATGTAAGAATAGAATTTATAGAAAACTGAATGTAGTTTCTAAACTACTAGGTTTATTTAGAAAAAAAAATCTATTTGGTGAAAATTTAAAATTTCAATACAGTAGTACTTAAATTTCAGGGAAAAATAAGAAGTAGGTGTCTGTTTGACCACCCTAACCACAATAAAATAATAATATTTTAAATATAAGTAAATGACTCATGTTCTGATGTGATGCATATTTTTTTGTAATTTTTTTCCAAGTAAATAATTAATTATGATTTTTTTATTACAACTTTTAAAAAATATAAAAAATTAGTACGTCTGACCACCTTAACTTGGTTAAAACTTCATGATTTTTTTTTTTTAATTCTATAGTATGCATAGCATAGAATGTGATGCATGTTTCAGATTCCAAAAATGTGATACCGTTTGAAAGCTATAGATTTTTTTCAATCAACCTATGAAAGTGGAGAATCTCCTATAAAAACCCTTTTCGTTTCATCAATTTTGGATAAAAAAAGTTGTCAGTCACATGAGCCATCATATCACTTACATATCACCACTTTTTAGTCCATCATGATCCTACACATACCCACGAATGAAATGATCTCACCCAAGTTCTTCATCCTCCATGACTGATCTCCATTACACCTTCTAGTTTGTTGAAATATGTGAGGTTGCCCTCAGATTTTGATGAGCAATCTACTATTGTGACTAGTCCCAAGCAAGTGTTGAAGGATTCAAATTATTATGCAAGAGGAATAAATCCTACATGCAAAACTAAATAGATAATGACAAGAAAATACTAAACTCAAGAATCGCAAAAATCTTTTAAGATATTAAGAGATGACAAAATGAGGACAAATTTACAGAAAATGCAATTTTGGATGGATGGATGAGATTAAAGATTGAGAAGTGCCCTAGAATCTATGGTCAAGATTGAAAATAACAACCCCTTAATTAGGGTTAGGGCAACCTTAGGGTGAAACTCAAATTGAGTGGACAAGATTTAATTTAAGAAATTAAATCAAGGAATGAGAATAGGTGTGATAGTGAGATGAGAATTAGCAACTAGAAAAGGATGAGTTAGAAAATCAAGTCATTTTAGAAATTACTAAATTTGTGGAGGGAAATGCTATTTTGAATTTAATATTTTAATTTAGTTCAAAATGGTGAAATCATGTGACAATAAATAATAATTAAATTATTTACTTGAAGAGAGAGAAATTTAAATAAATGATTTTTATTTAAATTTAGAAATGAATTGTGAGAGATGATTAAATAATTAACTTTAAATTATTTAATTTTGGAAGAAGTGGGTTAATAATTGAATAAATTGTGGAGGATTTATTTAATTATGAGAAGACTTTAATACTACAGACATATTTAAATAAAATTAATTTATTTAAATAATCGAGAGGGAATAGTGGATTAAAAATATTTAATAATTTATTTAATTCAAAAGAGGACTTTAGATATTAGTGGCGTATTTAAATAAATATGCTTTATTTAAATAGTCAAGAAGAAAAAGGGAGATGAATTAATTACATAATTGATCATTATTTAATTCATAGTTAAATTTTGTTAGAAGAACACAATCAAATTATGTTTAGAGGAATTGATGAGAAAATTGAGTTCGCAGTCCTAGGTCAATTTTATGTGTCTACATATTCAATATGATAGATCCAACAAATGAAAGTATGCAAATAACCATGTACCTTCACATCTCCATCTACTGCAACTTTGAATAAAGCATTTTTAGGTCACAATAACAAACAACAACACTTCATGTGCATAAATCGTAGAGAAAAGTCACCACCTCTTAAACAAGAGGAAAACCTTTGAAGCAAGGATAGATTCATCAATGAAAATAAATTCTCTGAGTTCTTCTAGTAGAGTCACTTCACGCTTTTGAATTTGGGATGCTACATATCAATTTGCAAATTTGGAGCTTCTTAAAAATCTGAACCAGTCATTCATTCTTTTGACTCTTTCCAAATGGATTTCAACAAATTTGCATTGGAGATTCTAGGACAGAATTAAGTAAATAATTTATTTCTCCCCAACAGAGTCACCAATCTATTGGTTCTCCAAATCAACAAATGCAATGATTCCTAAAGAATAGCCACTTTCTTATGTTTAGACTCAAATATGGATTTGGCCAACTAATGAGATTCAGTCAAAGATTGAAATCTCCTACACTTCTGGCTCTATAGGACCAAGGTGGGTTTCCCTTCACAATGCCTAAAGACTTAATTCAATTGTGCATTGAAATTGCATTTTATAGTAGATAATTCCCAATGAAAATATACCAAGGAAAGTATTGGCAACCTCAAATATGACTATATTTTGGTATCTCAACACTTACTCAGTGATTTGGAAGAAAACTCAACATCGAACTCAAACCAAACAATATGAATTAAAATGATCTTGATTTAATAATTATTTTCTGAAATGCATTTAGCATAATAACATATCAATGCCTAATTCTAGGCCACAGAGTAAAATACAGAATTATAAAGAAAACCTCACTAGTAAAAAAAATTCAAGTAGTGGATGAACAAAACTACTAATGCATTACATCAATAGATCCACTCTTTTTGCCACCAAAATTCTTCTTATAGATCAACCCTGCACAATTAAAATCATAACTATTTGCTCAAAGTAATTTAACCATTTTTTTGAAACAAAACCATGAACAAACAACACAATCTCAAGGAAATTGAGATGACAAATTCAAAATACTTCATATTATTGAATTCATATGACTTAAAGTATACAAATCTGGAGATAATTCTGAAAACAGTCATGCTATGTTTGCACAAATAGGCTGATATTTACTCATGAAATTAAAACATTATAATCACATACCCAATTCATGACTCATACTCAACATATCTCTATCTACCCGACCCAATACAAAAATTTAGAACCCTTTACAATGAGAAAATAAGATAAGATATAAAAGGAAGAAGAGCCTAAGAATTGATCCATTAAAGACACCTTGTAGCTTCGTCTCTATTAATCAACAACAAGAAATGGGAAAAGCCTCTCTCTTCTCTCATCCTTTGCAGTAACAAATTGCCACTATATTTTTCCTTCATCTTTATCTACAACAAAAAATTCCTCCTCTTCGTGAAAACCTCTACCTCCATTTACCATGCCATGTAGTTGAAAAATTACTCTTCTCATGAAAATCCTCTTTTGCTACCCTTGTTTAGTTCTGTAGAAAAACTCCCAACAAATAATGGCCTCTTAGATAGTGAATATATTATTCACTTCATAAAATTATTCATGTGCCATTTTTATTTACTTCACTCTACATTTTATTTCCCAACAATATAAATAATTCACCTTTCTTCTTCAGTTGAAATATTTCCCTTTGTAAATGACAGGGCTTTACCTGTGCACTTATCTTTAATCCTCCATTTTATACTTGAATGGTGAGAATATTATGGCCAAACAAAATTTACCTGTGCTCCATCACTTTGCATTTAAAATATTGATGAAGATTTAAAATTTTTGATGTTGAGCACCAATTTAAAACCTTTTCCCATGCTCATTTATTTTTCACCTTATATTTAAAAGATTTGCTTTTAAAACATTCATCGGGAAATAATTTATGCTTCTATGTTTATGCATTAAAACTTGGGCCCACCAAACCTTTTAACTCTCCACATCCCGCACACCACACAAGCTCTTGGGAAAATATTGTTTTAATGTTGTGGGCTTGGAGGCTTCCTCCATATTATTATTTTAAAATGTTTTCCTTTTAAAATGCAAGCCCCAAACCATCTCGAGCAACATTTAAATTAATGTTCTGCCTTTAATATTTTTTTTGGGGTCCACCCTTCATGGGGAAGCAGCCTGCACACCCTATGACTACTTCGTTGGTGTCATCCTCTACTCCCATGAGGTAGCGAGGTATGGTGAGGATTGATCCATGCTTCTCCACTTTCTGTAGGCCATCAATTCAAGCTCTTCTATTTTCCCTAACCTGCGTTCTTCACACATTCTTGCTAGCTCACATTGACGAATCATGGTGGCATCAAATAAGCACTTACAGTAATCAACATACAACTGCATCTCCTTTCATCAAAGCCTTGATAGGAATATTACCCTGGCTGGTGGTACCCCTGAATATATATCACTCCTTCATTCTCCATTGCCTAGAAAAGAAAACACCATCGGCAGTACATCCCTGCCTTCTTTGGAGTGTTAAAGTTGAAGATTTTACATTGAAACACAACACCCAAGCATAACATGTAACTTGATGGTGCCCACTCATTGCAACTCATATAATATTCTCTCATAATCTTGCTATTATTTCTTTCAGAGTGCATCAAAGCACGTTGGGGTACTCATGGCCATCGTTCTGTAGATCCCTCCTCATCAAAAAAGGCATAGAAATAAAATTTCCTCAAATAATCTTGATACATTTTCACTGCATGCACAAATTTCCCTATGTAAAATATTCTTCTTAATGTTAAATTGACCCCTTTCGGCCAACACTATGGTTGTTCCGAGTGCAGCTAAATGCTTCATGTCCCCACCATGCAGTCTTCTAGTCTGCTCCAAGTGTGATGCCATCAGCCTTTGGATCCCATCCGGGCTCTCAATTCTTTTGACAAAAGGTTTACTAAGGCGCGCTTGAGATGATTCTCTATATTGAGATGCAGCCACACTTACTTTGTCATGCAAGCTAATGGAATTCTTGTTACAAAATAGTCTCTCCATGAAATCTATTTATCAATATTTTTGTGTAGATTTTGTCATTTTGAAGCAATACCCATCCCCTATGGGTTAAAATCTCATGCCTTGATCTGAGAGATTGGATAAAACTCTAATGATGATATCAATGCATTACCTCCAAGTAAAGTGAGACTGTGTGTCTTATTTTCTATGGAGCAAAAGATATAGAAATGACTCTGAACCATCACAAATTCTAACAGACCCATTTTAAATATCTTGTAACTGTCCAAACAACCCTACTAGGATTAAAAAGTGTTAGTGACCTTTATCCTATGGTTGTTTAGGTGAAACACTTCCTCTTCCCTTTCTTCTATCTCTTGCACCCTAGATGATTCAACATGATTTTGTTTATGCCTTCATGATTTATGAGTGATCCCCTTTTCATAATTTATCATGAACCATACTCATGCTAGGACTGTGATCATTGAAAATTTTCTTTCTATACCATAATTCTCAAGGTTTGAAGAGAACTTGTTGCACTTGATGCCCATGAAATGCTTTGTTGATGATAAAAAATTGTGAATAATAGATATTGGCATACACAAAGATATTCATTATGGTGAAGTTGGAACACACAATACTCAAGTGTTCCTAAACGAACTACATGGTTTCCACTCCTTTTTACTTTTCCACATACATAATTTTTATATTCTAGCAAAGATAGTCCTCAAACAATATTGCATCTATCAATTTTATCTAATCAACTTATTTCCATTTTCTTATCAACCATTTCTTTGCTAAAATTTTCAATGTATGTTGACCCCTTTGTTTGGTTGTCTTCAATATCTTATTCAGTATGAAACTTCATAATTGGGTGAAGCATGTCAAGTCCCCATGTGAGCCTGGCTAAAAAAATTTGTTTTCAAACAAGTTTTAGTCCTAAATTGATTTGTAGCTACATCTAAATTCTTCTGAAGTGAAAACATGAACTAGGTTGTCAATAAAATTTTCTTTTAGGCATATTTGCACAATGGTCAAAACTAGTCAGGTGGGCTTTGGAATCGCTCTAGTAAACTGGTCAAACAACCTCCTGGAGCAATGAAAATTTAGAGGCACATAGACATTTATCCCAAGAATGCAATGGAATAAATGGCTTAGCAAAATAGGTCATGAGGTGCAAGATATTCAGACCCAAAGTTTCTTAGTCAAAATTTTCTACTACACCTGTTCAAAACCAATAATGGCTCAACAAGTTTCCTTTTTGAAAAATATCAAACCACCTTTTGGGAAGTCACCACTGGAAATATTAGATCATTTAGGATCATTGAT
This sequence comes from Sequoiadendron giganteum, assembly GCA_007115665.2. Taxonomy (NCBI): domain Eukaryota; kingdom Viridiplantae; phylum Streptophyta; class Pinopsida; order Cupressales; family Cupressaceae; genus Sequoiadendron; species Sequoiadendron giganteum. The sequence continues at coordinate 161,794,359 of CM021109.1, forward strand.
TACATGTGAAATAAGGATTTTCTTCAATAATTATCATTCATGAGATATCAGGGGTTAAAGTTGACCACCTTGGAACATATCATAAATGTAACTACAAAATCAGAACAAACTGCATTTTCTTTTGATCTCGAAAATATAACAAATAACATTATGAAGCTTTGAAACCAAACATGGGAGAAAATGAATGTGGGAGGAATGCAAATCAACAATCTGTTTGTCATGAAAATCATCCATTTGTGAAATATTAACTCCAACAGGAGGCCACTTCACAAGACAAAGAACTTTGCAAATAGCAAAACAATGCTAGAACCCTCCAGCTTTGCTCTTCAAAACACTGTCAAAACTCATCATGGGAAGCTAAAAGCTGACATGTGTGTTCACATATGTCAACTAAATATGCTCACAAAGGGTTTTGGCATGAAAAAAAACTAGCTCTGAATTATGACCCTCCAAAGTAGGTCACCTGGGTACATTTTTCAAGGGCACTTATGAGAGTGTAGAGGCAAAATTTCCAATATGGGCACTTCAAGTTTTGCAAATTTAGAGTTCCACCAGTCCTGATCTGGATTTTACACCTTTCTGAGAATTTTTGAAAATGGTCGCATAATTTATGGCTACTAGGACTCATATGCCACCTTGGGCATATGAGTCCTGCGCTGCCCAAAATCAAATTTAATTCAAATTCTTAGCGATATTTTATCCTCCTAGATTTGATGTTTTCCTATAGTGTTGTAGTTTTAGGAAATTAGCCATAATCAATTATAAATACAAGGTTATTTCACTCATTTCTCCCCCAAGCATTTAAGTATTCATCCTTATAGAAAATTTGAGTTCATGAGAGCATTCAAGTGTTTACAAGAGCATTCAAGAGCATTCAAGGGATGATTATCAAGTGTTTTAGAGAATTATTCAAGCATCAAGCATCATGTCAAAGTCATCATGCATCATGTTTGTTTTTGAGCTAACAATTATGATGTAGGCTTTTACGATTCAAGCTAGCATTCAAATCAAGATCTATCACATTCAAGAAAGAGTTAAGATCTACATCCATTGGAGCCATTTCATACATGTTTACAACACTTTATTGCTAGGGTTTGGTGAATTGTAACATTTAATGTTTTTCATTCATCATTCTCTTTCCTATTTTATTTCATTACAAGGTTTGACTATCAAAACGAGGTTTAACCAAGGTAAACCCTTTTCTACTAATAAAACAACATTTTTCCCTCTCTTTAGTGTGTGATTTGAAAATTTAGGTTGAAGACATATTGAAGAGCAAGCTTGGAGAAAGTTTTCAAATTGTTCAAAGTTGTCAAAGTTATCACCTTCCATTGGAGATCATTAGAAGACTTATATAGGTTGCAAACCAAGGTTTTCAATCCATAAATTAATTGGAAAGGACAAAGCATACATTAAAGAGAAGATTTAGATCTTGAATTTATGGAAACCCCTAACTATAATAATACACCAGTTCTGACATATGAGTCACAGTATAGGTCGTTTTGCAGATTTTTGTAGTTCCAGACACCCTTTTGCCAAAAACTTGTTTCTGTGTAGAAACCCTGATCTGAGACTAAATTGGCTAGACTGGCGTATGAGTCCCAGCCAACATTAAAATTAATGTTTTCATCATTTTAGATCTTCATCCAATCTTCTTCAAGTTTCCAGGTGCACACCTTTCATCTCTTAACTGGTCATTTTATTTTACATACTTTTCTAGGTCATTTAGTGGAAGATTGCATTGCATTAGATTTAAACATTACATCTTGCATTTGATTTGTCTTTCCAATCCCTACCTTAGTGGTTAACCCCTCTTTAGTTTACAATCAGACCCTAGGACAATCCTATTGCAAGATCTCTTTCTCCTTTGCATACTTTAGATTGAGATCTCTAAGGTTTCCCTTTAATAGAATGATTGTGAAATGTGTTGTTCTATGTCCTAAACCATAAAACAACCATTTTCCATCCTTCCAAATACCTTAGCTTAAATTAAATCATATTTTATTCATAGTGTGAATCATAATTTTTGAAATTTTGATCCATGTGATTATGTGTCTACGAACTTAAAGATGATAAAAACATATCTTTTAGAGAAAATTGATTTACAAAATAATTTATTTGGTTTAGGTTTCATGTCTTTGGAGAATAATTTATGAGAAAACCCATGATTTATAAAACTGTTATGAATTACTATGAATATGAATTCTTGTAGGTCACTTTTGGTAGATGGCAAGTCTGTCTTATCTTATTTTTAATTTTAGTTGAATATTATTATTATTATGTTAATTCAATATGGTTAGCAACCAAGTTATCATGATAAAAAAATAGATTAATTGGGAGTAAAGTGATTTAGTTTGATTAGATGTGATATTAAAATAATATTATAACAATTAAACTTAAGATGCATTATTTTATAAGGAAAACTCTTCAGTATTAGGAATTTCACCCAATACACAAAACTAGTAATCTATTTCACTTGAGTACGTGACAACTAATGAATAATGGTTTGGGGAAATAGGGCTATAGAAAGGGTTGTGTACCCACTCATACAATTTCATAAGCATAGTTTTAAAAAAAACTACATATTTCACATACCTAGTTCTCTAGTATTTTGTTCCCATAGATATAGGGTATGTAGGAAGTTTAATAAGCAAAAAATGTTTCTAGTACTCAGATGCAGAGGACATTATGATATTTTGTAACCTATTTCTTAAAGTTAAAACTATCAACCTAATTGGTAGAAGAATAAAATATGATAGTAATTGATAATCACAAGAATCCTTGGAGTGGATTGGACTTGTATTTGATCAATTGTTCGAAATATAAGTAAGTGTACAAGATTATGTAGGATTTTAAAAAAACCTTGACATTTTTGTACTTGATTGGTTTCCTAAAACTCGAGGAAGGGTAAAATATATTTTATAACTTATAGAGAGTATTGGTATAGTATCTTGGGCATGCTATGTTTTTTATGACTCAAGACTCGGGTTGGTTCCTATGAGTCAAAGTCTCTAACATAAGCATATTTATTTTTATTTGTGTCCTTATACGCCCATATGGGCATTCTAATATCCATCTCATATTAGATGGAGGCATGGTCCATATTGATAATATTTTTTTGATCATAAATTGTAAAGATGAGTGAACCCATGGACATAATATCTTAGATTGGTTATTGTTAATTCTTGAATATTAAAATGAGACTCAAATATTATATGTTACAATTAAATTATTTTAATATTTTGATTAATTTAATGTTTAACCAAGTGGTTTTTCCCAATTTTATCTTGTTTTGGATAAATTCCATCCTATTCAGGTGGATGTTTGTTTTGTATGACTAAAGATAAGTTATAGTTTAAAAAATAATTATGTACAAAAGTTTGAGGATCATCTTGTGAGGTTCTTACAAGTTTTTCATGTCTCATATTTGAAGGTGGTGATTTTCTAATAGATCCCTACACAAAAAATACTACCTAAGCTAGATGAAGAGAAGAATCATCTTCAAATGTAAACTATTTTTCCAAACACTCTCAAAGAAGTTGATGACTAGAGCAATCACATAGCATTTTATTAAGTTTTGAAGAAATTCTCCACCAAAGACGCCACATGGGAAGATGATTTTTTTTTAAGTATCCATATATAGTCAATATTAAAGACAACACATGTGAAGGGGGTGTGCATTCTATGCTCTTAACCTATAGTGTGGATGTGGATATGTATAGCTAACTTATGGTTGGTATAAAAATTAATAAAGTCATATGATCATTTATATAGCATTACATAGGTAGTTAAGTTTCCTTGGGTGGCATCCATGACAAGTATGATATATATATATATATATATATGTAAGGCATGTAATGACGAAAAATGTCCCCCTAACATGGCCTTGATCTAGTGTTGCAATGTGTCTAACATATTCATATTAGGTGTTGGGCCCTTGTGGACTAAATGAGCTTATTGATGCCTTATTTGGAGTATTGTAAGTGTTGTAACACACTTTCACACTTTTCTAGGGTTTCATTAATTAATTAGGCTTCTTTATGCTTTAATTGGCCTTATTTTACACCCAGAAGCCTCATTTAATGCATCTTTTTGAGGATGATCCCGACACAAATCAACATCCAATCATAATTCAGGTGTTTTTAGGTTGTGTGGCCTAGATTTGGTATTCTAGGATGCATTCACCACCTTGGGCATATGAGTCCCACCTAGGGTTTTAGGTCCTAATCCTGGTTTCACACCTTTCTAAGAATTTTTGAATTTGGTCCCATAAATTATGCCTAATGGGACCCATTCACCACCTTTAGTGTATTATTTAGACTGTTTGGCCCAAACTTAAAATTAATTCAAATTCTTGGTGAGATTTTATCCTCCTAGATCTAGTGTTGGCTTGTAGTTTTGTAATTTTAGGAATTTTTGCTTAATTAAGTATAATACATGTTTCTTTCACTCATTTTTACCCCAAACATTCAAGTACTGATCCTTATAGCAAGTTTGAGTTCACAAGAGAATTCAAGTGTTTATAAGAGCATTTAAGAGCATTCAAGGGAAGATTATCGAAAATTTTAGAGCATTATTCAAGCATCAAAAATCATGCCAAAGATTTCATGCATCATGTTTGTTTGGTAGCTAATAATTGTGATGTAGGATTTTATAATTCAAGCTAGAATTCCACTCAAGATCTATCACATTCAAGCAAGAGTCAAGTTCTACATCCATTAGAGCCATCTCATACATGTTTGTAGCCTCTTATTGTTAGGGTTTGGTGAGTTTCAACATCATTTTTTGTTCATTCATCATTCTCCATTCCTATTTCATTTCATTTCAAGGTTTGATTACCAAAAAGGGGTTTGACCAAGGAAAACCCCTATCCACTAACAAAACAACATTTTCCCCTCTCTTTAGTGTGTGATTTGCAGGTTTAGATTGAAGACACATTAAGGAGTAAGTTTGGGGAAAGTTGTCAAAGTGCCTAACACTATCAAAATTGTCACCATGCATTAGAGATACTTGGAAGAATTCTACAAGTTGCAAATCAAGGTTTCAAATCCATAAATCAATAAGGAAGCACAGAGAAGACCTTGAAGATAAGATTCAAATTATGAAGTTCTAGAAAACCCTAACTGGAGGGTAAAAGTACAAAGTTGTGTCAAAATTTCAGCCAAATAAATAGTTTCGAGCGAAATATTTTCGGTCGAAAATGTTTCGGCTGAATAGATTTCGACTGAAACCATGCAGTGTATACATGACACATAGGTTTTCGAAGGAATAGGTTTTGGTCGAAACAATTTTTATTTATTTTTCCCTTTGCCACTTTGAAATTGTCTTATTTTATGTGTGGGGTATCTATAGAAAGGGTTTCGGTCGAAACCCTTTCTATAGAAAACCTTTTGGCCGAAACTGTCTAGTTGGCATCCTAGTTGCTAGGCAACTCAACTTTTTTCAGAATTTTCTAAAATAATCAACTTCAACTAAGTATTTCTCTAGTCAGAATGATGTTTAAAAATAAATAAAAATACCCTTTTGTAGAGCTCAAAGTGGTGAATCCGAATATGTAGCTTTTATAATATTTTGATTAGCTTTAATATATTTTATTTTTAAAATAATGCAAGTATGTTGTTAAAGTTAAATAAGAGGCTAATTAAAATTTTAAAAAATAGTAAAACATATTAAAAAATTATAAAAATATATGGGGCACTAGAGGAGAGAGTCCTATTTAAAACAATTTAATTTTAAAAAAAAAAAAAGCTTTAAAAAAATATTTAGTAGTTGACATCCCATGAAAACTATCAAATTCTGACAAGTTTGACTTTAAAATGTTATTATGAGAAAAATATATATCAAAATTTGATTTTTTTTCCATGCACTAGATATTGAAGTTACCTATTTGAAGAAAAAAAATTAGGGATAAATGAAGTTTTTTCAATTTGTTTCTTGATGGCCCATAAAGTCACCTTTTTCTGAAATTTTCAGCATTCCAAAATCTATTCTTAAATTGATAAAAAATAATGAAAATAATTTTTAAAAATATAAAAAATTACAGGAATAAACTTCATCAAAATTTCTACATTTCATTAGTTTACATCATTTTGAAATTAAAAACATAAAGACCACTTTTATGTGGTCAAAGTTCTTTTTATTTTGTTGTTGGCCGATTCCTTTATAAAGTGTGACACAGGTTTGTGATTTTACCCTATATTGATTCACGAGTTCTAGTGTATGAGTCCTAGTTTAGGTCAAAATACAATATTTTACAGATTTGGATACCCATTTGCTAGATTCTTATTTCTGAATGGAAACCCAGATCTGGGACTGATTTGCCTAGTTTGGCTTATGAGTCCCAATCAGCATTAAAGTCACTATTTTTAGCATTTCAGAGCTTCATATGGTCATCTTCAGATTTCCAGGTTCATACATTTCATCTTACAACTTGTTATTCTATTTTACATGCATTTATAGGTAATTTAGTGAAAGATTGCATTATATTAGGGTTAAGCATTATATCTTGCATTTTCCAAGCCTTAACTTGGTGGTGAACCCCTCATTAGTTTACAATCAAACCCTAGGACAAACCTATTGCAAGATATCTTTCTCTTTTGCATTGAGATCTCTAGGATTATCCTTGAATGAAATAATTAGAAAGTGGGTGTGCTCTATGTCCTAAACCATACAAAAGCACCATACCCCATTTTCTATTGTTTCAAGGTAGTGGTTAAATATGGTAATATTGTGAATCATATTCTTATTGAAATATTTGGAGGTTTTCCCCCTTGAAGTATATTATTATATTATTATTATCAAGTATTATTAAGCATTTCCAACATAATTCCTATTATATTATTCTCTTGTGCAAGTAATTTCATTACAAGGGAACTCAATGTACAAGGTGACCATCATGGTGTTGATATCAAGATACCAACCAATTAATTATATGCCATGATTATTCTTATGATCACATATCTCCATTAAATAATAAGAACTTGGTTTATGAACAATTCGAAAGAGATGGGGAAAAATATGAAGTCACCTAAAATGCTTTAGGATCTTGTCTCACCAAGACTTATAGTTATATCTATTCAATATGATAAAAGAGTAATTTTTTGAAATATCCATGATTATCTCCTCAAATGAGTCACTCAATAGACCAATCAAGAACCTTTATACAACAAAGGAAAATAAAACCACAATAGTACCCTCAAAAAATTATAAAATCATGAAACCCATCCAACAAAATATGATGATGGAATTTTATATTTAGTGCAATTACAAAAGAAAACTTAATCTATATTGTTGAAAATATAATTTTGATACATAATTCAGAGTATTTGGAATGCACCAATAAAAACCACATGAAAAATATGTACTTAAAAAAGAGGTCATATGAGTCCTAGAATTTCTCAAAGGATAAAGATTTAGCATCTCTTATAAAAAATTATAATTTCAAGAAAATATAGTCACTAAAATTAACTAGGAATTGTCTACACTACTGCAAAACTCTCATTTTTTTTCTTAAATTAAAAAAATCATTCAATGAAAATGAGCTAGTATGATTGAGAATGAATTCTCTAAAGAGAAGTACTTAAAACTAGGAGCTCAAAAATGAAGGGGGCCAAATTGGGAGGAATACGGTGTTGATGTTAGTAAATTCTTGTGGATGGAATATGCTCAGTTGATAAAAAATTATCTTGATCTAAAACTATCATCTTTTTAAAAAAATGTTGATGGTACTACAAAATTTCCTTGTTGAAAGTTTAAACCATTATAGAGTTAGGCTAAATTAATTCATGATATATGAAATGCTTAGATCAATTTATAGGGGAATGTTCCTTGGATGTTCTAAAATTTGAAACTATGATTATCGATTTGGTGATGCAGATTGTTTGTAAGAGATGTTGATGCCATCTCTCATGGTGATTATGTTACCAATAACAATAACTATATTGGTCAAATTAGTTGAATGGTATGAGGGCCTTCTGTTGTTTACATCCTATACTTGATAATGGAGAAAGGTTTGTAAATCACACAATAAATTATACCATACAAAACCTCCACAATCCAAAATTTTAATTAATAGATTTTAAAAACTATATACCTTCATATGGTGTAAATCTATCTGTTCAAGCAATGGCACAGTAATGGATGATGTCAATAATGATTCCAGATTCCACATAATATGTTTCTTGCATAAATAATATTCTTTATAGTACAATTGGTATGATGGAGGAGGATTTTCCCTAAGGGCTCTAGGCCAAGTTATCCAAATTGGATGATTTGTCAACCAATTTGTAGGATTTTGGACCTTTTAAATGTGGTGGAAGAGTTAGATTTGGTCCAATAATTATCCAAATTATTAGTTATTTATAGAATCTCTTATACACATTTCGCTTGAAAACCTTCAAAATTTTAACCTCTTATGTCCAATTTAGACACAAAAAGGAAAAAATCTACTGTTTTAGATGCTTTGAACTGAATGTCGAGTTTTATTTTCTCCAAAAATCTCCCAAAGTAACTTTTAAAAAAATGTTATAACAACAACTTTAAGGTTTGATCTTTTTTATTCTCTAAGGTATCATTTGATGCAAGAGAATAACATGCTTTTGAGAAAAATAAGATCTCCAATTCTATATCTTCTAAAAGACTAGCCTTAGACACTCTCTTTCTTTCATACTATCTAATATCTAGCTATAGAGATAGATAATGGAGATCAATAATATGAAGGACAAGCACAAATAAATTAAAATATCAAAATGATTTAATAATGTTACTCTCTCAAAGGATGCAATATGTAGAAGATAAACATGAGAGATGCTCAATAATGAGCTACACATGGGTATATATATGTTCCACTACCAAAAGATGTGAATGCACATCCAATGTGGGATAAATGAGATGTAGTCACATGTGTGTAGTACAAATCTACGAAACAAGGGAAGTACAAGTCACATGATGTAATTACAACCTACGTAAGCAAGCTTATCCTATTTTAGATGCATAATATGTAATAAAGTAATTAACTTTAAAATGTAAGAAAAAAAAATAATGTGATAACACAAAAAAACTTAAACACGTTTTATATCGAGCCCATTCATGAATTTGTATTACCACTCATAAATATTGCAATCATTTTTGCACTTGTAGTTGTGAAATTGAAGAGGGAAAAAGAAGTGGAAATTATTATGCATAATTTATGACTAACCACCCTTGAATATTCACATTGCTAACACAAATATAACTCATGTCTTGAAGGCATATAATTCAAAACACACGTTGCTTGATGCCAAATATGATAATTTTTACAAAATATAGAATTAGCTAGAAATTATCTTAGGAATGTTGGATATAATAATTTATTTGATATGTTTTTATGGTCTCCAAATAATATGCCATTGGGATGATATACTTGCATACTTATATTCTCATTGAGTTATAAGCTTAGAAACAATGATTCTATTTATTTTACTAAATTTAAGGGTCACCATACTTACTAAGTAGACATTATTTCATCTCCTTAATTATTTGGCATAAATATATTATGTGATATTGTATCATAGTATTTTTATTTTTTATTGGTAGCCAATGAGGCCTAATCTCTACGTATTTAGGATTCAAATTTGTTATCTATCACCAAACAACCAAGAAATGTACCAATATACCTTGTATCCATACACATCTATTTTTTATTTTTTAAATTAATATGTTATAATTGAGAAACATACACACTACCATGCCATCTTGGAATGTGTAGAACTAGCTATTTTTAAGATATTGTGTAAGTTTAATCATCAAATTTTTCTATGTTTCTCCTAGCTTGTTTTAACTTTGGGGTGTTGGAGATGGCTCTTAATAAATTAAAGACTAAACTCTATTATAAGGTGGTTGAATACTAGATAAAAATACATGCAAATTATGTTGGTTCATGAATGCAACTTTAATTTTTCAACATATGCCTCATTGACATGGGTTTTCATGGAATAGATACATTGTTGGCTTTGTACAAAATGGTCTTGTTTTATGTAATTTAAGGTGCAAAGTCATATGCAGTCAACATGTGGCAAAAAAAGAGCTTTGGAACACAATAAGGAAATCCAACAGACTATAATTGCAAGTAAACTATATTATATCCAATGCACAATTATAAGATTTGATTAGTTTTTTTTATGCATGTAATGTATACTTACAACTTAGGTAATTACTCAACAAATTTACCTTATTTTGAAAGAAAATTAAGTTCTAGAACATGTCTTAATGGGTCCAAATCTTGGTTTGTTAGGCCTTGAATTGTTGATAACTAGTTTTTTTTTGTGGATACCATTTTTACAAAGGGACTTATGTGCTTGGATCCAAGAAAAAAGGGTTATATTTGAAAAGGTGGCAATATTTTTATATCACAACCTTGAATAATCATTTGATACTCAATTTTATTTATGTAATATTAAAATCTAGAATTTTTGGATTCTAAAAGAATGGAAAAGGAAAGGTTGAGAAAGGGAAATATTAGAAACGCAATATAAAAGATCATTAGAAAATTAGATGAAAGAATAAACAAAAAATAAATTACTATCCTTCACTTGGACCAGACATAGTCACAACTACACAAAGAAAAGTGCAAGCTTCAAATAATTTTTAAATTACAAAATAATCATCAAATGCCTAATAATGGCACAATTCAATAATTTATTTCATAATCTAAAAGAAAATAGTTTAGCTTATTGCCTTCCATCCAATAAATTTTTAATAATTAAAACTTGATGTTCACCAAAATGAAATAAATAAAATGGATTGCTTTATGGTTTGGGACATAGAACAACAAATTTCACAATCATTGATTTAAGGAATACCCTAGAGATCACAATCTAAAGTATGCAAAGGATAAATAGATCTTGCAATAGGGTTGTCCTAGGGTCTAATTATAAACAAAAGAGGGGTTCACCACCAAGGTAGGGCTTGGAAAGACTAATGAAATGCAAGATCTAATGCTTAAACATAATATAATGCAAGATTTCACTAAATGACCTAGAAAAGCATGTAGAACAAAATAGAAAATTGAGAGATGAAAAGTGTGCACCTAGAAACTTGAAGAGGACTAGAATGAGCTCTAAAATACTAAAAATACTAAAATTAAGGCACACTCAGACTCATATGCAAGTCTAGGAATATCAGTCCTAGACTAGGGTTTCTAGTCTGGAACAAGTTTCTAATAGTGTAGATTCAAGATCTGCAAAAATCTAAAAAAAAATTCGTAGTGGGACTCATATTCCACTTTTGGTGTATTAGTCCCATTTCACTTTTTTGGATATTCAAACTTCAAATCTGTGCTCCAATTTGTGCTCTTCCCTTCCAAACTGATTTCAAATCCAAACCTATTAAAATACTCACAAAACAAAATATAGACTTGATTTGCTTATGGGGGTTTACCTCGGTCAAACCCCTAGTTTGGTAATTAAACCTTGATATAAATAATGAAACTTGAATGTAAATGTGAACATATATCCTAACCTTCGGTGTGTCTAAGATTAGGGAATCTGAAATGCAATGCAACCCTATTCTATAGTGCTAGAATGAGATGCAAGAATGAAACATGGACATGAATGACTCACTTTGAGAGATCTCTAATAGCCCCAAATAAGCCCTAATAATGCACGTACCTTTCTTAGGTTGAATGTAGAGTGATAATGGAGGATGGAATCACTTAGGAAATGAGTCATTAGGCTTGGCTTGATGTCTAGTTGTATCTCCCCAGCCTATAATCCATCATGATTCACTATAGGTAACCATAATCAACCCTTGACAATGCTAGATATTGAATGAAAGTGAGCTTTAAGACCCACAAAAACACAATAATGTTGCTCCAAGGATTCAACTTTGGTGATTACTTGTTCTTGAATTCTCTTATGAAGAATTCTTGAATGTTCTTGAATGCTTGGAGCTTGCAGTCTCTGTTCTAGATTATTTCTTAGATAAAAATGACTTTAGAAGCTTGCTTATATAGGCAATACACCTAATTTACCAATATTTAGATCTCAAAAGATGACATCAACCAAAAATTTGAATTAAAATTTTGAATTTCCTGCTCAAACCCTAAAAAGGCCACAAATGGGACTCATACACCACTCTTGGCATATGGGTCCCACCTAGGGGGACTCACATGCTAGAAGTGGCATATGAGTCCCACCCTAGATTTTTGGGGTTGGTTGTTAGAAATTTTGATGTTTTTAGTTGAAATAAGCCTTGAGATCCTGAATAAAGGGTCTTAGGGGCCTATTAATGATAATTTAAAAGGGTATTTAATGCAAGGGTGCTAGTCTAGGTCCAAGTTAAGCAAGGGATTGTACTATCTCCAAGAAGGGAGTGCAATTTTCGTTGCCACATGTTGGTGTTTAAAATAACAACCCAGCTAGGATTTGTAATTCTCTAAGAGGTAGCCAACCTCTATATTAAAGAAAAATAAAGGCTAGTGGCCAAGTGACAAGATTCAGTAAAAAACTGACATCTCCTACACTTCTGGCTCTATAGTACCAAGATGGGTAAACCTATACAATGTTTAAAACTTAATTCAACCATACACACTGACATTGCTTTTTATAGCAGATAATTCCCAATGAAAACACACTAAGGGAAGCATTGACAACCTCAAACTTGGCTAAATTCTTAGTAACTCAACCCTCTCTCAGCCATTGGAAAGAAGAACACACAATAACATAGTAAGATTAAGAATGATTTTGCATTTAAATTTGTATCTAAGATGCACAAACTGAAAAATAGATCAGTGCCATTTCTGGGCCATGGAGTCAAACACATAAAATGAATTCTCCAGCAAATAGTCTTCAACCAGTGGATTTAACTTGCTAATGCTTTGCATTAATTGTTAGTGCCTTTCACCAACAATCCTTCTCTTGATATCAATCAGATTCTTCTTATCAAATCCCATCTGCACACCTAAAATCACAATCACCTGCTCAAAGCATTTTAACCATTTCCTTGAAAAAGAACAATGAACAGACAAAACAGTCTCATGAAACTTGAGATGATAAATTCAAAGACACTTTGTATTATTGAATTTACATGACTGAAAGTGTACAAATGTGGAGACAATCTAATGAAATTCATGAATGTGGAAACACTTCATGATGTTAATTGCATAAACTAGCTGTATTTACTTTTGAATTCATAAAATTACAGCTTACAGACTCTAACAATGACTCAAAAATTATAATTCTCTATCTACCCAGCCCAATACAAAACTCAGAACCCCATACAATCAGAAGAGAAGAGAAGAATTAGAATGGAGGAAACAGAAGAATCCCTAAAATTGATCTAGAATTGCCACTTGGAAACTTCATTCACCTTTGATCAACAAATCTGCAAAGCTTCTCTCCTCTCTCTTCCTTTGCTGCAACAAACTCATTCCCTCAAGACTGCCTCTGCCCATCATTGCCTTGCAATTGAAAATCTGCCCATGTGGAGAATTTCATTATTTCATCCAACTGCTCTAAAAACCCTCTTTCCCGTGCACATTTGTTTTTGTTTTCTTTTACAATGCTGCACTTTATATTTTGCCTCCCAACAAACATATTTGCTTACAAAGTGAATAAAATTCACTTTATACAATACCCACACTCAACTCAAATATAAAATGAATAAAACTCATTTCTAGAACTTTAATAATTCAGCTCACATCCACCTCCTAGCAAATAATAGAATTTAAACAATAGTGAATAAAAATCCACACTTTGCATTTATTCCTAGCAAGGAAGACACTTGTGAATATTTTATTCATTTTTTCAAATCATATCCTCTGACATTTTCTCGTGCATTTTACTCAACAAAAGAATCTAAATATTTTCATATTTGATTTTTTACCTTTACCACCACAACTCATTTTCACCTATGTGAAAATAGAATTCCCGATAATTACTTTCATTTTGTTCCACTTTAATTTTTTACTCACCTCCACGTTTACATTTATTTGCAAATTTCTCTAATAAAAATTTCACCTTGAAACTTTAAATATTTATACTTTGGGCCCACTTTTTCCTTACCTATCATGCCCCCTTTAAATATAAAAGTGAACTAATTGGAGAGTAAAAAACATCATACATAATCAGTCAATCTTCAACCATGAAATATTTTTCAATAATTGAAAAATTTCGGGCTCACCATATCACTACCTAATGCCCCTCACTGCCTTTTGGCTCACCTCATCCTATCCTTGTGAGGTCCGCGAGATTATGCCATGTGGCCACCTCTTTCACTGGCCATCGATCATTTCTCAACCCTAATCTTGCTTTGTGTTTTGATTTTTTATCGGGCTTGTTCACTACACTCCAATGGCGGCCACTGCAATTTTCCACTCACTACATTTGAATGCAAGCTGCTAAAGAGTTCTCAATGCCCTCCTTTAATGAAGATATCTGCACTACACTGGCTCAAAGATCACTGAGGCATTTCCAACAAATGTATTTTGTTTTATTCTATGGTGATGGTGTTTCCCCTCATAAATTTATTTGGAGACTTCACTAAACCAATTCACATGCCCTGTCTGTGAAATGGTGTCCATCATTACCTAGATCGATCCCTTGTTTCAATGCTTTGATGTATGTATATTGCCTATCTCCAAGTTGCACCCCTTCAAACAACACACTGGATACGCCTATCAGGGACCTCCTCCATGCTAGGCATGGGCCAGCCTCCTCCATGTGTGCCTCCCTCAAACAACACAAGCTCTTCACCTAGCCATGCCCCATTCCTAATGGATGCCTGTACCCTTTCTCCTCACATGGCGTGAGCCATCAAAATATGCTTACTTAACTGGCTGCACCCACCATGACTGGTTGGCTGCACCCTCAGAGAACAGAAAAAACGTCCAGGTTTCAGCCGCACCCCACATTCACTAATGTTTCTGATGGAAGGTTGTGTCCACCTATCGGTTGCATTTATCCAAAAAATTCAAAGGCATTCTTCACCTTTGTGCATAGCCTCTGCTCCATGATGACTAGTGCACCCCTCCATTTGTTTGAATTTTTTGATGCCTTCCAACAACTCCATTTATATATGCCTCTATACAGCCAGCATGGGAGTTCTTTAACTCGCAGTCTACACACTCTCCCTTCATCCTCTGACAAGGTTGCTATTGATTTGGTGCAGACTTTCCTCCATCAAAGGTTTAAGCCTTTCAACAAACCCATTCTGATGTAGCTGGTGTAGCCATAATCTTCTCACACAAAAACAATCCCTTTGTATGTACGAATATCATGGTCAATACTGCATATTGCTGTACCAATCACGAACATTTGATGCTTGTCCATTGCGGAATAATTTTACCCCTTTGATAATATAATGTTCAAACTCCATATTGAAAAATGTGGATCTCACTTTGGACTTGAAAGAAATTACAATTATACACCCCTCCTCACACCGATCAACTCAGAAAAACATACTTGACATGGTTGCAACACTGCAACAAATACGGTTCATGATCAAAGAAAAAATTTCAATTCCATAATCATGCGAAGCATGTCGAGTACCTTGTGGACCCGACTAAAAAATTTTTTGTTTTCAAACAAATTTTTTCCTCAAATTGCTCAACACTCCTTCTGAGTGTTTCTAAGATTGAAAAAAGAACCGGGTTGCCATAAAAATCCACTTTCTGACAATTTTGGAAAATAGGCAAAACTAACCCAATGGGCTAAGGAATCAATCTGGGAAACTGGTCAACCGACCTCTGGGAGACATGAAAACCTACAAGCATATAGTCATTTGACCCAAAAGTATAGTGCAAAATATGGCTCAGAGAAATAGATCACGAGGAACCGGATATTAATCAGAAAAGTTGCCCAACTGAACCTTCCTGAAACAATAGTTATTCTACACCAATTAAAACTGATCCAACTATCAATTTGTAAAAATAGCAAATCAACCCTTGATGAGTTGTCGCCAGACACATAAGTTCATTTAAGTACCCTGAGTATGTTTGCAAATGGATCTACTTGAATCATCATTGGTCAAAAGATATTGACGGTCGAAGTTAGCCTCTCTGAAATGTTGTCAGGAATGCAAATGCAAAATTGAACAAACTGCATTCAGTTTCGATCCACTAAAAATAGAAAATCACATCATGAGGCTCTGAAAACTGACATGTGAGATCACTTAGGTATGGAGAACAAAAAACAACACTCATTCTGACATGACAGACAACTGGTTGCGAAATCCAACCTCAAGCAAGAGGCTATTTCACAAAACAAATAGTCTACAAACAGTAGAACACTGTCAAAACCCTACAACTTCACTTTTCGAAACTCTGCCAAAACTTACTATGGGAAGCTGAAAACTGACACACACATTCACATATGTCAAATGAATATGTTTGCAAATGGGTTTTGCACGACAATCAGGAGGCTTTAAAATACAAGCCTCCAGAGTGGGTCACTCAGGCAACTTTGTCAGGTGCACCTCTGAAAGTGCAAAGGCAAAATTTTGAAATAGGCTTCTCAAATTTGCAAAATTTGAGAGTGCCATCACAACAAATACTCAATTTTATTAATGTAATATTAAAATTTGGAATTTTTTGATTCTAAAAGAAATTGAAAAGGAAAGGCTGAGAAAGGGAAATGTTATAAATCTAATATAAAATGTCATTAGAAAATTATATGAAAGAATAAACAAAAACCAAATTATTGTCCTTCACTTTGACTAGACATTATCACAACTACATAAAGAAAAGTGCAAGATTCAAATAATTTTTAAATTACAAAATAATCATCAAATGCCCAATAATGACACAATTTAATAACTTATTTCATAATCTAAAAGAAAATAGTTTATCTTTTTTCCTTCCATCCAATAAATTCTTAAAAATTAAAACTTAATGTTCATCAAATATTAAATCATTATAATTTTGAACAAAATTTCACTAAGTGAGAAGAAACCATGAAGTGAATTCAATAATAAAAATTCTTTATTGCTGAGTCATATAATAATCAATAATTTCATCTCCCCTAAAATGATCAATTGATGTCCCTTTTATATAGTAAGGCGCCAAAAATTTATTTGTAAATCAATGACTAAGAATCATCCATTATTGATGGCTAAGATCTAATGTTACAGAATTATTTTATTACAAAGGCATATTCTAGGTATCAAATAGTATATTCTCCCTTTAATGAGTCATATGGATCTAGTAGCAATGTGGGAAGCCTTAATAGCAATAAGATGACACCCAAAAAGATGTACATCCAAAACTAGAGCTGCAATTGGATCTCCATCTGGATGTTCAATTGGATGTGCAACTTCAATTTCAATAGCTCCTTTAGGATTTGCATCTGGCTCAAACACTTTTTTTCTCTTTGATATCCACAAAGAATTTTCATTTTTTTTGCTTCCTTTGACCTAAATTCCATGTAGGTAGTTAAAAATTTATTAATGGCCTATTTGTTTTGATTAATCAAGAAAAATTGGTTTGGAAGGGACCCGGAACCCTTTATAGTAGAAAAAAAAATGTTGCTCAAAATATATGCCCTAGAGTACCAACAATAGACCAACAAAAAAGAAACTAAGGCAAAAATAGTGTTGAACAAGAGAAACAATAGTGAACCAATTGTAGCACTTAGTAGCGATAAAACAACGAAACAAAACAAGACCACCTACTGACCAATAGAGAAAAAACAACAAAGCTACCACTAATTCATGTTGCTTAAGGTGTTGGCCACCTCAAGCTCCTAGATCCTATGTAGGTCAATCATTTCCAACAAATCCTTCTTGGCTTCGAAAGATCTTTTCCAATTAGTTGTCCCTTTAGAGGCAAGGCCTTAAGTGTCATATTTGACACCCTTCTTTCCTTTTCCTTTAGTTGTGTGCTCCTTCTCCATAAGCTCAGAGAAGTAGAGTTAGTCCTCTCTTAAATCACTAATCTTTTTAAATAGGGCCTCTAGGGAGTCCGCACTATTTTTCACCGAGATATGGCACACTTTCAACAAATTTTTGATATTTGCATTGGTGCCTGCAACCTTTCCTTCCAACCCATCCAACATTTCATCACACCAAGATTTGAAATCCTATAGTGAACCTTCAATGTCCACAATCCTGTCAATAAGAATGTTCGACACATAATTTTTCGGCATATTCTTTAGGTTTTCCAAGTCAAACCCCTAATTTTAATGTTCACTTTATTGAACTCCTATAGAGTCCACTTAGCTAGTTTAAAAGTACCTATGGCCCCAACACTAGACATATGAAGCAACTAAATCATTAAGGGAGATTCATCATCTAAATATGAAAAATCCTTAGAGAGGGGATTAATCTTCAAGGGCTCCACCTTAGTGTTCATCCTCTCAGGTTCATCTTCACCTGACCCTTAATATCAACCTACATTGCATCATCAGGTGTGTTCTAGGCCAAAGAGTCCTCAATATTCCTTGTGTTTTCCTCAGTAACCTTCTCATCATCTAACACCTTGGCATACTTCATTAGAACATTAGAGACTTGGTTCTTTAACTTAGCAATTCACATGGACGATCTCCTTGGCTGGTTTTTAGCCTCCAAGATGGGAACGTTCTCTTGCAAACCCTCCTTACCACCAACATCAGTCTCACCTCGGCCAACAGCCAACTCCACCTTCCTGAGAGAAGAATATTTTGACCCCACCTTTGTATACTCACTATCAGAGAGAATGATGCACTTAGGTGAACAACTCCTTTTAGGATAACTCTTTTTCCTTTTTTTGGAAGAGGTGGACCCATGATGTTGAGGACCCACCTCCTCCTCTCCAACCCATTCATTCTCTTCGCCACTGCTGGTATCTAAACTAGAGGAATCTGACCCATCACTCAGAGTCTTTTCCTTACCCAAAATGGTAGGGGTAGGGATGAGAGATTTAACATGCTTCATAATCAGAATGATAAGATCCTCATGAAGGACCAGGGTCTTTCTATTTTTTAAATAGGCGTACACCAAAATCTTCATAGGCGACATTAAGAAAAAAGGAAAAGAGATACATCTATGCCTGAAGTGATTTAGCATAGTGAAGTGGTGTACCACAATTGCAGTAAACCTAAATTCCAACATCACATACTGAATTAAAACCTCATCCACCTTTACCCAAATTTTCTTAAGCAACTTGTGCTCATATCATTAGCTTTCCATTTCCCCCAACTTCTTTCACTCATCATCCTTAAATAACTAAGCCATCGCATCCTCATTTCTTTTCTTGTCCTTAAAAAATTGCAGCCTCCCATCGACATCCCTGTCACAACAACAATCAGCTCCTCATTCACCTCAACTTCTAGATCCTTGATTTGGAGCTTCCTATTATTCTAGCAAGAAACAAATTGTGCTGATGCATTGGAGTCATGCCCATGAAGACATTCGAGGAACAGTGGTAAATTTTCCATGGCGCAAAATCTTCCATAGTTTTTCCTTCTTCCTCAAGCTCATGCGATTATGTGGTTCTTCTGTCACCAACCATTTTAGCAGACTCTAGATAGAAAAACTCTTGTAGTTAAATTATTAGGAAAGAAGCCAACAATATGGTAGAGACCCACAATACATGTGAGTCAGATCAAAGTACAAAGGCTTAAAAGCCTCCACCGCCGAAAATCATCCCACTCCATAATTTTGCATTGAACTCCTAGCTCTTTGAGGAATGATCATTCCCTCCTTCCACATCCACGATTCACTATTTATGAAGTGTTGAGTTTTTAAGGAAGATAAAGCTCATGCATATTTTATTTTTGTTGTTTGGGAGCCCTTCTCATAAGCCCAAATCTTGTTCTTCATTTTTATCATTTTACCAATTTCTCCTACATCAAATTATTTTTCTTGTTGATATAACTTGGAGAGAATGACCTTCTTGAAGGTATCTTTCATTCTTATCATATCACTCAAATTTCATCTAGATTATATCTTAAGCTCATTAGATCTTCAATGCATACTATACTTTCATATTTAATATCAATTACTTGGGTTTCACCTTTCTTAGTTCTTCTAGGTATTCCTTAAGTAAAAGATGTTTCTTTTTGATGAGTTCTATCCATTTTCTTATTTGAGGAATTTTTTAGTGATGCAAGGTGTTTTCTTTTATTAGAACTTCATAATCTAAATTTTCAATAGAAATCAAACTTGGGAGGTCTTGTTTGTTTTTCTCTTTCCTTTCTTTGCATTCTTATAACAATTTTCCCATGTTATCTTCCAAAATGTTGAATTTATTTGAATAATTAAAGGCTTGTGCAATTTTTTGTTCCCTCTTCGATGAACTTATTCATCCATTCTTCAATATATTTAGATAGATTATTCATTTTGTCTAAAAAAGGCTGCTAGTTGGGATATGCGAACTAGAGTGGAAAGATAACCTTTAATTCCCTACAATGGTGTTGTCAAATTCTTGATGTAGTTTTTGAACTCTATAATCTACCTCTTCAATCTTTTTTATCCTTTTTAGCCTTCTACATCCTTGCAGTTGTTGTTGACATGGTAGATTACATTATAGTGATGTTTTTATCCTTATTGCATGATGCAAATTGATTATTGTGACTTGATAATCCTCTTGACCAAGCTCTCTATCATATTTTTTTTCTACTGAAGTAGCAATTTAAAAAATGTTTGATCCAAATTTATCTCTAGAGATGACATACATTATTGTAGCTTTCTTCTTGGTCTTATGAGCTTCTATTTTACTTAAAATAGTTTGAAGATCAACAATAATTGTGTTTACTTGGGTTCTTATTATTTGGATTTTATCATATAGCTACATCGACATTGGGGAATCAATTACTTGATGCTCTATTTGTAATTGCTGATCCAATTTCATAGTGTTAGTTGGTTGTTTAGATATGATATCCTAAATAGTTTGACTAGATACATTTACTTTTTCTTATTCATATACTTGCTCCAATATGAGATCTCCTTTAAATTGCTCAACTGGTATCTTTTCAAAATCTTTTTCTAATGTAGGTTCATGTACTCTAGTAAATACTTGTAATACTTATTGTGATTCAAAATCTTGACTTTTCTCTTACATAAGAGTTTCTCTTGGTGCTAGGTCAGTTGGTTTTTGATCAATTTGATCATCAATATCTTCTTTACTCAATGAAGTTGTAAGGAGGGTATAAAATGTTGACATGTTTATTTGAATATCTTCCATGAATAGGTGCAATTATTTACTTTGCTCCTTAACAAATTATTAATTTAAAATAATATCTTCATTTCTCTTGGAAAATTCTTCAATCATTTCTTGTGCATCAAATGAAGAAGTAGAAATGTTCATTAAATCTTCACAATCTTCAAATTCTTCTAATGAACCCTTTTCAATTATTTTATCTTCTATGGTAACTTTAATTATAGCTTCTTCTTGTATTTCTATTTGTTTCTCTAATTCTATTAATACTCTATCAATGTTGGAAAGGGAGGGTGGAGACAAAATGACATAGAATATGGAGGAGATTCAATCGATATATGAAAATTATCTAGTTCCACTTTCTTTGTTAGTTGTGGACCTTGACTAACAATATGAATTAGAATAATATTAATTTGTGCAATTACAAGTGAAGGTGTAAAAGGATTAGATGGGCCATATGATGTAATATTAATCAAACCTAGATCAAATTGACCTCTTGATGTTGTTGGCTCTTAACACTTATTTTTCCTAACTAGAGAGACTTCCTATACACAAGTTTCTCCTTTAAGATCTTCTAGCCTCTTTATTTTATGTTATACTTGGGTTTCTTTCTCATCAATATGCTTCTTTAATTTCTTGGCTTATATGGGTTGCAAGGATTCTATATTAGAGGCATTCCCTTCTAATCGGGTATAACTTCACTCACCCTTTCCTTTCTTCTTATTAATTGTCTCTTTATCATATGTTAGGGTAACCCTTTTTTCCTTTAATTCATTTATTCTTTGTTCTAACTATTCCCAATTATAGCTTAAAATATCTTTTGTTAAAGCCTTGAGAGAAGCTAGTTCTAACTCTACTTTGTTAGGTTCAGAAAAGGGATTGTAAAAAGCATTATTTGTCATATGCACTGTGAATCAACAAACCATCATCAAAAACATGGTCAGGAACTAGATGATTCTTGAAGCTCTTCATTAAATTATACATATTTAATTTGTAGCAACTCCACTTCTTGACTTCATGGTCATCACTACAATTATCTTATAAGTACTCTATATATGGAATATATTTTAGACTTGAAGAAACTCACTTCTCCACTTTCCCAAAGGGATTGAAATTGGTCCTTCTAGCATATGTATGAAGATTATTCAATTTTAGTTAAAAATTTGTTTCTTTAGAACAACTAAGAGAATAACATCATACATTCTGGAATGGAACTCCAGGGAATTGTACCCAGATTTTATGCTTTGCCTCTAAAAAATTATCTATTCCAATCAATTGTCTTGTCAAATCTAGTAATACTATTTTATTTATAGGGTACTTTGGTGGTTTATATGGTGCATTTACAAACCTTTTAACCCTAATGTAGGAAATATTGGGAAATTGGATAAACCAATTACCATGCTTTTTTACTTCTACAACTACAT
This sequence comes from Sequoiadendron giganteum, assembly GCA_007115665.2. NCBI lineage: Eukaryota > Viridiplantae > Streptophyta > Pinopsida > Cupressales > Cupressaceae > Sequoiadendron > Sequoiadendron giganteum. The sequence goes on from CM021109.1 coordinate 161,816,889, forward strand.
TCAATGATAGTCTTTTAGTCCTATATCCTTACATCGATCTTAATAACCACATATAAAATGTATCGTTCACTTTTTTTTTTAGTTATCATGAACTATTTTTTCTCTAGTTGTGGATAGCGATCATATTAAATAACTTGTCTTGGATATGTTCCCATACATCCTCTTCTTTCTAATCCTAGGTAGGCGAATCTTCTAGTTAATGAATACACTAAATAGGATGTTATGTAAAAAATATTGTTTCTCCTACCTAGGTCATATGTTCATAGAAATTATCATTGATAAGTGTGGACTAGTGAATCATAAAACTTCTTTCCAAAATAGTGTTTATGTATGTGTACATCCATGTTTGAAAGGCACTAGGTGATGGCAATTCCATAAATTTGTTTAGAAGGGTGACAATATCTCCTATTTCCTACTAAAAATCACTCCTAAACAATGTTTTGGTTAGCTTAGTCAAAATAGGTCAAGGATGTTCTATCCATTTGAATTTCATTATTTTCTTAAATGTTTCCATTCCTTGTGGAATTATTCTTCACCATCTTTCACATTTATTGTACTGATATTTTTATAGAAGGGGATGTGGAAGGTTTCACCAATTGTATTCGTAGCAAGATCAACTAAAATTACACCTTCAATACTTACCATTCTTTTTTCTATATCTTAATGCTCAACACACTTCATAACAAGTTTAGGGAATTGTAAGAAGGTGGAAAAATTGATAGCCTTATCCAATCCATTTTTCACTATTATCTTGGCCTTGCTAGTAGAATTTGCACTTGTCATTATTTATTTAAAATCAAACATATTGACATTCCCTAGGTTTTTGTCTACTATGTTGCCCCATCCTGAGCTAATATTGGAGGCTAGTGTCACTCCTTGAAATTTTTAGTTCATTTATTTTTCTTGTGACATAATCCATACTTGGAGAACAAAGAAACCTATCCATTGTTAGCTCAACATATTTTTCTAAGATTTTACAAGTTTAGTGGTGATCTACATATATAATTGATTTCAACGATGTTTAAATTTAAGTGTTTCCCATTTATGGCTTCAAACATCCTCTTTGTGGAAATTTCATGTCCATTGGATGTGGATGTGCCTTTGTAGGAATTGGGAAGTTAGTTGGATAGGATATGGAAGGTTGAATTGTGTATGTGAGATTTGATGGACCAACCAAAACTAGATATGGAATGTAGAAATGTCCTCTTCCAATATCCCAATCCATAAAAAAATTCTACAATGTTCATGTCAAGTATTGAATTTTAGTTTGAAGGTTTGTAGGGAAATTCATTAGAAGTGGAACCTTATGTGGAAGATATATTTTTCAATATCCCTTTGCAAGATTCACAAGCCTTTTCAAAGTGATGCCTAGGAATTCCATGTTCATTAAGATGTGGATTTTTAAGTGAACATTCAAAATATCCTAATCTAGATGGAAGTTTTGCATGATGTCTTTACACTTTATTTTAAATGTTTAATTTTTTATTTGTGGGCTTTTGATCCCAAAGTGGATATTTATGTATTAATTTCTAAATGTCTTAGATGACATAATAAAATTTGTAAGCTTCATAAGTTGGGGCTTTGTGAGAATCCAATCCATAAGTGGATATTCAAATAATCAAATAATAAAACATTTTACTTTCAATTATATTTTTAATTCAATAGCAAGGGCATGATATAGGACATCATTTTCCTCAAAATTTTAAATGGTCATAGTTCACACAACTTAGCATTTTTATTACTTTTTCCCTAATTATACGTTTCACATTTTAAATCCAAGGTTTTCTATTGATTTACTCCTAAAATTTTACCCTATATAATTTTATTCCATATCAGTTGTGCCATAATTTAACATATTTAAATGATAAACCAAACATCAAGAGATCAAACTTTGGTGCTTACATGTTTAACTAGAAATTAAAATTGACAATAAATTGCAATTCTTGTGCTCTCTTGTTATGTTCACATTTTTCTTGTTTGTAGAAATTGTGTTTGACTTTCTTAGAGCTCCATTAGTTGCTTCTTGATATTGTAGAGCTCAAAAACTACTTGTAAATGATTACAATGTATCAGTTTAATCAACTAAATTGAGTTTATACACATGGCTTAATAGTGCATTTGTGTAGAAATCAATGCATTAGAGAAGTAATTGAAGGCAATTAATGTCTAGGCAAAAAAAATTCATGTTGCTTTTGTGAAATTTTGTGGGATTTTGAACTACAAATGGATGTGGAGATTTGAATGTTGAAAATTTCATGTTCAAACATCTAATTACATATGAAATCTCCATGAGAATTAAAAAAATTCATTTGTTATTTATGTAGGGAATTAAGGTTCAACTGGATGTGAATGTGGAAGTTCAAGATATCTACTTCCAATATTTTGTTCCACATAAAAGTTCCACAAATTTCCAATAGAACTACATTTTAGGAAATAGTAATGCATCCAAATGTGAAGTGAAGGTTGATATTATGTTGATTGAAGATTGAATTTTTGTAAACTCCTCTTTATTTTTAACTTTTGTTGTTTCTTCTTTTTGGGGAGAAGTTAAAGGCAACATAATTTTAGAAATAAGCATGATATATATCTAGTTGGAGGTTATATGTTCACAAACCTCTATTTTTCTAACTTCCTAATCTTTTGATGGCTTGGACATCATAATATGCATTTGAAGTAAAGGTCATGTCTAGTTGAAAGGGTAAATTTTCACAACTTCATTTTTATTCCTAATGGAACATTTTAAGGATTATTTAAAAAATTAAAGGAAATGATGGTCTCTTCTTCCAAAAAAAATTAATTTTGAAAAAATTTACAATCAAAAGAGGTTTAAACCAAATACTTTCTATAAATTGATTGCTAAACTATGGAACAAACCTAAATTTAAACTAGAAAAAGTCTCTTTTTTCTAAAAAATGGAATATATTGCGAGAGACATAAAAAAATTGCATTCCTACATCAATTATCTTCTTCATTGTGTGTGCTTTGGAAGCTTTGAAACTAAGTATATGCATATATCCTTCAAGTCTAGATTTTTATTAGCTAACAAGCATGCTAGGGAATCCAACAAGTTTCAAAGTTTATATTTCCCATGTCTAAAGGCATGATGGGATCGAAAGACACATTATAGTTGAGCCTACTATGAAGTAGACATGAGTCAAATAATTGTAGAATATATCATACTATTTGTATTTCTTTAACATTAACTCTTGGTTTTCTTATGGATGACTAGAATATCATGAGATAGATGGTACCTTGACCATGAAAAATCAATTGTGTCAAAGATAACAAGGATGATCAATGGGGAGATCAATACATTTAACATTTTTTCTAGTGTCCTTTTTTGTGCTTGAATTATAATACATATGCCTACAAAAACTATGATCACTGACCATGAAAGCACATTATTCACTTCTTTTGTTTCCAATACTTTGTGTGTGACATTTATCAAGGTTTATTTCAACAGTTTATGTTTCAAAGGTTTGGTTATCTTAATGATGCGATTGAGAGGGGATCTAGGGGTCCTTTTCCTTTTAATTTTAAAGATGTTCAAATGGACTAGGCTACAACCTCTGGTCTTCAAGATGCTACTACTTTTCTCATGCAAGCTACACATTATTTTGATTTGATAAACCTATTGAAAATCCTCAATAATTTAATCATTGTCTTCACAAGAGTGATGCTTGTCCTCTGGTGGCCACTAATCCTAAATTTCTTGCTAAAGACATTTTGTATTATTTTGAGCATTCTTTGATATACAAATTTATAGGTATACAAGCATCTTTATCTTTCATTGAAAACCAATCTCATAAAACTTTGCAACCATAAGGAGATATGAAGACGATTCTTGTGGAAAATGGTCTTTCATTGTGGTTATCTAGTGCATAGCTAATCAAACTTTCACTTTTAAATGGGGTCCTTATTTTCATAACCAAGATGGGTCGTTCATCAAATAGTGTCATGTTAGATTTGATCCAATGTTGAGCTTCCTTCCAAGATTCCTATTTGGGTTCATCTCCTTCAATTTCCAATGGGGTTTTGGTGGCTTGATATTTTCCACTCTATTGCAAGTGGTCTTGGTAAACTTGTGGGTCCATCTCATCACATGTTTGAAAAAAGGTCCTCTCATATGCTCCTATCTATGTTGAGATTTATCTTAATACTCCTCTACCATAATCTATATAAATTATATTAGGTAGCATATAATGGAATCAATATTTATATTATGAGGCCATTCCATTCTGATGTTATTTTGTCATGTTTATGGTCATATCTAATGCAATTTTATAAAGAAACCTTGTGTTGTTCCTCAATATTCACCTAAGATTTCAAAGGATAAGAGTGATTTAAAAGGAAAATCACTAGTTTCTTCTAAAGGAAAAGACTCCATTGCTTTTATTTCAGTGAAACCTCATAACAAGGGAAATAATGTTCCTAAAAAAGGACACATTGAGAGGGTACTCTAATAATATATTTGATGTTTTAGAATACTTCGAAGATATGAATATGAGTGTAATGGACAAACCTTTAGATATCCAAAAATTGGTTCCTTCCATTGGTTCCCCTAATAATACTCATGACACCCAAGTTTCTCCTTTTGTTCAAGTAATACCAACTAAATAAAATTATCCTTCATATTTTTATCCAATGAATGGGCTGATGGAGAATCTTGAGGTTTTTGTTCCCAATTTAGCAGTTGTCCCTTTTGTCAATTTGTCGGATTGAAAGATGACAATATTAGATGGATACAATAGATGTAGCTAAGAATAGTTTTAAATAGATTTAGCTTTATCATAAGGTTCTTAAAAATGCTAATTTGGATAAAGTGGGTCGAAAGAGTGTCCGGGAGAAACTAAAGATGATTGGGGAGACTTTCATTGAATATGGTGTCATTCGAACCCTAGATTCTCATTTCTCCATCTCTATAAAAATATTATGCTCTCATGGAATGTTAGGGGTTTGGGTGGCACCCCTTGTAAAAAAAAATTATTCACAATCTTATTCGGATTTATAGGCTTGATGTTTTCTTCATTTAAGAAACAAAACTTTTTATGGAGGAGATGTAGGCTATTTAATCTAATATTTAGAAACTTTGTCAGTGTCAATGAATGTTGGAGCTCAAGGTTCAATAGGAGAAGTGACTTGTCTTAGGTATCTACATCAACTTTCTCTTATTTGTATAGCTAGTAATTTTTTTGTTTCTTTGGTTGGAAATTTATTTTCCTCTAGGAACTCTAGTTTTCTTTCTAATATTTATTCTACTATTGATTTTCATGGAAAGACTAGTTTATGGTCCCATATTTGTTTAGCTTGCTCCTTTATGCATCTTCCTTGGATTTTGGCTAGAGATTTTAATGCCATTATTTCTCTTCAAGAGAAACTTGGAGGTTTGAGTAGGCTTGATCATTCTCCCACTTTGTTTTCGGATAATATTTACTTTCTAAAATCTTGTTGATGTCAAACCAAGTGGTGGTATTTACACTTGGAACAATCAGAAATGTGGTCTTGACTCTATTTTAGAGTGATTGGATAGGTTTTGGGTTTTTATGGTTGGATTAGTGATAAGTGGACCACTTCTTTAGAAATATTACAATGGTGTGGTTATGATCATTGGCCTATTAATTTAACTTCTTTTCTTTTCTTTTGATTAAGAAAGGCTCCATTTAGGTTTTATTTAATGTGGATTCAAGAACATTCTTTGCATGAAAAATGGCAATTTGGTGGAATTTAGGGAAACCTTCCTTTGGTATGGCTATGTATTTTTTCTTTAAAAGAATTTATTTCATTAAGTTTCAACTCAAAAGGTGGAAAATTTTTAGTTTGGTAATATTTTTTGGCAGAATAATAAGTTATAAGAGAAACTTAATGATATTACTTTTCAAATTAGAGTGGTATGACTTGGGATAATCTTTTGGAAGTCTTCTTTGCCAAAAGACCTTCATGAATGGAATATTCATCAAGAGATTTTTTAGAAGTAAAAATCAAGATTTTCTTGGTTACAAGAAGGTGATTATTAAAATGCTTCTTTCATCCACAATACTATCAAAGATAAATGTAGTGGTAATGTTATTACTTCTATTACAATGACCTCATTTGAAGATATTAATAAGGAATTTGGTCAAAAAAATTCTTATTTATTTATAGAATGTGATCTTGTTGATGTGGAGAAAGAAATTCTCATTTTGGATTGCATTCCTTCTCTTGTCTTTATACAGATGAATGCTATAGTTATGACTCCTATCAATCTAGATGAATTAAAAAAAGTTATTTTCCAAATGAAGAATGGAAAGGCTCTTGGTCTTGATGGCTTTCCCATTGAATTCTTCCAATAATTTTTGGATATTATAAAGGATGATCTTTTGGAGGTTTTTTGTGAGTCTCAACCTAATAAACAAATGCTTAAAGCCATAAAATCTACATTTTTGACTTTAACTTCTAAGAATATTTGTAGTGATTATTTTAAATTATTTTTCCCAATTTCTCAATGTAATGTTACTTACAAGATCACCACAAAACTCATTAAACATTTAAAAAGGTTTATTGACTATCTTATCTCACCTAAGCAAGGAGGATTTGTTAAGGACCACCAATTTCTTGATGGTTTTGTTATTATTGCATACATAATTCACTCAATGGCTTCTTATAACCTTGGATAAAGAAATGTTTATTAAACTTGATATGTATAAGGCTTACCATAGAGTTCAATGGTGTTTTTTATGGAATGTTGTATCCTATTTTAGATTTTTCCCTAATTGGATCACTTGGGTCATGAGTTGTGTGGAATCTTCATCTTTCTTAGTTCTATTCAATAGGATTCCTTCTTATATTTTCTCTGCTTCACGTGGGATTTGGTAAGGGGATCCAATTGTCCCTTATCTTTTTATTCTTATGGATGAAGGTTTGGGAAGGTTTCTCACTCATCAGAGAAGTATTATTTCATTCAAGGTTGGAAAGGTGTTGCCTCGAACTCCATGTCTTGTTATGAGTGTAAAATATTTACAAGATCAATCATGACATACCAACACACATCATATCAATAAATTATATATAATTGCAAGTTTGAGACACATTTTCCCAACAATTTTTACTAAGCCCCATCAAGGAAATATCATCAACAAATTGAAGGTGCAAAATATAATCCAAACCCCTATCCACCCAATTTTTTTTTCTGATACATCAAGGTTTTTTCCCTCTTGAACCACCAAAAATGATTTAGGGAAAGAGGATTCCCCAATGAACTCCTTGTTGGCCTTGTCATTGTACCAAAAGATCGACCCGTCAATGCCTAATACAAGTGTTAGTTAAGATCCATGGGAGGTGAATAAACCATGTCACGAACCCGAAGGGAGATGATAGCGATTAGTTCAACAATCTCCCCCTCAACATCACCCAAGGGGTTTGAACCCGTGACCGACACTGATACCAATTGTTGGCCTTTCCATTGTACAAAAATATCAACCTATCAATGCTTGATACAAGCATCAGTTAAGATCCATGGGAGGTGGTTAAACCATGTCGCGAACCCGAAGGGAGATGTTGGCGGTTAGTCCAACACTCCTAGGGTTTTTCACCTAGAAGCTAGTGAGAAATGAGCTCTCTTTCACACCTTTTCACTTTAGGGTTCATTCAAAGAGGGGGTTTGTGATGTGTGAAGTGTGTGATTGAATGTTTCTAAGTGCAATAAACTAAAACTAGAATGATTTATTGAATGCTAAACTATGGAAATGCAAAGTGCTGGAAAACACAATGTTGTATGCAAACATATACAAAATGACCTAAAAATGTACATGAAACTAAAAAAAAATGAATGAGATAGAATGTGTGTACCTAGAATTTGAAGAAGGATCTAATGGAGGTCTAGAATGCTAATGAAAATTTTGCAAAAGTTGCAAGGGACACTTGTGCCAATCTAGGCGACCTAGTCCCAAATTTGAGAAAACTGGTCCGGAGACTATTTTTGGCAAATGGGTGTCTGAAAATGTAAAAATCACTAAAATACCTATCCAGTGGGACTAGTTCACCATTTTTGGCGACCTATTCCTCTTATAGATTTCTTGAAATTCTGAAGAGGAAACGGAATCCCTCGGTCTGCACCTTGGTTCTTCATAGGTGTTCGTTTCTGAAACTCTATTTTTAGGCCCGAAAGTGACTTCTGGTGAGTGTTTGTACTTTTCAAGCAAGGAGAGGTCTTCAAAAATTCTTCAAATATCTTCAACGTACCTAAATCTACAAACACACAAGGAGAGAAGGAGAAAATGTTGATTGTTAGGGATTAGGTGTTTTCCTTGGTCAAACCCCTTTTAGGTAACTAAACCAAAATGAATAGAAACAATGTAATGAAACATGAAAAGTGAAGTAATGGAGTGAGGTACCTTGCCATGATGAGAGATCTTGAGATGTTGCATCAATCAACCCTTGAATTCTTCAAAAAAGATGTCTTATTGACTTGGAATTCTCAAACCCTAGCTTTCTTGAGAAGAAGGCGAGAGGAGTGCTTGAGAAGAATAGAGGTGAGTTAGAAGATTGGAGATTAGGGTGAAAAAGATGAGGAAATCCCTTATTTATACAAGTTATGCCCTAATTTTCCTAAAATAACACCATACAGTTCGACCTTAGGGTTTTAGAGATAAAATCTTGAAAGAATATTAAGTTAAATTTGAATTAAGCACATGGAACTAGGTCACCCAAGGTGGCGACCTAGTCCACCTAGGCAATTTTCATTGGATTTCGTAGATTAAAGTGTGATTAATAATTTTATCGATATTGTCTCAAAAAACACATTAAAGTAAAGTATGTATGTGCATTAAGTGGTCATTATGCCATGAGAAAGGGTTGATTCAGTGATAAAAATCCTAGGAAAGTGTGAAAATGTATTGCAACACCTTACAACACTTTGGCACAAGGCTTGGAAAAGGGGTAAAAAGAGGTTGAAAAAGGTCTGAAATCCATAGGAAAGGGTCTAAATGAGTGAAAAGTGTCAAGGTTACATTTTTTGGTGACACATTTAGCCCCGACTTTAGTGAGAGGATGAACTTGCTTCAAACTCACACTAAAGTAGACCAATGGAAATGTCAAAGAATGAAAAAGAGGAAGGAGGTGGTTAAGCCCCCAGGATTCAAAATTCTAATTCAACTCAAAATCAGTGCAAGAGGAAACATTCAAGGGTGAATGAATTGAAACAAAACGAGATGCATGATCATCCAATGACAAGGATTAAAAGAGAGAAGAACGAAGTGGAAAAGATTCACTCAGACTGGGGCCATAGAACATCAAGTCATCTACGAGGTGAGTTTTCCAAAAAGGTGAGAAACATACACATGGTTGGTATGTACTCACACACACATAGGTGGCTATGGGAAAATTTATGCCACTAGTTGGGCTTCCCTCTTAAACCATACCAAAGTTATACCTCATGATAACTTTGATAAGGCGCCACAAAAGAAAGTGATTTTGAAATGATGGTGTAAGGAATGTTCAAAGGGATTTTTCTTTTGTTCATATGATGTCTCATCTTAAGGAACATCAAGCGTAATGTCTCCAAGAGAGGAAGAGTGAAAATGATCTCATCTTGTATCTAAGAGAGGAAAGAATCATCTTGTATGCAAGAGAGGAAAAATCAGATGTCTCATCCTGAGCAACATTGTACTTAATGTTTCCAAGAGAGGGAATAGCAAGAAAAAGAAAATCACACAATGAAATGTGAGTGGTGATGTATGCCCCCACTTTAAAGGAATTTCTAAACACCATACTATGAGCAATTTCTTTAAAGTGGAAGAAGAAGAGGACATGCGAGCTTGTTCGAAAAGCCCTATGTCGAGTCATATGTTTCTGATAAGCTGCATGATGAGAGGGAGTATGTCACATGTGAGTCAACTTAAGACATTTCATCCACATCCCAAGCTTTCTCTTATATGTTAATGAAATTTTAACGAGTAGTTAAAAGAGACATCGACAATTGACATACAAGGGAAAAGGCTACTTAACCTCTTGCCCCCACTTAGTGCATGACAAGAGTTAGCCGAAAGGATGAATGAAGTGTAAGGTTGAGTGAAAATTAGTATCAATTAGAGGAAGTAGGTTCCCCCACATAAGGGAGAGCACCAAAGTCCTTAAGATGTTGGATTTTGCTACTTAAGGCCTTACACTCATTAGTGTGATGACCATGAACTCGATGGTAGGCACAAAAAGGAATGTTTGTTGGAACATTTCTTTCGAGTTATGGGAGGAAGGGGTGTCAAGTGATCTTGGAGGAGTCTCAAAAAGATACCCTCTTGATTGAGGGGAGAAAGTGTTCCTTTGGTTTTCAAAGAAGTGTCTTGCTTAGTATAGCATGTCATACTTATACAAGGCGCTAGATATTGTGAGATTTTGTATACTCCCTTGGAGGAGTGTGTAAAATCCAAATTAGTAGTGGGTTGTGAGATGACATTGGAATTAAGCGAAGAGTCTTTTTTTGGTTTCAAAGGAAACCTTTCTAAGGTTTGGGTAGAAGGGTGATTTGGGAGAGTGTTGATGTTAGGATAAGGTTTGATGATTTCGATGAAAGGAGAAAACCCAAGACCATGATTGGATGTTTGCTTGATAGGCTCGATAGGGTTGTAGATACCTTGTTCGCTAGCACCAAAACATTTTCCACTATAGCCAAGTTGTTTCAGGAGCTCATAACCTTTTCCATAGAGATTTTTCAACACTTTTGGATCTGGTGAGGGTTCATTATTAGATTTGTGGTCTAAGGTAGTTGAGGTGGAATCTTTCGAAGGATCAACCGAGTCTTGTGTTGACAAGACTACGTTTCCCTTTGTAGAGTCTTTGTGTATGATCTTGGATTATCCCAGTAAAGGAGGTGTGAATTCTAAGGAACCCCAATCATCCTCTAAGGACTTTGGTTGTGGGTATGTGCAAGATCACGATGGGCCAAAAAGTGGTGATATGTAAGTGATATGATGACCCATGTGGCTGATGAATTTTTTTATTATCCAAAATTGATGAAACGAAAAGGGTTTTTAAAGGAGATTCTCATCTTTCCACAAAAATAAATTATGCTTTACTTTGAATTTAATAAATAATTATTATTCATTTTTAATTTGAATTAGGACTAAAGTCCAGATTGATAGGATGATTAAAAAATATCAATAGCTTTCAAATGGTATCACATTCTATGCTTTGCATACTATAGGATTAAAAAAGGAAAAAATGAATTTCATAAAGTTTTGACCAAGTTAAGGTGGTTAGACATACAAGTTTTTATATTTTTAAAAGTTGTAATAAAAAAATTATAATTAATTATTTACTTGGAAAAAAATTACAAAAAAAAGTGCATCATATTGGGACATGAGTCCTCTACTTATATCTAAAATATTATAAAAACATATTATCATTTTATTGTGGTTAGGGTGGTCAGACAGACACCTACTTCTTATTTTTTCCCTAAAATTTAAGTAATATTGCATTGAAATTTCAAATTTTCACCAGATAGATTTTTTTATCTTTAAATAAACCTAGTAGTTTAGAAACTACATTCAATTTGCTACATATTCTATTCTTACATATTTTTTAAATAATAAAGATAACTTATTCAAATTTTTACGTCAAGTTGCCTAACTCTGATTTTCTGAATTTTCATCACCACTTAAGGGCCTATTTTTTCCATGATGATCCTACACATGCCCTTGTACAGGTTCCACTTGTTTGGTTGGTGTTAAAGTGGTGAAGGGTTTGGAGTGGGTTTTCTCAAGTTGTAAGACACTTTAAGGTTCAGGATCAGTGTCAAGCGTGTACACTTTATTGTTGTAGATGTGCTTCATCTTGCGATGAAGAGTGGAAGGCACTCCATTTATTGCATGAATCCATGGCCTAACCAAAATGAGGTTATATGAAACATCATGTGGCATAACATGTTTCAATGTGTCTAATGTGGCCATTCCAACTATGAGAGGCAAAGTGATCACACCAAGAGGCTTTTTTCCTTTACTGTCAAATCCACTAATGGATAAAGAGGTAGGTTGAATGGTTGATTTATCGATATGAAGCCTATCCAAGAGATTAACACTACACACATTAACAATAGAGCCATTATAAACAAGGGTTTGCTTGATCCCTATGCGTTTGTATTGAGATATGATCATGAAAGCTTGAGCTTGTTTTTGCACTTCCAAAGGAGGGAGCTCACTTTGGTGGAAAACAATGTCAGCATTCAAGCCATGAATCATAGCTGCTATGTCATTTGTTTGCACATTAGAAGGGACTGTAATGCGTTGTAAGGCTTCCTGCATCATATTGTGATAGTGAGGGGAGGCTTGAATAAGGTCCCATAAAAATATTTTAGCAGGAGTATTCCTATGTTGGTCAACAAGGTCATACTCCCTAATGAGTGAATTCAAGCAATGGATAATAGGTAAGATGGGAGGATAGGAAGTTAAGGATGTTGAGGTTGGTTGTTGGGATCACTGGTTGTTTCTTGTGTAATGTGTATGAGCAACAATACTATGACTCGGTTGCTGCGACACATTATTCGTAGGTGTGTAGAGAATGAATTTAGGTTTAGGTTTGTTTGAAGGTGGGTAAAGGACAAGTTGAGATTGAATAATATTAAAATCCCCTAAAGAAGGAGAGTTAATGTTATCCTTGTCTTGCATCATGATATCCTCCCTAGAAGGAGAGATTTTAGGAGAACTACAAGCCTCATGTTCTTGACATTCAAGGATTGGTTCTTCTAAAATGACTTCGTCACAAGTAGGGGAATGATCAATGATGGGATTAATAAGTGTGGGAGAATTAGGAGAGGGTTCTATTTGATTATAAAAGGTCTCATTCTCTTGTTCCATACCACCTACCCTAGTATGAGAGCATGGAAGAGGTTCATCACATGCTTCATTGCAAGGAGGGTATGCATCAAGAGAAGGTCCACTATGATTTTCAAACAAATTTTCCCAAAGGGGAGGAGCATGAGGGAAGAGAGGGTCAAGATTCTCAGGACTTGTAATAGGTGTATCTTCGAACACCAACCTATCCTCTTGGCATCGAGGAGGGGTATTAGGAGAAGGACAAGTGTGAGGGTCATGGTTATAGAGATTGGGTAAGGGGATGATGTTTTTATTATGTTGTCTAATATTTTGCAAAGGGGAAGGAGGATGAGGAAGACAAGAAAGACCATCATGATCCTCAATGGTCGTGTCTTCTTCCACTAAGATACCTTTGTCACCAATGGGAGAGATATCAGGAGAAGAACAACTATGATTATCATGATTATCAATGTTTGTATCCTCATTGATTAAAGCTTTAGTAGATAAGTTAGAAGAGATTAAGTCATCAAGGTCTTCATAAAACATGTCTAAGTCATCACTACTAAAGGGCTTGCTATCTCTAAGTTTGTGAGTGGGTGCATGTGATGTTAAAGTGTTGTTTCCATTTTCTAAAGATTCCGATTTAAATGATCTAGGAACTAATGCAGCAAATGAAAATAACCTAATACTATCCACAAATTCCATGAATTATATTTAAAATTTAACAGAAGGTATGAAAACTTAAAATGCAATGTAAAGGCATAGAATACAATGCAATTTTTAGATTTAAAAAAAAAGGTAATCTATTGATTATACTTGAAAAGAAAATGTTGTGAATGAAAAATGAAATTTAAGCAATGCATGAAATGAGCTAATTTAAGCTAAATGTAATGAAATGCATGGTACATAAACACAACCCAGTGATATAGATATGTAATGGTACAAAATAGAAGCATAAAAACAAGGTTTTTAACTTTGTAAAGGGCAGTTTGAAAGGCCTAAAGGGACTAGGTCACCTAGGGTGGCGATCTAGTCCTCCTCGTGATTTTTTGGAGATTTGACAGAATATTAGGATGGAATTAGGTGGTTTTTGTATTGGGTGATCCAGACATAAAATGAAAATGAAGAATTTTGATGAGTTTGAATGAGTTAATATGCAAAAATCCAACCTCAATGCACTTTTCACTAATGCAAAATTTAAAACCCTAGAATGCAGAGTAAACAATGCAAAATGTGATGCAATGCAAATCTAGGATGATAAAGAACTCCAAATCAGAGAAAAGGGGATTTGATAGTCGAGTTCACCAAAATGAACCACCAAAAATGAATTAGGGAAAGAGGATTCCCCAATGAATTCCTAAGGTTTTTCACCGAGAAGCTAGTGAGAAATGAGCTCTCTTTCACACCTTTTCACTTTAGGGTTCATTCAAAGAGGGAAATTGATGGGGGTTTGTGATGTGCAAAGTGTGTGATTGAATGTTTCTAATTGCAATAAACTAAAAATTGAATGATTTATTGAATTATAAACTATGCAAATGCAAAGTGCTGGAAAACACAATGTTGTATGCAAACATATGCAAAATGACCTAAAAATGTACACTAAACTAAACATAAATGAATGAGATAGAATGTGTGTACCTGGAATTTGATGAAGGATCTGATGGGGGTGTGGAATGCTGATGAAAATGTTGCAGAAGCCACTAGGGACACTTGTGCCAATTTGGGTGACCTAGTCCCATATTTGAGAAAACTGGTTTGGAGCCTGTTTCTACCAAATGGGTGTCTAAAAATGTAAAAATCAATGAAAGGCCTATCTAGTGGGACTAGGTCACCATTTTTGGTGACTTAGTCCTCTTCTGGATTTCTAGAAATTCTGAACAGGAAACAGAAGCCCCCAATCTACACCTTGGTTCTTCATAGGTGTCTACTTCTAAAACTCTGATTTTCAGGCCTGAAAGTGACTTTTGGTGAGTTTTTGGACTTTTACAGAAAGGAGAGGTCTTCAACAAGTCTTGAAATATCTTCAAGGTACCTAAATTTGCAAACACACAAGGAGAGAAGGATAAAATGTTGATTGTTAGGGATTAGGGGTTTGCCTTGGTCAAACCCCTTTTAGGTAACTAAACCAAAATGAATAGAAACAATGTAATGAAACATGAAACATGAAGTAATGGAGTCTGTTACTTTTCCATGATGAGAGATCTTCAGTTGTTGTAGCAATCAACCCTTGAATGCTTTGAAAAAGATGTATTGTTGACTTGGAATGCTCAAACCCTAGCTTGCTTGAGAAGGAGAGAGGAGTGATTGAGAAGAATAGAGGTGAATTAGAAGATTGGAGATTAGGGTGAAAAATATGATAAAAGACCTTATTTATAAAATTTATGCCCTAATTTTCTTGAAATAACACCATACAGGTCGACCTTAGGGTTTTAGAGACCCTAAAAGAATATTAAGTTAAATTTGAATTTTAAGCCACATGGGACTAGGTCGCTCAAGGTGGTGACCTAGTCCACCTGGGTAATTTTCATTGGTTTTTGGGGATCAAAGTGTGATTAACAATGTTTGTCGGGATTGTCTCACAAAAAACACTAAAGTAAGGTATGTATGTGCATTAAGGAGTCATTATGCCATGAGAAAGGGTTTATTTAGTCATGAAAAGCCTAGGAAAGCGTGAAAATGTATTGCAACGCCTTACAACACTTTGGCACAAGGCTTGGAAAAGGGGTAAAAAGAAGCTGAAAAAGGTCCAAAATCCATAGGCAAGGGTCCAAATGAGTAAAAAGTGTCAAGGCTACACTTTTTGGTGACACACCTTTGACACATCAAGGTTTTTTTTAGATAACACATCAAGGTTTTTTTGTTAACATGTCCAA
This sequence comes from Sequoiadendron giganteum, assembly GCA_007115665.2. Classification (NCBI taxonomy): domain Eukaryota; kingdom Viridiplantae; phylum Streptophyta; class Pinopsida; order Cupressales; family Cupressaceae; genus Sequoiadendron; species Sequoiadendron giganteum. The sequence goes on from CM021109.1 coordinate 161,832,541, forward strand.
TGAAAAATGACCTTGTAAAACCCTATTTCTAGAAGGTTCCAAAAAGCTTCTTATAAGCGGGTAGGATGTATGTAGAAAGTGGTGTATTCTGAGCAACTGATAGCAGTCATGGTATCTCTTGATCTCTGAGTGGTGATATGCCTATGAGAATCGTGCTCTGCAATTATATTGTAATCTTTGTGAATGTTGAATATTATATTGGGTGACTTTTGGAGTGGGGTTTTTCTCCCAAAAGGGTTTTTCCCACGTAAATCATTGTGTTGTGGTATGCATGATACTTGTGTTTATTTCAGTTTAATTTTTTGTAACTGTTAAAGATTTGTAAATTGTTTATATTATTCTCCTCTCAAGGTTAGTGTAGGAATTTTTTTCCTACCTTAGCTTCCTCACAAAAGTTTGGAAGTATTCCACCTTAGATATACTTTAGATATTTATCTAATAACCTCTTTTCAATTAACTAAGGAGAAGAAATCAAATATATTCTTCTTCAATACCCCGTCATGCATTCAACAATGGATTGTAAATATTTTGAGATTCAACATAGGAAAACTTCCTTTGGAATTAATTGGAATCCCTTTATCCATAAGAACTATTAACCACCTTCACTAGAAGAATATTCTTAATCTCTTCAAGATGAAAGCTACTCATTGGAATTATCATCAATTATCTTTTGTTGGTCATCTTATTCTTCTAAAATCTATTATGCAAGATCTCCCTATTTATAAACTTATGGTTTCCTCTACCCCTAAAAATTGAAGGAGTTTGATGTTCTTTGTCAAAAATTCTTATGGTCTAGAAATTTAGATACTAAAAAATAAAACCTAGTTGGCTAGGAAAAGGTTTTTCAACCTAAAAAAAATGGTCATCTTGGTCTTAGAAGTGTTGATATTAATAGTCACACTTTGGCTGCCAAAATTTATTGGAGATGGTATACATAGAAAGATCAAACGTAGGCTAAAGTTCTTAATTATAAATATATCCATGGTGTGGCTCCTCAAGGGGTTCCTATAGGAGTTGAAGATAAGGTCAATACCCAAGACCACTTACAAAAATATTGAAAACCTTTTACAATAGAGTATGCAATAAATGACATATCAAATATGATGATGAGGTATCTTACAAAAGTGTACAATTTCCTTGCTTAAATATAGACAAGGTGTGATGAACTACCTAATGCAAAATATTAAATGACTTATGTCATTATTAAATGACCTAAGACACTACCATTAAATAAAAGTTAAAGAGATATGATAAGATCTTATCTAGACAACTAAGACTTCTAGAAATATGCTTAGAACCTAAGTGGACTTAACATGTAAATATGACCCACTAATTAACTAGTTAGGTAAACTACCCATTTACACCAACATCCCCCTTATGTGAACCATAGGGAGAAGCCATTATTATGTAAATAATATAAAAATTCAAGGATGGGTCATCAATACAAGGTCATGTTAGGTATCCATGTACAAAAATAATCTCTCAAAAATTAAAAAAATTAGAAAAACCAGTGGGACAAAACTCCTCTCGAAAAGAGAGAAAATATACAAACAAGGATGATGTATGGAGGAATTAATGATACCACCCAAGGACTACATCCATCATGAGCATATGATTGATAATCCCCCCATAAGAGTGAGAGATAGAATATTTATCCCCCCACAATGTGTAATCTCCTACAAAATTGGTGAGTTTCTGAAGGTCCAATTTTGACAAATAACTTGTATCCCTTTTGGAAGAAACAAAACCAAGTATAAATACAAGAATGCTTCCCATCCCAGATAGGAATTGAAAGGAAGAATCATGAAGATGTATGATAGTGTCTCTAAAATATTCTCATATGTTTCCTTTTACATAGTAGATGATGATGCCATAATAAACCTATGTACATACCTAATCAATGAAGAAGGTGACTAACCAGGACTATGTGGAAACTAATGTTGAAAAATATCTAAAGAAAATGATGGTTTGACAATAATAATGTAATGAATGTCATCAAAGGAGAGAGATAATACCTCAAGTATGCCATCCAAATCTAAAATGTGAGATTCCACAAACAAAGATGTAATGTTTGATATATAGGAACCCCAATAAATAATAGAACGAGATACCTATTAGAATAAATCATTGGAAGTTCTCAATGAATCACCAAAAAATATGAACGATCATGTTGAATAGGAATAATAGGTACCTCAATCAATGAATCTATAAAAGGAATCAATGAAGGTGAAGGTACAACAATTATCTCTGAAGGAGAAGGAGTATCTAAAGAAACATCATCCTCATCTTCTAAAAATTCAAAGTATTCCAAATAATCAAACTCCCTAATAGTATCATAGTCATAGGGTATCCTATTTGAAAAATAAAGAGGCACAAGACAATCTGAAATAGGATCATCTAGGAATGTATGAGTATTAGAATCTCCATATATCTCCTAAATTTTAGTCCAAAGAGCATGAGGACACTCAAAATAAAGATGAGAATTCTAAATATCATCATCAACATGCATTGCAATAAATCTTAAGAAATGATTCCTTTTTCAATTCCAAGCAAATTTCTTACTATCAATACCAAGAGGGGGAACAAGACCATACAAATGTGGCAACATATGAAGCCAATAAATATGTTTTATGATGCCATATCTCCATTTTTTATAATTTATCCTTTTCAAATGATTAGATAAGGATGAAATGGAAACCTCATAATGAACTATGATAAATATCCAAAGTTACAAATATAATAGCCTTTAACGTCAATTAGAAACTCCCAAACATGATGTATACTGCAAATAAAGCCTTCCCAAAAATACATAACCTCTCTAAGAGTTAGGATTTCCAAGTAATTAACTAGAGTGAAAATATGCTAAAATCTAAATAAATGATACATGAGGCTGAAATTGGAAAAAAGGCATGTGCATAATGATAGAGCTCATTAATACCTTTTCAATGTCACAAAAATAATGAAAAATGAAGATCCAAGAAAAAAGTTATGATCTTAGAGGTCCAAATGGGAAAAAAGGAAATTTATTCTACAATAAAATTTACTTACAAGAAAACTTGGTAAAATGAATTGCACCATTGTGAAGTACACAAAACCAACTTTACGCTGATATCTAATTTGCAAAAAATTGATATCTTGGCAAAAATTTATGCTCCATGGAAAAAAAATCCCTAACTAGGCATTAGGGGGAAAATCTTAGCCACTGGAAAGCTATCTCTTGGTCACCAATGTGACCACAAAGCATGCAATTGGTTTAAAAAAACCTACCACCTAGGCGAGCAGTGGGGCAGTGGTTGTTGGCAGCGAGGCAGGCGGTGGACTCTCATGCCGCTAGGTGCTAAGTGCCCTCACCTTAGCATTGGTCATGGGGGTTAAAGAACTTAAAACGAATTGCTAGAATGTTTAAAACCACCCAAAATTAAAAATAATTAAAATATTATCAATTTAAACTCTTTGAAATTCGTATCAATATGCTAGTTGATGATTGTCATGCAAAATGGTGAGATAGACTACAAAATATTCCATGAATATGTCATGTAAATACTCAAGAATATTCTCTATACTTTTCCTTGATTGTACCCTACAACTGTTTTACGCCATATGAATTGTATTAGATTAAACACATCTATACCATATGAAATAATGGTGATAGGCTAAAAAACCCTATGAGGGCTCGGGGAAAAATCTTTGATTTTGATGATTTAACAAGTGATCTTCAGGTTTTTGGGTCTTCTAAATGCAATGGAAGGGTTTTTTTTGGCCCAAAGTGCTCCAAAAAATCAGTTACTTCTCAGATTTGAAAACCTCCTCCCAACTTCAAACCCTTGTAGATCTAGAAAAATATGTCAGAGTTTGAGGAAACAAAAGCCAATATTGAATTTATGAGAGACCCTAGACTCAATGGTTAGCTCAATTTACCTCCAAAATGCACAAAAATTAACTTTCACAATATAAACTCACAAAGAGGAAAGCCCCAAAATTGATTTTTTTTTTCATTTTTTTTGATTCCACAAATTACCATATGGTGCAAGAGAAGGGCTACATACTCAAGCTTACTAAAATGCACCTATATCTCTCACTTGAAAGAGCTCTACCCTCAAATTTGTGAAGTAATTTGCATGTCCATGGATTTGATACCATGTAGGAGTTGAAGATTAGCTCAATACTCAAGACCACCAACAAAAACAATGAAAACTTTACATAAGAGAGTATTCAAGAAATAAAGTTTTTTAATATTAAGGTCTATCAAATATGATGATGAGGTATCTTCAAAAGTGTATAAGACAAGGTGTGATGAACTATCTAATGTAAAAAAATTAAACGACATGTCATTATTAAATGACCTAAGACACTAGCATTAAGTAAAAGTTAAAAATATAAGATGAGATAAGATCTTATCTAGACAACTGAGACTTCTAGAAATATACCTAGGACCTAAGTGGACTTAACATATAAATAAGACTTGCTAATTAAATAGTTAGGTAAATTTCCTATTTACAGTTCAATAGTTCCAAGAATTTATTTAACTAGTAATGATTCTATGGCTTGGAACATTATTAAGGACACTTCTCTTGTTAAGAGTGATATTATTTGGATTGTAAATTATGGTGATAAGGCTATTTTTTGGATCGATTTGTGGAATCTTCATGCCCCAAATTTGTCCTCATTTCCTCAACTTCATCATTTGAGCAATATTTTTATTAATGCTAGTTGGTTTAAAGTCTCTTATTTCAAAGTATATTGTTAGGTGGGGAACATTTTTATTTCTCATTGGAAAGATATTATTTGTTGGCTTATAGGGGGAGATCATGCTTCTCAAGTTGACCTAACTTATTTATGGATAATTTAAATTATTCTTCTTTACAAACAAAGAATGATTTGTCCTATGAGTATGATATAAAAGGAGTTTACTTAGTTTATAAGGGAGATTTATTGTTAGATCTTAACAAAATGGTTTGGAGTATTTTTCTTAGTGGGAAAATATTTGGAATAATTTTTTTTGGACCAAGAGTAATTTCTTTTTTTTAGATTTTATGTCATAATAAATGTCTTACCTAGGATAACACCAAAAAAAGGGGATTTCATGGACCTTCTAAGTGTGTCCTTTGTGGAACCCCTTATAGGAAGATGTTTCTCATCTTTTATTTCAATGTCCATTTTTTGTGATTCTTTGGTCTAGCAGTGGTGGTATTGTTGGAATCAACCCTTTATTCATTCTACCTCCTTATCTAAATTTTGGGCTTGTTTGAGGTCTCCTCTTGCTTCTACTTCTTTTTTGCTAGTTATCTGGGATATTGTCCTTTTATTTACCCTTTGTAAAATTCAGTGTCATATTTTCCAAGAATATCATATCCTTATTGGGTATACTTGGCACAATGTCTTGAACTCAGTGAAAGAGACTATATTTGGTAAGTGTTCTTTTGATTAAAGTATTAATTTCTCTGATCTTTTGATTGTGAAGAGTTTAGAGCTGGGATATTTAAATGGTTTAGCCTTGTGTAGTTTCCAAGTTAAACCTTCTTCTAAAGTTACTATCTATATGGTAAATGGTCTCTTCCCCATATGGGTAAAATTGATGATGTAGGGATTAGTGGTGTTGGACATGATAGTGTTGGTTTAGTTCAATTCTTCTTATCTATTGCTATTGGGTTTTTCACTAATAATTAGATGGAAGCTCATGCCTTTTTTGTTTCTTTAGAGAAAGTTTGTGCTTTGGGTTGGAACAATTTTATTTGTGAGATGGAATCTACAATTTTAATTTCTCTTTTGAGTAAGGAAAATTATAATAAATCTTATTGGAATTGGAATCCTTGGTGGCTTATATTTGAAATATTTTTGTCCACTTTCATTCCATTTCCTTTGTTCACATTCTTTGAGAATAGAATTTTGCTGGTAATTGTCTAGCTAAATGGACTTCTACTGCTCATAGACGATGGAGTTCTTTTTCATAAGATTCATTATCCCTTGAACAAGCTACTCATTTTCTTCATCTTGTTAAAAATGATAACCTATGATCATGGTTTATTCATCCTAATCTTTACTAGTTTTCTTGGCTCTTCATGGTGGTGGATTAGTGAAAACCAGTTTGGGTTTTCCTAATGTTATTTTCCATGGCTGCTATTAGTGTTTGGAAATCTCTCTATATTCTTCTAAGATATATTTATTAGTATATTTTAATCCTTTTTTCCAAAAATAAATAAATTTGATCATTACAATATCCATCTATCTTGTGGATAAGATACATATTGTTCCACTACAACATGCCTTTTACATGCCTATCGATATGACCTCCTGAGAATATATTGTATGTAAAATTTTGAATGTGTGAGTGGTATTTAACTTTAGCTCTTCCATCATGACTCTCAACATACCATTGGTGCTCATAGATGTTAAATCAAGGATGTAGTTGTACATATTTTTACTCTTTATAATTTGTGATTTAGGTAGGCAGAATGTTGGACCACCATGGTACACAATATATGCTGAGATAAATTTAAGGGCGAACAAGTTGAATAGGATCTATAGAAGTGAAATTGATCCATTAATCAAATTCCTCTATTTGATATGCATATGTATGAATGGTATTCAAGGGAACATATGTTTTTAGGTTGGACAATAAATTTTTTTTGTTGATAATGCATGCATGAAAAATAATTTGGTTAGAAATAAATCAAGGTTTTGGGGAGTTCATTTGGAGATAAGGGTATGTGCAGGATCATCATGGAAAAAATGGGCCCTTAAGTGGCAAAAAATTCAAAAAAATCAGAGTTAGGCAACTTGACGTAAAAAATTGAATAAGTTATCTATATTATTTAAAAAATATATAAGAATAGAATCTATAGAAAATTGAATGTAGTTTCTAAACTACTATGTTTTTTTAAAAAAAAAAATCTTTTTGGTGAAAATTTGAAATTTAATTGGAGTAGCACTTAAATTTTAGGGAAAAAATAAGAATTATGTGTCTGTCTGACCACCCTAACCATAATAAAATGATAATAATTTTTTATAAGATTTTAGATATAAGTAGAGGACTCATGTCCCGATGTGATGCATATTTTTTTGTAATTTTTTTCCAAGTAAATAATTAATTATGAATTTTTTATTACAACTTTTAAAAAATATAAAAAATCGTATGTCTGACCACCTTAACTTGGTCAAAACTTCATGAAATTCAATTTTTTTTTCTAATCCTATAGTATGTGAATCATAGAACGTGATGCATGTTTCGGATTCATGAAATGTGATACCGTTTGAAAGATATAGATGTTTTTAATCAACTTATCAATCAGGACATTAGTCATAATTCAAATAGAAAATGAATAATAATTATTTATTAAATTCAAAGTAAAACATAATTTATATTGGTGGAAAGCTTAGAATCTTCTTTAAAAACCCTTTTTGTTTCATCAATTTTGGGTAAAAAAAAAGTCGTCAACCACATACCCATCATATCGCCACTTTTTGGCCCATCATGATCCTACACATACCCATAAGGGAACTAAAAGAGTCTAAGGTGGTTCCTTGGGGAGGGGTCCAAGGGGAGAGGGTGGTGCTGGGTTATTGTCAATTGTTTTTGCTCAGGGAGGTTTAATCTTGCAAAAAAAAAAAAATCGATTTGGATAGTTACAATTGGAGGGACATAATGATGTAGGATTGGATGATCATAATTTCATACTTATTTTCTCAAATAAGCTAATCTTATATTTATAAAATAATAAATTCTATCCTCCATATGTTTTCTTTAGTGTAGTTCCCTCAAAATATGCTATTATTTTAAACACTTTGAACATCAAATAAAGTTTTGAACATCATTTTTCCTTTATAACATGTTATAAGAAAATACAACCCACACATAAGAATATAAATATGTGAGAAACATACTTAATTTTTTTTGTGTTGAATAAACATATTAACACAAACATCATTCTATGTCCAGTGGTATAGTGCTTAATGGATCTTAGTCATAATGATTTTAATGCAAGATAATTTGTAACTATTTACTTCTAAAAGAGCAATAAATTAACTATTTTGCAATATAAATTCCAACCAAACATGGACATTGAAGATATTTAGTGATAGGCTCTCTTATTAATTCATTTGGATTCATTAAAAATACATATGTTAAATTATAAATTTTATGGGATTTACATAACTTATAATTATATTTAAGTAATTTATTAGTAGGGAGGTTGTGAGTAGGGAGGAAAACGGAAGAACCATGAATATAATATTTTGTTTTGGGCATTTAACTCTATAGCCTCTTTTCTAATTGGCAAAGCCTTTGAAGCATGCATGCAACAAGTCAAATTTTTCTCATAATTCTAACTAATATGAGAGTAACTAAAGGGTATGCGTAGGATCATGATGGGCCAAAAAGTGGTGATATGTAAGTGATATGATGGCCCATGTGGCTGACGACTACTTTTTTACCCAGAATTGATGAAATGAAAAGGGTTTTTAAAAGAGATTCTCAACTTTCCACCAATATAAATTATGATTTACTTTGAATTTACAAATAATTATTATTCATTATCTATTTTAATTATGACTAAAGTCGTCATTGATAGGTTGATTGAAAAACATCTATATCTTTCAAACCGTATCACATTTTTTGAATCTGAAGGATGCATCACATTCTATGCTTCACATAATATAGGATTAAAAAACAAATTGAATTTCATGAATTTTTTACCAAGTTAAGGTGGTTAGACATATGAGGTTTTTTTTTTTTTTAATTTGTAATAAAAATTCATAATTAATTATTTACTTGGAAAAAAATTACAAAAAATCATCAGACATGAGTCCTCTACTTATATCTAAAATATTATCATTTTATTGTGGTTAGGGTGGTTAGACAGACACCTACTTCTTTTTTTTTTCTGAAATTTAAGTACTATTGCATTGAAATTTCAAATTTTCACCAAATAGATTTAAAAAAAAAAAAAACTTAGTAGTTTAGAAACTACATTCAATTTGATACATTATATATTCTTATATATTTTTGAGATAATATAGATAACTTATTCAAATTTTTACGTCAAGTTGCCTAACTCTGATTTTCCGAATTTTCATCGCCACTTAAGGGCCTGTTTTTTCCATTATGATCTTGCACATACCCTAAAGTACAACCCAATCATGTACTTAAGTCTTGGTATTGAAATTTTTTAATATATTTTTAATTAGAATTTTATTTTTTGTAGGATTTGATTTGTGTAATTTAAATCATTATATTTGATTTGTGTATTTTCATCATGTATAAATGGTCTATTTGGTCTATGTATTTTTTAAGTCATCTTAATATATCTTCTATGTATTGTTTGCACCAATGAAATTTTTTCTCATGTATGTTTGTAGTAATTAAAATACATAGGGACCCACTTAACACACATTCTCTTATAAGAATTTTTTATTAGGGGAGGAATAATGAGTGTAAGTCACTACTTTAGAGTTTTCACGCTTAAGCCTCCTTTTACATTGGAAAATCTTTTGGAGAATGTAATTCCTTATAGGTCACCATTATCTCATATACATTAATGGCATTTTTTATCACGATGTAAATAAGGTAATAGTGACTTATAAGACATCATGTTGAATGGCAATTTAAACTAATGACAATCCCTTCGTCTATGTTGGTTAAAAATAGAAGGAATGAGATCCACTAAGCACACAAGCACGAATGTATTTCATTGCTTTGGGTTTTTTTATCCAAAAAGACTCTTTCCCCATTGTAAAATAGTTTGAAGTATATATTATAAATCAAATTTTATTTACAATCCTAATCAATATTGTATAATTTGAATACAATTAATTTATATATTTGTGTTAACTGTTAAAGTCTTTGACTAGTATTATTAATTTGAATTTTATTTTTTGGGATTTGTTCTATATGTTTTTAAGTCATCTCAATATGACCTCCCTCATTAGTTGTTTGATGATTTTTTATTGTTCTTCAAAGTAGGTAGTAATTACAAGGCAATGGGATTCACTTAATACAAATTTACCTCTAAGAAAGTATTAGTAGGCTATGAAGAGTGAATGTTATCAATTTCTATTGGCTTTCATCCTTTAGCTTCCTAATGTGGTATAATCTAAATAAAAATTGATAATGTATTTGGGAACTAGTTGTTAACACCTTTCACACAAGAATTTTAATGTGAATCTGAATTAGTTATAATTTGACCTATGTATTAAGTCATTTATGATGACTTTCATTAGTATTAAATTTTAATTTTAAAATAATCTTACTCATGTATGTTATAGTAATTACAATATAAAGGGACCCACTTAACAAACCAATACCCAAGGCTAAGCAATTATTTTAGTCAATTATGTAGTGGATGCACATCAATATTTATTCAAACATAGGCATGTCTAGATTAGCATGTAGCATATATGTCATATAAATACCAAACAATTATTGAGAATTGGTAGGATTTTGAACTTGTTTGAAAAGTTGTGAAAGTTGATCAACAATTCCTACTCTTTCACGTGCATGACATTCCTCCAATTCTTTCTATTGTATTTTCAAATAATCTTCTATCATCTTTTGGAAGATATTTGGAATTGATGTGGTTGATGTTTTGTTTCCCATTCAAGGACATAAAGAAAGGTATGATCAAAGGTCGCATATTTTGAGCCATAAATTCCTATACTTTAACCTCATGTGAGTGGGCATACAAATAGAGAAGGTTATTTAGTTACACACTCTAATATCACTCATAAAATGGCATGCAATAAATTAGCTTTGGTACCAATGATTGGTGGACTAAGTGTAAATCTCAATGAACAACCCAATCAATGAGATTAAATTAAGTTATGAGTGTAGAATATCTTTATATGATAGGGATTCGAGTAATGCATAAAGTCTAATAAAATAGAAAAAAATATTAAATTATAAAAAACAAGGTTATATTTAGCTTAGTTATGTAAAATGGTATATTGGAATATATTTTTGGTCTATCTCCTTATTTCTTAATCTACTATCTAGCATCCTAAAGAATGGCTATTTATGTATTTATACAAAAGAGAGGATTAAGACACATCATTTGGAAGATGGTAGTTTACATTCTCTATGTAGCCATCACAATAACTCACAATCATAAGGACAAACAAATCTATGGTACTAATAACATGGATTTATGATGTTCAATTTAGACCAAAGGTGGACTAGGATGAGGATCATGTTGATAAAACTACAAAAGATATTGTGCAATGCCCAATATTTATAAGGCCTAGATCTTTTTCAAATATTTATATACATTGAATGTGTTTGGTTTGGTAATTATTATTTTCTATTTGTATATTTTATGATGTTTTCCATTACTAGACAATAGATCAATATCATCCACCAAACCACCTAGGATTCAAAACATGAGGTGTATGAGGCATATCGATTCACACAAAATATATGCATTAGAAACAAAAACTACACTATCATCATATAATGAAGTATCATTAACATAAGTAAATTCATTATGAAGCAAAGTAATATCATGTGAGTGAAAAAATAAAGAATATGCATTACAAAAGTAATAATCATATATCTCATCATTATGGAGTGAAGGAAAAGTGTTCAAAGGGAAAAAACATTATGTTCAAGTGAAAATAACTAGATCCTTACTTATACGAGAAGGATTTAATCAAAACAAATCTCATAAATAAGTGAAGTAAGGGAATCTAAGAGGAAAATGAAAACAATGACCAAATATATGAAGGTAAACAAACACAAATACAATGAATAATGGTTGGCCCAAGGAAAAGGTTTGAACCTCTTTCTCACATCTCGTTGAAATAAAATGTTGATTTTTGGTGAAGTTTTGAGGAGGTTGGCCTCACTCTCTTCTTCCAAACCATGTAGGGGCATGAAAATAGCCTTACCTCAAAATTCTATAACTCTTGGAATGCAGGTAAGGCCGTCATTGGTGGAATTCAGTTTGAGGTTACTGCTAGTCACATTGCAAAAGCTATGGGTCTCCAATGTAAAGGTCTCAAGGTGGAAAATATTGCAATGGAAAATACCAAAAATTCAAATAAATTCTTTGAGGAAGGTGAAAAAACTATTTAGTTAAAGAGCAACTAGATGACTAGGAGAAGCTACCTCCCCCTGCAACCCAGTAAGCATTCACTTAATTCGATATTTCACCCTTGAGGTAAGATATACAACAATACATGTTTATCATTTTCCTCTATTAAATCATGTTGTCACAAGGAGTGGATTAATGTGTCTTTTAACTTGCTTTCTTCCTTAATGTCCTTCATTGCAAAAGGAGCCTCATCGCCCCTTTAGATTCAAGGTCTAGTTTATGCCTTCTATAAATTTGAATGTGATGTTACCCCCCAATCGAACCCTATCCCCATTATTTCCCCCATGGATATCAAAATCCTTGAATTAATCTACTATCTTCCCCTAAATCCCCCTTTCAGCTCAAAGTACAAACCCCAAAAATGGTTTCCCTCTTTTGTCACATCCACAAATCCCTCTTCCATGTTGCTTGTGGAGTCTATTACCCCTCATAAAATAATTTCCCCTCCTCCTCTCAAGAATTCCAAAAAAAGAAGATGGAGCCCTCAGGCTCTATAACCATTGATATTAGGGATGACCCAGAGCCTTGCTAGAAGGGCCTAATCATATCAAGTTCGGTTAAAGATAGTTTTCAAGATTGGCTAGTGTAAGAAAAAAAATAAGGGAAAAGATATTCAAGGGAGAAAGTTAGTTCTTGATGACGAGGATTTGGCTGACTTGGATGAAAATTTCCTTCTTGAATTTGAGGACGATAGTCAAGATAACATTGAATTGAAGGAAGAAGAGAAAATCAACATTGAGGAGGGGAAGGATAACAGTGTCGAAGAGGAAATTTTTGTTGAAAAGAATGAGGAGGATTCTAAAGGTCTTGAGTGGGAGCAAGAATTTAGTAAGGAAAATATTAATGAGGAGTTAGAGGAAATGAAAAAATAAGAAGGAATCTACAATGATCTAGAGAAAATTTTGGAAGATAAAACAAAGGAAAGGCCTAGCTTCTCCTTGAATTGTGTGCTCAAAAGAGATGGTGATAACATAAGGAACATGATTTCTACCCTTGAGTAAGTTATTGACAATATAACTACTATCGTAGATAGGATCATGCAACATGCTAGTTTTGGTACTGTGTTTGGTAAGTCCAAGGTAAGGAAAATTAAGAGAAAAATTGGGAAAGAGTTCCTAGAGATGACTTAGAGGACTATGATTGTTGATAGTGCTAACAGAAAGGATTGGAAGACAACTATTGACTTGCTGAAGGAAAATTGGGATCTCATTAGCTCATCTAAAAAGTAATTGTTTCTATTTTATTGTCTTTGTTTTTTTGGATTCTTTCAGGCTTGCGTGCCTCTCCTGCTGCTACTTTTTGAGTATGTTTTTTGAGGTATATGTGCCTCCTTTTGACAATTTTTGGTTTATAGGCTTGATTGAACTTTGTTGCTCTATTTGTTTTGCTTAAACTCTTGGGTTCAAGGGCCCTTCCCCTACTTTTAATATCAAAAAACAACTACATAGAAATGCAACCCCTTATGTGGGTAGGACATATGTTACCAAGGATTAAAGGACCAAATGTAATAAAATGTATGAACATATAAAAATATATAAGACATGCATGGATAGGGACCAAAGAATCCATGGTGAATAATCTAGCAATAACATACAAAGCAAATAAGAGTGGTAGGGTAGGTATCAAAGGGGTAGTAAATAATGAAGTCTCAAGCCCTAATCGATGAAATAAAATTTGAAATCAAATATAAAAATATAATTTAAATATACCAAATCTAAAATAAGGTGGAAGGAAAAATCCTCGATGGTATAAGATGAAACAAGTTCACCAAAATGAAAAGAAATAAATATGAATTCTTGTTTAATAATTTGGTTTAATTAATTAGTCAAAGCAATTGACATTGTAGAATCAACCTAGATAAATCAATTTAGGCTAGAAATACTACACAAGGATGTACAAAAGTAAATACTTAATTGACAAGGAGGGATATGTGAACTTAAATTCACATACAACAAGATGATGTTTTAGCACTTGTTCTTAGTGATTCAATTCTATTATTTTATCCCTACAACTTTGAAGCTTCAACAATCCAAGAAATGTCCCATGTTCTATTCTAGTTTAATCCTACACCTACAACTTTGATCTTGCACTTATGGTTTTGAACCTAATCTATGAACTTTGTCTTTTCATGTTAGGGCTATAAAAAAAAATTCACCTCTAATATTTGAGAGTGGTGGTGCTTAGAAGCACTATAAGAACTTTCTATGTTAGAAAAGAGAAGTCAAGTAAATCCCCACTTTTTATTTTAGTCAAGCCCCTATATTGATTTATTGATTTGGAACAAATTTGAAGACATGCCAAAGAGAAATACAAATGTCTATGTTTTTTTAATGACATCAATGCTAATGCAATGCTCCTGGATGTTCAAATTATGTACTCTTGAATGGATAAGCGTATATCTAAAATGAACTAGGGCTTTGTCATTTTATACCATACCCTAGCATTAAAAAATGAATATTTCATGTTCTAATTGGTGGGCAATGACTAGTTGAAGACAAGTTAGCTTTAGACTATGATTAAGTTTCATTTTGAAAATGGAGGTGTAACATTTTATGCCTACACATTTGAACCAATACTAAAAAAAGTAAATTTGAGGATTAGATTTAGACCACTAGATAATTACGACTTAAAATTAGAGAAGGTACAAACTAGATGCTCAATCTTAAGAGAAACGTATCAGTTAAAAATATACTAAATTGAGTCAAAATGAATCTAAAACACACAATTCAAAATCATTCTTTTAAAAAAAAATTATATAATACTAACATACACAAAACAACCAATTTTTTTACAAATTTATTCTAATGATGAAAATAAACATAAATTTATATATTAAAATATTATTATCATTAACACACTAAATAAACAAATCTATCTATATAAAGACACACATACTGAATGATTCATAAAGACTCTACTAAAAATCATCGATTTACTACTGAATGATACATAAAGACTCTACCAAATCTCAAAACTTTTACCTTTCATTCACGCTCCCAATGCAAATGAGTTTAAGAACAATCCAGAGAAACAAATATACAAATTTGAAAACAGAAGCGACAGACATTAAATATTAACATTCTCTTTCAATCTCCCTATAATTTCTTTTCCCAACAAGTAGAACATGAAAGATCAGAGACGCCTGGTAAACATGGTCGCAGCAGAGACGAAGGCAATGGCAGCAGATCCCATAGCCAGGTGAGCCACCGTGGCGCAAATCCTCATCAGTCTTTTCATGTGAGCGTGTGCAAGGGTGTCGAAAGCCGTGGCCTGCAACAACACCACGACCACCACCAGTGACAAGAAAAAGCTCACGGTATCCATCACTACGAATATCTTGAAACCCACGCTGTCCATGGCTTCTCTCGCCGCTTCCAAGCCAAGCTCCTTTTCAAGCCCAATGGGCACTGTAAATATGCTTAGAAAGCTCAAACAAACCACCATCATGGCCACCATAATAACTCCATCGCCGCCCTCCTCCTCTCCTCGATTTTCCTTAGCCTTCAAATCAAGCCATTCTAACACCTGCGCTTCAATATCCTGGGGAACCACCTTTGCAGCGTAACTCTTGAAAAAGAGATACTTTTGAGGCATACTTGGAAACACTGGTAAAGCCAGATCGGATCTCAAAAAGCAGTCGGTGCAATGCATTGCCAGCGCAAAAGTATTTGTCTTCACAAGTTCTGCAATCTTTTTATATATAAATTCGTTTGTTGTAAGATTGGGTAAATGGAAGTTCGGTGCAGCTTCCTAGTTGTTGAATAGCGGTGTACGCACATTCCACGCAACTTGGCATAGTTTATAGCAGCTTTCAGAGCTTCTTCGGCGAAGCCCTGCTCATTTCTTTATTTATATATTTTCCAAACTTTGTCCACTCATTATTAATGACATTGTACGAAAGTTGAATACAATGTGTAGTATTTATTCGGTCCACGAGGCCCTTTAAAATATATGTTCTTACAGTTTTGTGTGAAAAGGACTTCCTACTCACCACATGGACCGTACGCACTTACAGTGTTCCATAACCATGTCCACAAAAACCCATAGTTTCTTTTGCAGGAAAATGCTATCCAGCATACAATCTCGTTATTTGATCAGATTTATTAATTAATTGAAAATAAAGATACAAATCTGATTAATTGAAAATAAAGATACACACTGTATCTTTATTTTCAATTAATTAATAAATCTGATCAAATGGTTAGATTGTATGTTGGGTAGTCTTTTCTTCTTTTGAAGACAACCAAAAATGGGTTGTTTAGTATACTATTGTAATGGTGAAATGTGCATCCTCAGTTGAGAACATCTTAATGTAATTATCTATTGATAAATGTGACAATTTTTTATAAAATTAAGTTCATTTTTATATTGTTATTGTTATTTATCTATTATATATATAGATTCAAATTATAATAGATCCAAGATAAATATCTTGATATCAAGATGGAATCATATATGTGTATGAAATTTTATATATGTATGTATGTATGTATATATACAAGTATATATGTATATGTGCATGTAAATATGTATATGTATATACATACATATATATATAAAATTTCATACACATATATGATTCCATCTTGATATCAAGATATGTATATATGTATATGTATATACATACATTCATATAGGGGATCCTACAATACAAGTTTACAATTTTTGGGCAAATTGGACATTGAATTGAATTTTTTTAGTTAAATTTTCACTTTCGGACTCCTATAGCGATTAAATTATGAGGAATTTGAAGATGATGCAAACTAGTGATTTGTGACGTTTTGTCTATAGGTTCAAAATATATTTATTTCAAAAAAATTGGAATCAGTTTGCACTTTTTTTTCCATCTCCTTCGAAAACTAGTTTTTATCAGTAAACAACATTTTTAAGGACTAATGCTCATTGTATACACCATAATTTTTTTCTATGAAGGATAAAATTCTAATTTTTTCGAATTTAGATTTCTAACTACGATATCTAACTGGTTCATTTGTTTTGATAGTGTTTTATTAAATATTTTTTTCTTGATCAAGTTTCGAAGTCAAACCAATTACAATTCAGATATAGGCGGACTGTATACAACATAAATTTTTCTGTATGTATTGAAATTCAATTTTTTTTTAATGGATCAAGGACATCAATACCTAGCTTGAACATATTTTTTGAAATTTTATTTTGATAATCTACTAATTTTTCACATGTGCGGAATAAAGAGCTTTCAATTTTCAGTAAAAAACCTATGTTTAATAAAACTAAAAAATAAAATACATAATAAAACCAAAACATATTAAAATTATAGTCTTTGGATAGCTCATTTCAAAGATTACTTAATTCCAGTTAGGTCTGTGAAGTCTCCGCCATTTTCATCTTCAACTCGAGCTCTTAAGTGCAATTTTTTTTATTTTTTGTGACAGAGATCAGGAATTAGGGAAAAGGGGGGTTTGCTCGAACCAGGGGGGGTTCAAGCGAACCCCCAGGGGTTCGAATGAACCAAGGTTTGCTTGAACCCTGGTTCGAGCGAACCCCCTTTCAAAAAGGGGTTTTCATTTGTTTTCTTGGTGGGATGCATTAAATGGGTTCGCTCAAACCTAGGTTCGATCGAACCTTCTTTTGGTTCATTTGAACCAATGAGTTCATTCAAACCTCAAGAATGAAATTTTTTGACTTCGAGTCATTTTTTGCAAGTTTTCCTTCCTCATTCGAATTGTAAACCACTTTTGTGGGTTTACCCATATACATGTACAAATATACATTTACATAAAAAAATGTATTTATGTATGTGTATATGTATGTATAAATTTATACATATATATCTATACACACATCTATACATATAGATATACATACATTTACATATATATGCATATAGATATACATATACATATATACATACATAAATAAATACATACATATATACAAACAAACAAACATACATACATAATTTGATTAAATATTTTATTACACTAATTAATATACTTATTTTACGACATATTATTAACACTTTGATTCTAAGATTGTTTAGGTTGGATACTTGCGTATTATTTTGTGTTTGATTATTTGGTTACAATTATGTTTGATCTTGCGTGGTAGCTTGGCTATACTTGTATTGTTTATGTCCCATCTGTGAACTTATTGTGTAGGATTTGATCTTCTCTACGTGATGTATAGGGATTATGGTCCCTTCAAAACCAATTTATCCTAATCAAAACACTTTAATTTTAGCATATTATTTTTATTGGGTTAATCTTGTGGGTACAAATTTGCTCTTCCACTCACAAGATTGTAAAATTCAAACTAGGTATAATGGAGAAGGGGACACATAGGGTTTTTAGTCCCACCTAGATTGAAAGGGCGAGTTAACTCAATGTAGGCATGGAGAGGTCGTCTTGTGCTCATATAACAACTTTTGATTGCTCATACTTGTCTCTAGAAAATTCATGGACATATAAAAATTTATTTGTGACTACACTTACCATAATGATGGGGTCAATGATTACTCCTTGAATGTTTTTCAATTGAATTTAATAGGGATGTAAAAATCCCATCAAATATTCCCACAACCACATCGAAGGAAGATAAAGAGATGACAAGTTTGAGCATATCATGATCTCAATGGACTCGAGAGCATGCACTCACCATTCCTACCATATCTACAAGAGAAGGGGACCAATCAATGCTAGTGTCTCTCACAAGTGAAATGTGAAAAAAAATTACAAAATTAAACGAGTGTTGCGGGAAATATTTTTTTGTATATTTTTAGGTTTTGATTAGGATTAGCTATAGATTTGTTCCCTTTGTCATTCATAGTAGAGACCTAGATGGTTTTGGAATCAATTGGGTATTGCACTATTGTTTAAGATTCAATTATCATGGCTAGGAATTTTATTGAATTGGTAAAATCCTTTGGGTCACAAGGAGGGAGGGGTTGGTTGGTGTCTAATAATTTAATGGGTGATAATTGCACTGTTATTATTTAGGAGTTTCTATAGGATGGATTACAAAGACATACAATTTTGTGAATTATCAATTTCTTTGAGGTTTATAAGAAGAAAGAACTAGGGAAATAAAAGGTGTAATGGTAGAAGCATTATTTATAATAGAAAAAAGAATTATTTTTAAAGATTTTTTTGTTCTTTTTATAGTTATTATATGAAGAAGAGGCCTTGGATGATGTAGAAGAAGCTAACAAGGATAACACCTTGAACTAGCTAATAGTCTACTAATATTCATGCAATGTAGTGTAGATATGTGTAGATGAAGGATATATATCATTAATAAGATGTTATCCTAGGTTAGAGGATAACGGTTTCCTATGAAAATAATCTATACATTTGAATTAGGAAGTGAATATGTAATTTGAAAAAATAAAGATTGGTACCTAAATATAAATTTAGTCGCTTCTTCGCGAGCACCTTGCTTACAATGCATTAGGTCATTAAGTATGATTTGGGGGCCTATGTTAGCCTAGAGGTGTTCTAGGAATTGGCTTACTAAAAGATCAAAATAATTAATTTAATGATCAAGTAGTGAGTAGAACCAATCGAGTAGAATATCTTTTATAGACCATGAGAAAAGTTTAGCTTTAAATTGGTCCTGAAAGATAATTTTACTACATAGTGCCATGAAAGTGATACATGTGTCTAAAGGTTTCCCTTGGCATAGTACTTTTCAAATTTGGTTACCTCAAAGCTATGAATAGTAGGGCAATTAGGATGTGCATGGATGGTGGGATATAACAATTTAGTATGGTGGAATTGGGTAAGTGCAAGAAATTGGGTCCACTTTTTGGCCAAAAAGTGACAATCATTTTCTTGAAAATTAAAGTTTTTCATAGTTGAAGTAAAAATTTGAAGCACTTACACAAAGAATATTAACATGTAAAAATATGAAATGTATATTTTTTGTCTAGTTTTCAAATATGAAATTTATTCTAATAGCCAGATGATAAATTTTGGTTTTATCAAGGATATACAAAAGTGGGTTTTTTAAAGTCTCATGTTTTGAACCAAACCATGTATGTGTACGATCAACATAGTTTGACCTAAATGAAATTATTTTTGATGAAAGATGTGTATTTTGGTGAAGTTTGGTTAGACTATTTTTAATAAAAAAATTATTGGCCCTAATTTTAATATTTGAAAACCCCTTGTGTGTGGCAAAAATAATTTGAGATAAACTAATTATAACATGAAACCTTCCCATTGCATAGAAAATGATGTCTAGATTGGTTAGATATTTGAAAAAAAAGGTTTAAAAATAAAGTTATTAAAAAATAGTAATATGCATCATTTCAAGTTTCTAAACCACTTTCATTTAAAAATTAATTAATAAATAAAAATATGTCCAATAGTAAAAAAAATACATATTTGAAAATTAGACATAGTCATCTATAATGGGTTTTAATTTGGTCCAACATTTTTAAGAAAAAGGTCATGAACTATATTGCTAAAGTTAGTGTTTACTCTTGTTGTTAACATGGTATTGTACTTGCAAGTCCAAGGTTGAGGATTGGGTTTCCAATTTTTTTCCAAGCATAAAATCAAACCAAAGGGTAGGTTTTGAATTTTAAATTTTATAGAATGCGTACCACTTTAAAATGAGTACCCATTCTAAAAACAAATGGGTACATGTTCTAAAAAGGAATGTGCATCCATTTATATTTTTATAAAATGTACCCATTTTGTAACAGGTTCCCCTTTCTAATACATCTGTTATTTTTGTACTTTAATTTAATTTATATATCAATTAATAGAGATTAATTGGTATTCCTAGGTTTTCAATTCTATCATAAATTAAATTAAATCAACTCTAAGTTACAAACCCTAAAATTTAAGTTTCCAATTTATAAATTATGCTTTGAAGGTATTAGGGTTTAGAATAAGTCCTAGGGTTTAAATAGGTCTTAGGGTTTATATTTTCAATTAACATTTCTTGGTTTAAGGTTTTAAATTTTAAAACTAAATTTATATTTAAAAATAAAAAATATATTGAAAAATAGACATAAACACATGTAAATGGGAAGGCCACCTACTTGGGAACAAAACAAGCCAGATTTTGTGAAGAGAGGAGGTGAAAAATCTCTTTGTTGAGGTTGCCTAATGTGGGTACCAATTTTGGAGCACTTTTTCTAGTCATGCTTGCTAGGTGAATATAGGAGAAAATGAACTTGTGAGGAGGAAAATTTTTTAATTGATTTATGAAACATGTATCCATTTCAAATAGGTATGATTTTAGGTTCAGGAAATTGTTCCTAAATATATACATAGTTTCTATGAAATTGGTACTTGTTACTATTGAGATTTTTTTGATCCCTAACTCTTCCACTAAAATTGATCTCATTACCTTAATTTTACCCAACGAGAAACTAAGAAGAAGACAGAGATAGCAAAATAAATCTAGTGTTGAAGGTTACCTACATTTTGTATAAGTTTGTTAATGATAGGGTTTATGAAGTGCAAGGGGGTGGAATACTAGTAGATATAACTACACTAGAATAAGTTAGAGCATATGACATGAAGAGATTTGAAACAAAAGGTATGGAGGTTTTGAGGTGCCCACTAGGAAATCCAATGTGAAAGTTCTATAAAGGGCGAATAGATCCATAAGAATGTATCATGTTCCACACCAATCTAGAAGATGAAGCATCTATTGCTCCAAATTGTCCTATATGGTGGCTATATTCATATTAATTTATATATCATGGATAATAGGAATTGGCATGGTCATATAGATTTATTTACTAGCCACATTAGTTTAGAAGTTGTGTCTGTCTTCAAGACAAGTTATTAAGAGTGGGATATCATTGTGAATGGGATTCAAATGGCCTTTAATGAATTCAAGAACTTTTGAATGATTATTAAGAATGAAAAAAAGGATCTCAACAACAAGAGGAAAAGCAACACTAGATATGTTCTCATCTAGTAGAAGTTTTTTATAGTGGGACCTTTTAAAATGGGGGAATGATATGGTGAATGTATTCGCACCCACTATCAAAGATATTCCACTCAAGGATAACCCTAGATATCTCAATGCAAAGAAGATTAAAATCTTGCAATAGTGTTATCCTAGAGGCTAAATGAGGTCTAATGGGGGGTTCACCACAAATTTTAGACTTGAAAAAGACAATGCAATGCAAGTTATAAAACAAAACCCTAATTGAATGCAAACTAACCCTAAATGACTTAAAAAGATAAACAAAATGCAATAGAAAGTTATGAAACTGGAAGTGTGCACCTAGGATACTGAAGAAGCTATAATGGAGGTCTATAATTCTGAAAAATCTATTGTTGATGTTGATTAGGACTCATTCGCCAAGCTGGGCTAATCAGTCCAATTTTTGGGAAAATTTACAGATACAGGTTTCAACCAAAAGGGTATCCAAATCTATAAAAATCTTTGTCAAGCCTGTATAGTGGGACTCATTCGCCACTTGTGGAAAATCAATCCACTTCTGCTTTTTTAGAAGTTCAAGACTTGATTTCGTTCATCTCGATTTGCTCTACTCTTTTTGATTGGTTTCCAGATCTGAAACTACAAATTGTCACTTATAGGTCTTCTCCAAGCTTCTCCAAGGCTTGATGACAACTTTGACAACTTTAGGGATTTGACAACATTTCTCCAACTTTTCTTCTTGACAAATCACAACCTAGCCCTACAAATAACACACAAGAAGAGGGAAAAATGTTGTGGGGTTAGTGAATAGGGGTTTGCCTTGGTCAAACCCATTGTTGGTAATTAAACCTTGAAATGAAAGAAAATATGAATGGAGAATGATGAATGAACAAATAACAATGTTGCAACTCACCAAACCCTAATAATAAGGTGCTGCAAACATGTAAGTAATGGCTCCAATGGATGTAGAATTGGAATCTTGCTTGATGTTGATAGATCTTTGAATGGAACACTTGCTTGAATCACAAACCCTACATCACAATTGTTAACTCTAAAACAACATGATGCAAGCAATATTTGACATGATGATTGACACTTAAAGAATGCTCTAGAATGCTTGATAATTTTCCCTTGAAATGCCTTGAATTCTCTTGTGAATGTTCAAATGCTCTTGTGAACTTGCTAGGTGATCTCTTAAATGCTAGGTTGAAACTATGAGAGAAAGAACCTTGTATTTATACTCAATTATGCAAGAATTCCCCAAATTACAACACTACAAGCCAACAATACATCTCAGAGAATAAAATCCCGTGAAAAATTTGAATTAAATTTGAATTTTGGTCACATGGGACTCATTCACCCAAGTTGGAAAATGAGTCCACCCAGGCCTAATGTATGGGACCAAAAATTAAAAGTGCTTAGAAATGTGTGAAACCTGCATTGGGGCCAAAAGACCTAGGTGGGACTCATTCACCCAAGATGGCGAATGAGTCCCAAACACTAAATCTAGGCCACACAAGCTAGGAACACCTGAATTATGATTGGTCAACGATTGGTGTCAGGATTATTCTTGAAAAGATGCAATAAATGAGGCTTGTGGATGCAAAATAGGGTCAATTAAAGCATAAGAAAGCTTGATTATTAATGACAAGCCTAGAGAAATGTGAAAGTGTGCTACAATACTTTACAACACTCCAAATAAGGCAATATTAAAGTTGATTATGTTTATTATGCTTAGCTATTTGATAAAACACTAGAAAAGTGTGAAAGTGTGTTACAACACTTCACAACACTTTTGCAAGGCACCATTAAAATCTATTAGTTCACAAGGGACCAAGACCTAATGTGAATGTGTCATCCACATTACAACATCAAATCAAGGCAACATCAAGCCAAAATCACAAGGAGGGCCCAAACAAGTGAGAAAAAGTAGAAGGGTCAATTTTTTGGTGTCTCTTGATAGTCACTAAGGTGTTGATTCAAATCACACATTTGAGAGTAAGAAACATGTAGTTTGACCTCATGGTCTAAATAAAAATTTTATCATGAAAATATATGTTAGAAGAAGTAGGTTGTACATGTAGGGGGCAAAGAGAAGTTAAATTTATTATAGTTTGATCAAATGAGAAACTTGTGAATTTCAGAGCTGGCCTAATTAGGGTTGTAGCAACACAAGAGTGAAATATTTTTATTTCTATAAAAATCAATGTTAGAATATGAATATTGGATCATGAAGCTCATATAAGGCCTTACAACACATAATCTAGAATAAAAAAAAAAGTTTGTAGATTGTTTAATTTTTAAAATTTTAGAGATATTTTTATGTTTTAGGAAGGTTTTTAGGTGCAAGTAGCAGGTTCACCAAAATGAAGTTTATGGGATTTGATCTAACAAAATAGAATCTATTTTCCTTTGTTTAATGATCTCATTGAACACCACACTAGGACCAACTATCCTTTTATGAAAAATGAATCTAATTTACTAATAATCTATGATAAAGAGTTATTCTAAGTAATCCTAATGTGTATTAACCTTACAATACTGCTATTTTATAGTTCAAATAAAATACTACACGAGAAATGAAACTATTACTATTTTACAAAAATAAATTACATTATTAACAAGTTGAAATAATATATATATATATGAACAAAAAATAGGAACCTAGCAATGAAATATGGAAATATCTTGACTAGACACTAGCGTGTTGTGTGGGGCAACTATGGTTCATATGAAAAAGGGATTATAATCCAAATATTTTTTGAAAAAGTTCCTAGTCTCCCAAAAATTGGTGATACCAATTGAGGTAAGAATGCTAGGGCATGTGCAAGATCATGATGGGCCAAAAAGTGGCAATATTAAAAAAGTAGCATTTTGCACTTGCCAAAAAATGTGAAAATCTCAAGTTGATTTTTTTTTGGGTTGGGTGTCAGTACATTGCTCCATAGCAATGCCCAAGCCTAAGTTTTACAAATTGGATATCTGATTTGGGGTTGGGCAATATTTGAAAACATTTAAAAATGTATTTTGGTGGTAATATTTTGGTGCCACAAATTAGATATCTGATTTGTGGCACACATAGACCCAAGAGTAATTAGGAGGTGGAGGGTGGACAAGATATAGAGAGAGAGAGAGGGAAAGGGAAAGGGAGAGAGAGAGAGAAGGAGAGGGAAAGGGATACAGAGAGAGAGAGAAGAAGGAAGGGGAAGGGAGAGGGTAAGATGGGAAGGAGAGAGAGAGAGAGATAACTAGGAGCGGGAAGGGAGAGGGGAAGAAGGGGAGAGAGAATTAGGAGGGGGAAGGGAGATTGGAAGAGGGGAAGAAGGGGAGAGAGAGGGGGAGAGAATTAGGAGGGGGAAGGGAGAGGGGAAGAGGGGGAGAAGGGGGGGAGAGAGAGAATTAGGAGGGGAAGGGAGAGGGAAGAAGGGAGAGAGAGACAGAGAGAGAGGAGAATTAGGAGAGGGAAGGAAAGAGGGAAGAGGGAAGGGGAGAGAGAGAGGGAGAGAAAGAATTAGGAGGGCTAAGAGAGGGTGAAGAGAATTAGGATGGGGAAGGAGAGAGAGAGAGAGAGAGAGAGAGAGAGAGAGAGAGAGAGAGAGAGAGAGAGA